>WHPX01000857.1:600000-1173647 GCA_011057435.1 Actinia equina | reverse complement strand
GGGGGGGAAGGCGGCGGAGAGCGGACACCAGGACAGGAACCTGACAAAAACAAGTTGAAAAGATAAAAAATATGACACTGAAAGAGAACCGAAATATGCGGCACACAGCAGACAACAACAGACCATAATACATCCGTGGAACGAACTGACCTGTACTTACTTTTCACTTTCATTTTGCTTTCAGGAGGGGTGCAACCTGGAACCCAGATGGGGGTAAGGGGGGTGGCGGGGAATCGCCAACGTTGTGATGGGGGCTGAGTCGTGGTGGGGCGGCTTGGCGATGAAGGGGCGACCCAGCTCAGTGGTGGTCCTGGAGACGCATTGAGAGGTTTAGCAATCGGTTGTTGTTTTGTGGTCCGTGATAACATGCGCTAAGAGAGAAAAAGACGTGGCAAATATTCATTCATGGTCAGGTCAACCGCGAATTCGATGTGAATACACGCAGAAATGTGACGTGGACTCGACACGTCCTTCCTTCTGATCGGCTACACTCCATAAGTTTGGATGGTACTAACCCAGATTATTCAGTGTGACGGTGTGAATTGCTAAACATATAATCCATCGCCAGGAGCTTGCGTGTCATTGGGGATCTTGTGGTCTGTTTAGAATGCTATGCAGTTGACGGCGCGCATCGCGTTAACCAGCGCTTCGGCCACGGAAAAAAAAACCACGGCTCTGGGTCAACCAAAATGTGCCAACGAAAACAAAAACATAGATATATGTCCATAGGGGGACTGCTATCCTTGGTTTTTAGCGAATTCAGTACTGGCTACTAGCACCATAAATGAGTGCAGGGTACACGGTGTACGTTCATAAAAAGGCTGCCCCACCCGCCTTGAATATCTCTTTAATGCCCATTGCTACAGTCTGACTCCAGCCAGTTCGTGAATGAAGCAACTTCAGGGCAGGCTGTTTGGGCTGACAATGAATCTATGAGATAGAAAATGGAAAAATGAAAAGGAGAAAAAAGAATTGAACAAACTGAGAAAAGTGAAATGAAAAAGGTAAATGGGAATCTCGCCTAGTTTGGTACCCTGTAGACAACAGGCGTTAAGCGACTTGAGTAGTAACGATGGGTAAAACTACCTGACTGACAAAAAAAACACAATTGAAATTACGTATTAAAACAAAGCTCTGCCAGAGATGTTGTAAATCGACCAAGGCGACTAGGGCCTGACCGTACTGGATCACGGGTTAACGTGACCATTCTCCCCATTTTAAACTTATTTGAACTTGTTTACGAGGGAACATATTAACAATTTCAGTTATCTAAACTTATGTCCCTTTGAAAACAAAATAAAACCAATAAAACTTGGGGAAAATATAGAAACTATACAAATGATCTTAATTACATCAGGACAGCAACCAGTTTAGTACTGTCGTAGCTCTGATGAACTGCTGGATTCCCATTTATGATTGTCATCCAATACGGCGATAGCATTGTCATATCTCTGATGTGTGTCAGACTGATCACGTACACTCTTAGCGCAAACCCTTCATATCAGTTATTCTACTAAGGCAAGTCGATCCTATAACATCTAACAGGTGAAACTTAACGTTGAATGTTTGATATTCTATCCATACTGCACAACAAAACACATCAACTGGGGGGATCGGGTCGATGACTGCCTCCCTGAACAAAATACCCGATATATGTGCTTAGTATAATTACATAATCCCTAGCATGACGTGCAAAGACGTCTGTATTGTCTCTTTGGGAGTTTGATTGTTATTAATCGCTTATGCTACATTTCTGCGTGAACTGGACAGACTGCACAGCACCCAGACATAGTTTGAGATTTTCCTCCTTTGGAAAGGCCATGAAGAATCTTACAGCACAGCAAAAACATACAACTTCTTCCAACTTGTTTTCCCTCTTCTAAATTCCCTATTTTAAAGTGTTTTTTTTAGTTTGGAAAACCAGAACCGTACAAGAGATGAATGCCTGGACAGCGGTTTTGATCGACGGAAGTATACGCTTTTGCTCGCACGAATTTGCAACAACTCCTCCGCAGCACCCTAGTATATCTCTTTAGATTACTGTGTTAAATCGAGGTAGGGAAACACTAGGTACGAGAGAGAAGACAGTCGACACTTTTTGGCCTCGCCACAGGAAGCCCAAGACAAAAAGAGCCCATTGATAGGCCCGCATAAGAGCTATATTCATACTGTTTTGAAGCGCAACTGTTATCTTCCACCGTGGTGGGTCAAAAATATCCCGACTTTTTACTTTACTGTTAAACAAGATAAAAACGCGTAAAATCAGGTCGCATAAGACGTCAGAAAGACCAAAGTTAGGATGACAGAAAGACAGAAGATAGGCGAGGGAATGCGACAAAGACAGACATACACCGGTAGACAGACGTGTAGACAGACACGCATGGAGCAGACATGAAACCGGATTGACAGACTAGCCTGAAGTAATTTGGCAAAGACCAAGAGGTTCCATTCCATGTACTACCGTAACCCGTTGGTCCCGGCGGGGATAAAATACTCGATATAATCAATACTTTACTTGTTTATTCATTTTATCGGGCATCTGACCGACTGTACCGTACGCATATATCATTAATAAACCTGTTTAATCGTGCACCTATCAACCTCTTCATCGGTCTCTTCCTTTACTTGAAAGCCGAAGATATTTCTCTCTCACCAATGGCTGCTTCGAGGGGGAATGTAAGAAAAACAAAAAACCTTAAGTAATGCCCCGTCCACACGTAGACCGCAAATTTTTGTGTCCGTATCCCCAATTTTACGAAAACGGATACGTGTGGACGGTGAAAACGATTCGAATACGCTGCGTGTGGCGCAAACATTTTCGTATCCGCAAAAATGATTTGTGGATAAAAAAATTTCCGGATACGTATGGACGGGGCCTAAATCGCGTTACTGATATCCAACAAGCTGCAGAGTTTTGGTCTTGCTTTCATCAGTGGAGCTAGAAAAACTACTAAGATCTTTCCCGCAGCCTGGTTTCAGAATGATGAACCAATCACAGTGCGCGAAGATTGTGCTAGGCCAATCAGAATGCTTGGACAACTACACACGCCACGGATTTACAAAACTCAATTGTGCATGAGTTTTTCTCGTACCAAATCGTCTCTAAGAGAAAAATAAAGGCATGAAGTAGGTCTTACGTGGTCGTAAAACCTCCATGTAACTCTTCATGAATATGGTAGTTCTGTCCACCCCGAAAACGTATCGCTTCCATTCTTCTGACAACGACTAAAATAAAATAAATAAGAAAACATGAAATAATAATCAACCAGAACAAAAGAGCCAGTATATGACACCATATTACATAATGTTTTCCCATTCAGACCACGTGTCACTCTCTCTAGAATAAGATTTGTTTTAGTCGTATCTATATTCATGTGTCGTCTCATGTGCAATGGGGTAAACAAAGAAATGCTACTCTAGGAAATGACACGTGATTTGAAATGGTAAAATATTGCACGCAAATTGAATGGGTGTATACCTACCCTCATTGAAGGATTCTTTCCTAAAGTTGGCCAGTTGTTTTTGTAAGTGGAATGATATTCATCACACTAGAAAAATAAAAAAACCCCAGATAATTCCATGGTGGCAGTGCTGTGGAGCAACGGGATGCTCATGCACGAATGCGACAAAGCACAATTTGCACGAAGACACCATCGTTAATCCATTTTTTGGAAACTAAAGCGTGAGCTAGCACCATTAAGGAAACGCATTTAACAAGAAGCACAGCTGTTCCTATGGCTACAGTGCACAACCTTATTGTTTATTGATTATTGCTTTGGTGATAAGAATCCAAAAAAATTGGGAGGGGAGGGTAGAGAGCACCAACCAGGGGTAGGTAGGGGAGAATTATATTTTCATGTAAAGAGCTAAAAATAATTTTTATGAATCAGGAAAAAATAGAAACAAAAATGAAAAACAAAAAATACCTGTCGTTCCTTTTCTTCATATTTATCAGGTGGCTTTTTACGGTTGGCTTTTCTTTCTCGCACTTTCATTAGTTCAGATCTGCTTTTTCTACCAGCTGAGGAAAATATATCTTTTCTATGATTGCCCGCTCCCCTCCCCCCCAGGGAAGATGCAGGGGGTAAGGGTGAGAAGCACTGTACAGGCTAATTTATCATATACCAGTCTACAAAGTCAGATGGTCCATACATTAGCAGAAATGCAGAATATGATTTTAATCAAAAGCTTGACAATCAGAGAATATATTATTTAAAATAATAGAAATAAAATAAAATAAAATAAAATAAAATATTCTGAGTTGCACTAGTGACATAAATTTCACCTGCTGCAGAATGTTCATCAGCTATAATCGCAACTCTTTCTGGCTGATAGCACATGGTTGTCAGTGTTTGACACCGTTTGGAGCAGATTAATCATATTCAAAAACTGTTATCAGCTGACGTAAAAGCCAGCAATAGGCTCCTATTCCCTCTCTTTACGCAATCAATTTTTCACTTTGGACCACACTCCCTCCCCAAAGTCCCTGCCTGTGTCAATGTCACAATATAAACAGATTACCTCAACTTTTGTTTTGTTGTCTTGATTGTAACTCTTTTGAACAGCCTATGATGATGACAAGAATGATAATACTGTGATATAACAAACATATGCATTACATTCTGGGATGTCAAGGATAGGGTGAAAAATGAAGCAATGCATATCATAAGCACCATCATCATCTTCATCACTGTGACTGTCATCATCACATTATTATCATATACCATCACCATCATCATCATATATCATCACCATCACCATCACCATCACCCATCACCATCACCCATCACCATCACCATCACCATCACCATCACCATCACCATCACCATCACCATCACCATCACCATCACCATCACCATCACCATCACCATCACCATCACCATCACCATCACCATCACCATCACAGCATCACCATCACCATCACCACATCAATTTCATATATCACCATCAACATGCATCATCACTACCATTATCATATTTCATCACCATCACCATCATCATCCACATCATTTCTAATAGGGGCAGATCCAGGGGAGGGGTGCAGGGGGGTACAAACCCCTCCCTGGTTTAACTTTGAATGCAACATCCCCCCCCTGAACAAAATCTGGCTCCGTCCCTGTTTTCATATATCACCATCAAATGCATCATCGCTATCACCATCACATTGTCATACAATCATCACCATCATCATTGCTTGACCATCATCTGATCATCATATTTCCCTCAATATTTGCAATGATTCATTTGTTTAGATCAAAGTATGTCCAACCTTAACATAAACATTGTCTGATTCAATGAGAGACTCTAAAGGAACTATCAGATCATTCATCATGGTCTTGAGCTGAAACGTGAAGGAAGAAAGACTTAAGATATTATTGGATATTAAGTAGGATTGCTACATTAATTCCTCAACCAAACAACAAAGAATAACAAACAACATGGCCAGATTAGTCCTATGACATCTCTTAATTTAAGGTTACACAGACAAAAAAGCAAAAGAGTCAGACACTACAAACAAACCTCTCACAAGAAAATCAATAAAGCTATTTAACCAATTTAAAGTCAATAATACAATGTCTCCTCTTATCAATGTGACAAGAAAAAAATGAAAACACAAAACAGGATTAGGCAGGATTTGTCAAGCTTCAAAGGCTGGTATTCAATAAAATCCCAGCAAGAACAAAAGCTCTAAACATCGGATCAACTAATGCACAGAGATTACTGAAGTAAAGGACTCCAAATCGTCTTCCCAATATATCACTTAAATATATAAAATATCTTCATTGGACAATAAAGATTTCAATTGCTATTTTTAGAAGTTACATTCAAGTTACCTCTTGAAAGCTTGAGAAGCATTGCACACTCTTAAGTAAAATGAAAAACATATGAATATATAAAGTACACTTACAATTTCCGAGTGTCTGTTTTCTATATCACGATTGGTTTCCATAATGTCTTCAATTGTCTGCCCTAAAATTCAAGATATATTTCTAGATAGTTTTTATTATAACATTTCTCAGCAGGAAGTGTTGACAATGTTATTTTGCAATTTCTTAACAGTAAAAAAAAACCTTTTTTGATATCATTTTAATACTGATACCTGAAATATTGCTTACCACTAGATCAAGATTTAAAGAATAGATCTATCATTACTCTAAGTATGTGTGTATAATATGACATCGCTATAGCAGATTATGCACACAGTTGAACAGTTATTTATATATTATGAAGTCTCAGCAATACATGATGAGGCATACGTGACATTCAACATAGGGATACGACCTAAGATACTGTGAATAGAACCAAAAATTGGATGATAATTGATAAGGAAATATTCAGCTGTTTTTGTTTAAATTTAATGGCCTTTTTGAAGCGGGACAAATTTATTCAATTCAACCTGAACTTAATGATCTCCAGCAGAGTCATTAATGTGAACAAAATTCAAAAGATTTCCTGAATGGAAAAGAAAACAAATGATTTTTTACTCAAACGTTTACAAATTCCTTGTTTTAGGAGGAAACCTTTCAACGCAATTAATGTTTTCAATAACAAAACAACTAACTGCATCATTTATTCCATTCTTTATCTTAACGACGCTGTTGCGTAAAATGTAAGCGTATCTGAACAAGAACAAACAAAAACATTTAAAATAAAATCAAGCTTGTATAATCATTGTTCTGCTCACTTTCATCTGAAGTATGATTTATTAAATCTAGCTCTAAAAGTTTAAGTCGATATTATGACATTGTAAGCGCATCCTTTTAAAAAGAATTCTTTTGTAGTCGACAATTGTTTTATTCATGGCGTTAGAAGAATTTTTTGATGAATAAATCAAAAGTACACAGGAATATTAATTTGTGAGTGGAACATCTCTTCCACACTTTCGACATATTCTCGAAGAGAGTCTTCTATAAAGTTGTGATATTTTTACCTAGCGGTTTAGCAGGTCCCACAGACGTGGAAGCCATTTGTGAGATCTTGTTGAGCGCTTGATGGAAGGCAGAGGATGATGTGGTAACATCTACAAATAAATTTAAACGATTGAAAATAATGAGCTCAAAACTGTTGAAAATCATAACAAATATCTAATAATTCTTACTAACTTACTTTGTATAGCCTTATGGTAATGTCTAGGCAGCTGTAGCGAGTTCTTTAAGTACAGGAGATACGTCAAAAATATTCTAAAATCAAAAGTTTGGATTAATGATCAAATATAAACACGTTCAACATTAGTTAGTGAAGGTGAATAATAATATTCCTTGATTTTCTTACTTGATATGTGTTACATATTATTGTATGTAGGCCTTCTGGATTAAGAGTTTCCATTTTTTGGTTCTATAGATGTTATAATATGTGGATAGGGAAGAAAATACCGTCGCGTGATTGTCCCACGAGCCGTGTCCCAACACAGTATATTTATAACTCGTTACCATGTCGAGGATAGAACTCGGTCCCCCATATCTTGTTTCGCTCACGAAAATTCGCCAAAGACAAACATTACAACAGCCATCAATCATTTTAGACAAACAAGAAGTTAATTTTAAACTTTTTTATTTACTTACTTCATGATTTATCTTACGGTTCGAGAAACGGTGCAAACTGAGTTGTCAAATCAATCTAAATTCGTCAAATAAAAAACTCCAACAATTTCATTTGAACTCTCATTAGAACGAATATGAGAATAACAAAAAACGATTTTTCTCATTGCCAAAGTCATGTATATAAATGACTATGGCAATGAATAAAGTTATATTTTTTGCAGAAAAATATAGAACTTACAGTAAAACATAAACTTCATCAAAAAATAGTTTTTATGATGAAAAACACTTTTCTTTTGCTATTCATTCACATGTGTTTCGAAAAATTAATAAAGAATGAATTCTGCATTTTGCGCAAATTTAGACTGAAACTCAAACATGATTCAAAAGATATTGACCAGGAATCGAATTTTCACTTACGAAATTTACTCAAATCTCCATGATTTGCTCGGACAACGACTAATTTTTTTTTTTGATAGTCAATTAATTTACATCTAAAATTTATCGAAAGTTATTGCAGTTTTAATTGAAATCAAGGTTATTTAAAAAATTCCCGAAATACAATTAGAAAGAAAGCCGAGTTGGAAGTGAAAAGACTCTCTATGCCGCAAATAAGTGGTCTAATTCGCCGCAGGAATTGTTGCTAAGTTACCAAGTTAAACGTTTGTTCAAATGGCGATTAGAAAGAACTAGAAAACCTTAGAGATCAAAATGTTGATTAATAGAGACTGACCCAGTGAGACAGTGATAAAACCTTAGGTAAATCATAACATAAATCGATTTTTTGCCCTCGATATATACATGTAGTCCAGTCAAATTATAGTTGGTGATCAAACAAATTGCAACAAAAGATTTCTCACTGACAAAGTAACAGGATGGGTTTCACGAGAATTCGTGTTTAATAAATAACTTTCAAGTACTTTTGTTGTACTTTTGTTTAGTTGTGTCACACTTTTGGAAGACAATCTGAGTCAATCATTTTCTCCTCAATTTTTTTATAATCATTTGATTTACTATTGAAAATTGAACAATATTGCGATTTACTGCGCGGTGCAGTCCATTACCCTTGATTCACTACGCACTGCAGTCCATTACCCTTGATTCACTACGCACTGCAGTCCATTTCCCTTGATTCACTGCGCACTGCAGTCCATTACCCTTGATTCACTGCGCAGTGCAGTGCATTACCCTTGATTCACTGCGCAGTGCAGTGCATTACCCTTGCTTCACTGCGCACTGCAGTGCATTACCCTTGATTCACTGCGCACTGCAGTGCATTACCCTTAATTCACTACATACTGCAGCCCATTACCCATGATTCACTACGCACTGCAGTCCATTACCCTTGCTTCACTGCGCACTGCAGTGCATTACCCTTGATTCACTGCGCACTGCAGTCCAATACCCTTGATTCACTACGCAATGCAGTGAATAACTAATACCATTAATTACTTTGAAAACCATTTTTCTGATATCCTAAATTGAAATTAGTGAACTTTCAGTTGTGGCACAGTCTCCTTGACTTCCATTCAATGTTTACAGATTAGTTGATGACTAATAATAGAAGGTTTTCAAGAATGACTAATGCTTTAAGTTCTGCAAATCACTTCCCAACAATTTTAGACCCTTCTCCTTTGGAAACCGTTCAGATTCTTTGGACTTTCGAGTTGATTCTTTAGTTCTATGAAGCACTTGAAGTCTTTCATCAATTTCCTCCTTCTGTCGTAAGACCGTGCTACGCTCAACTTTTAAAGTCTTGAGAAAAACATCCCTTTGTATCTGATAATGACGAATTTTAAAGTCCAAACGATTTCGATTATGACAGTTGATTCTGTGAGCGTATTCCTCCGCCTTTGAACCTACAAACATTGTCTTTTTAGGCTCCTTCTCCTCGTGATCCATGTTTGTGAGGGAATAAAATATACATGTTCTGTACTGATTGTGAAGGTTTTAGAGCGGTTCTTCACTACGATACGAGGGTACCAAGCAACGCTGTTCAGGCAAAGAAAAAATACTGAATAATTTACGATCAACTTCGTTTCTCAGGTGGCAGAGAGAACGAGAGAGAGAGAAAGGAAGAAAGAACATTTTATACCTTGGTCAACTCACAGGAAGCCTCAGTGAAAACTGTTTTAATTCTCAATATACTTGGACAGATAATTTGTACCACATAAGATAGTTATGGCATGTTGTGACAGCACATTTCATTTGGATGCAAAAAGCATAAAATCTGTTTATGATATCATTTGTCTAATTGTTGCTCATACAAACCGAAAAGGAAGCCCTTGTGGTGCTGTCGGCCGTTGGCTTTTAGTTTAGATTTCGGTCACTTTGTGCACAATTCATCAAACTATTTTCGAATTGATTTTTGAGATAAAGAGATCAATTGCTTTCCCCCGCCCGGCGTAGAATTAAGCAGCCGAAAATTAACAAATGCTTGACTACGATAGACCATCGCGCTACGGTAGACCATCCCGCTACGATGGACCATCCCTTGCGATAGACCGTCCCTTGCGATAGACCGTCCCTTGCGATAGACCATCCCGCTACGATAGACCATCCCTTACGATAGACCATTCCCCTACGATAGACCATCCCCTACGATAGGTCTCACTCTCTCATCAGTACAGCAAGACGGTACCATAGATCTACTTTGATGGAAACACGTTTCTCTACGACTGACGTTAATCTCTTGCTACGATTAACCAGGTTTCTTGCGCATGTGCATGCGTGCAATAGATCTATCACTGAAGGTGGTCAAAGTTGGAGGCATTTCAATAGAGTGCTAATTTCGGGCGGCCACTTCACTCCACTTGACATGATAACCAAATACAGGCTTCATAGTTAGTGATATACTCTTCTCATCTCAGTGTTCGCTGCGTAAATCTCTTTATCCTCCAAATCCTTTAATTTTACCCAAGGATTAACACTGTTAAAAATTTTAATCCTTTTTTAGTCCAATAAACTATATATTCTTTAAATTCTAACTCCTTAAATAAATTATGCCTATACAACTGCATTCAGCTATATTTTGAGAAAAAAACTTCCAACATACGAGTATATTTTAAGGGACTTTTGGTTATCTAATAATCTTTTAGTCTTAAGTTGGACAAAAAATGTTTGCACAGCGTCTGAAAAAGCAAAGAGGTATTTATAAAAACACTGTAGGCTTAATTATCTTCCGAAATAAAAATTCATACTGATAGAAGCTATCCAATTCAGTTACTCAAAACAACTTGTTTTCTTCTGGCGAGAACTTTAAAAACTCCTCTAAGCGGTTTTGTCCCTAAATTGCATTTGTGAGGTTTCCATAATTCTGGTGCACTTATAGCTCTTCTTTCTATTTCTGATCTTTTTCTAAAATTATTTTTTGACTCCGTCACGAATAACCGAACTTTAGCTTGAGTATTTGCAGTATTTTCGTAATGAAGAGTTCGCGAAGGGGGTGCTTTGTTCTTTAGTCGAAGTTCTTGAAGTCTTTCTTTGATTTGTTGTTGTTTTTGAAGAGTCGCTTTGTGCTCGGCTTTAAATGTTTTTAGAAACAGATTTCGCTCTGTCTCAAAATGCCGGGTTTCCAAAGTCAAACGTATATCACATCGTCTATTCATCTTGTGTGCAATCTCTTCCTCTTTCGAGCCAACAAAGACAATCTTTTTTAATTCTCTTTCAGCCTCTTCATCCACCATAGCGAAAACGTCTTTCAACCTTCAACTTCCTCTCTCAGATTATTAAACTTGAGAAGAAAAGCTAGTCATCTAGATCCGTCAACAAACATTCATGTAAACTCTAAATCAACGGGGACCTTAGCAACTCGATTTAGATCCGAAAGAATTAAATAATTTATGTGATTTAGTGTGGCTGGATTCAAAAATGACAATAGATGACAGACACATGAAAAAAATTAAAATATATATAAATGATTTTCTCACAAATTATAATCATTTTTAAGACCGCTGTTAATTTGGACGAATTGCTACCTTCGTGACGTCATTTGCAGGAAGACTGTTAAGTACTTTTTTTTGATTATTTGTAGTTTTGACTATGAATGGCCTAACAAATTATCAATTTGCTCCCAAATATCATATTTATTGCTAAAAGGCAGTCTCGTATCAAGTATGAAATGAGATTTTTCATATGTTAAAATGTCAAGAAGCCTCTTAAAGGTCGGCAAGTTTGAAGAACACTTAAAAAAAGACGATGCCACTTCTCAATTTTGGATTGTTTTCTTCCGTACTTCCTCTTTTAAATTATATTTTGGCTCTCATTGGTTGGTATTATAGCCTTATTTAATTGGCTTACAACGGAAGTAAAAACACATGCAGGGACCCAAATACAACGACATTTATATTTACCTCAAAAAAGCTGCTAGATAAATATTTTTAAAATCACTAGCGATAATAGTTGGTCGAGGCGCGCAAAGCATGCTAGGTAATCCTCCTCCTTCACACCCAGTAAACAAGTCATTTGATTCGCAGGGTATGCCATTTTAATAACAGCCTAATAATACACTTATGATAACATATTTTAACCAGTAGTGTTAATATTCTAAATTTTCTAATCCTGTATTCCCCTTTTTTCTTATTTGGTAAATATTTAGTATTCTTTTTACCTAAATAAGTTAAGAAAGTTGATTTTCTCGTTATTATTATCATTAAAAAATAAGCAAAAAGGGGTAAGCAAAATAGATAAATCAATTGAACTAAGCAAAATAATGGAATTTGTGTAGTGATACAAACAACTAGTTCATAAAGATCCTGACATTTATATTTGAAAACGGGATTAATTCTTATATTTACCATCATTATTTTAATTTTTTTTAAAGACGAAGAAATTCCTAAAACGGGACAAGATGTTTGGAAAATTAGGAAGCGTAAGATTTCCTTTTCCTTCAAGACAAATTTAGACAAAACCCTACAATAATATGATCAAATCAAGTTGAAAACCTCGCGTCGGTCAAGCCCCAAACACAAAGATTTCACACTCCAAGGAAGATATGCAATAAGATACTTTGAATGAATTCACTTCAAGAACGAATAATCGGTCGATTGACAAGATAAAATGGCGGACGATATTCTTGGTTGAGAGTGAATCTACTCTTCGACTTCGATTACTTCTTCCTTGACAAAGAATTCAATACGTTCCACATCTACTTCCTTTGAAATACCTTCACCTGAATCTGTTTCCAAACCTGCGAATAGAAACAAAGTGTATTCTTCGTAAAGCAAGATGACAAACCATGTTCATAAAAGTCTGCAAAATTGTCTAAAAAGTGTCCAAGACTCTAAAGTTCGAGTGCGCACTCAGGGCAACCCAGTTATCTCTTTCTATCCATTTTATTATATATATTTTTTGTTACTTATTTGTTTTTCTTTTATAATTTCACAGCCCATTGTATTTTGAACCAATAAGACGTCACAGGCCATTTTTCTTTTAGAGCGCATGACGTCATAGCCCATTTTACTTTTAATGTGCAGATGATGTCATAGCTCTTTATATTTTGGACGAGCAAGGGACGTCATAGTCCTTTTTAACTTCTGGATACGCGAAGCATAGAAAGGAGTAATTTTTGACGAGCATATGACGACCTAGCCCTTTTTATTTTTGATTCGCTTGACGTCTTAACCTGTTTAATATTTGGAGATCATAGCCCGTTCTCTTTTGTCGCGCATATGACGTCATAGCTTGTTTTTGAAGAAAATATGACGTCATATCCTTTATGCTGGCTTCCCATGAAAGCTTTTACCTTTATTAAAATAAGCTTTATTTTGTTGTGATATGTTTGTGGCCAGAGGAAGAGAAGAGCCCCTGGTCTAACCATACATTCACTGGTTTATCTGCCTCCATGCATAACTCAAATGCTACAGGAAAGCAAACGAGGCCAAGATGGAGGACTGTGACACATGTCACGCATGACGTGACACATGTCCCGCATGACATCGAAATGTGCGCAATACACATATGCAAAAACAGCAACAAATGTCCACATAAACAAGTGAGGTTCGTATTAAACAAGTGAGGTTCGTATTACCTCGACGCAAATCCACACGCTGTCTCTTGGTCTCTTGATACTCGGTGATCTTCTTCTGACGGTACACCTCAAACTCTTTCAACTTGCGTCGACGACGCTCGATGATTTCCTATGAAAAAATAAGCGATAAGATTTAAAGGTGAAGACGATGAATAAGGTGATGGTTATGATCATACTGAACGCCACGTTGGCCTTGCAAAGATGTTCGATTATTTTTTATGCTCAAGACAATGATGCTCTAAGGTAATATTGATGATAATTGTGATGGTGATAGTGATGATGATGATTGTGATGATGGTGATAGTGATTATGATAATAGTGATGATGATTGTGTGTAATGATGATGATGATGATAACAATAATGATAGCACCTGTAATGATGGTGATGATCGTCAACACAAGACTAACCTTTGAAGCTCTGGACTGACTCATTCGATCTTTGATCTCAAACGTCTTTTGGTATTTCTTCATCTCTTTCTTAAGTTTCTGCAAGAAAGAAGATTAAAGCATGCATAAATCCTCTGCTTGCAAGCATGACATGGAAAGATATCTTCCGTACCTTCTGAGCCTCTTCATCCAGAAGTGTAGGTGGTCTTGGTCTCCATAGCAACTGACAGAATTGATCCAAGACATGTCGCTGGAGTAGCTTGCCTTGGAAGGACCAGATGAAGTAGCCATTATCAACCTTTAAAGTAATAAATAATCCATCGAATGATGCTATTATCGTCAAGGGAACAACGCGTAATAGAAAAAATACCATTTCATTTTACAAGCATAGCATAACTAGTCGGTTGCTAGTCAGTGAGTTTTTATCACCCCAGTAGTTGTTTAAGAGTGTGTTTTTTACAAACCTTATGTGCCCACCAGCTGACAGAGGTAGCAACAAATCTACCAGTAGGATCCCATTCTACATCTGTTGCCATGAAGTGCTCAGCTTGGTTCATACAGACCCAATCAGTTGTGTCATGGAACTCTAGGATACCATTCATGCTGGAATAGAACCAAAACAACAATACTTGTGAGCTAGATGAAGTGAAGTTAAGGTGGTACCGTCTTGTTGGGTTGTGTAGTGGTTTACTTCTTGCCTCTCACCCACAGTGGTTCGGGTTCGAGCCCTAGCTCAGATTGGATCATATGCGAATTGAGTTTGTTTGATGTGTTGTTCTCTCCTATGTTACAAGGGTTTTCTCCAGGTTCTCTGGTTTCCACCCTTCATAAAAATCAACATGTGAGTTGAGTGTTGTATGTTGTAAATATAGAATGTAGTGGTAGTGCGTGTGGAGGGCACCTCACGGAAGAGTCCTGTATGGGGAGTGGTGGTTATAAAAATATGTTGTTTTGTTTTGTTTATTACCTTCGTAGACCTGCTAAGACACAGAACTGACCATTCGGTGACCAGTTTATATTATTAGCTTGTCTTTTCTCATAGGTTTCTAGAAAGAAATAAAGGAAAAGATTCAATGAGATTACTATTTTTTATTTGCTGTTTTCTTATCACAACTGTCCTGTTCTGTCCTGCCTTATCCTCTGCTGTGCCCTCTCTCCTCTGCCCTCCCTTCCTCTGCTCTCTTTTATAAACCTCTTCCTTTGCTCTCCTCTGCCTTCTTTTATAACTTTTCTTATTTACACCAGGGCTTAAAATAACGGCCATTCATCGAACAATGTCAGCCAAGAATTGGAACTTCTTCAATCAATTCTTTGCCTTGCTGGTCATACATTGAGCCAGTAACTAGGTATTACTGAGCTAAAACTAATTCGGCCAGTCATTGTGATCAGTGACTGACCAGCTGTTAATTCAAGCCCTGTTAAACAGATGAGCATAGCCTCTGTATACATACTTTGTAGTTCTACACTGCCTTGGATCTCCATGTCATAGAAACTAGCTGATATTCTTGGTGCTTCACCATGAAGAATACAGAACTTTGAACCGCCAGGTTCCCACGCAAATGCAATTATTACCTCTGAAATAACCAACAAAAATATGATTAACATAATGTTCAAATTAAAGAGACTCTTGAAATATCTAGGGGGAAATCCTGCACTGGTAAATATTCTGCTATCTTCAGGTATGATCACATTTCTTGTCATCCACTTGAGTATTATTTCTTTCTTTGCCAGTAAAAATAAAATTTAAAATAATCAAGAAAAAATTTAAATTAAAGAAAATTCTCAATTTTTACCTTTCATTTCAAGACTTTCAACAGGAATCTGTCTTTCTCTCATTCTAAACAACTCAAAGTTAAAGTACTGAGCCTAAAATAAAAATATAAATTTTGGTTAGCTTTGTTAATCAGCATGTATGATCACTTATTTACTAGTTCAAAATGTCTCTATACACATAGGAGTATTTAATGTAGATTGTAAAAAATCTTACATCTCTTAAATACTGTAATTACCGTTACAAGAAACGTACTGGAAACCATGGCAACTTACTTTTTTACTTTTGGTGTTTCTGTCAACCTTGACCGCCAAGTAGTCTCCCTTGTTGTGCCAGTACATTTTACACTAGAGGAAAGAAGTATTTAAAATAAAACTAGGAAGAAGAAAGGAATGAAAGAAGAAAAGAAGAAAGGAAGAAAGCAAGAAAGGAAGAAAGGAAGAAAGGAAGAAAGGAAGAAAGGAAGAAAGGAAGAAAGGAAGAAGGGAAGGAAGAAAGGAAGGAAGGAAGGAAGGAAGGAAGGAAGGAAGGAAGGAAGGAAGGAAGGAAGGAAGGAAGGAAGGAAGGAAGGAAGGAAGGAAGGAAGGAAGGAAGGAAGGAAGGAAGGAAGAAGAAATGAACAAAGAAGAAAGGAATCAAAAAAAAAAAGGAAATCAAAGTTGACTTACTTCTGAAACATTAAAGAGATTCTTGACTCTAATCTCCTTTCTGTCTGGTATTTGCATAATGGTTACTCTAGCTGGTGTGTCCTTGTCTTCTGGCGTCCAGTAAGCAATGTAATTATCAGAAGGAGACCATTGAAAATCCCTGAAAAACCACAACCAAACTGGTACAACTTCTTGCAAAAACACAATGAAATTTTTTATTGAAAAACAAAATGGAAAGGAATCAGAATTATTCTTCCATGTTCTCAGCACTAAACATCAGTAGCAGAACTGGCTTTGGAATATTTCATCATGAAATGAGGAAAAAATATATATATACATTATTATTCTCAATGCGTCTTGGTATCATTATTACCAGGATCCCCTTTGAATTGCTTTTCTTCTTTAAGAGTTCAAACTCCTTTAGTAGTCACAAAATGATGTTGAACAATAAAAGCAACTACAGCAAGGATCCTAGTAGTATTGGTAAGACTTAATAAGGGGAACAGAAAATACACCTTTCCTAAAGTCACTTGAATAGCAACAAAGCAATGGCTCCAAAAACAATTGAACTAGATGTGTTTTTCTACGTTTACTACATTCATCAAGTCCAACCATGGCTAGGATCCATTTGGTGCAACTTTAGAATGGTATGTTAGACAGACATTTCGCAGATATAAAATGAAGAGAGAAAATAATAAGAAAATACTTACTTGACACCTTCCACCTTGAGACTTTTTTTGTCTATCAATCCAAAAGACTAAAACAAGAATGAAATAATTAAAGAGAAAAAAGATAATTTTTGCACAATAAAGAGATAAAAGGGAAAAGGGAAATGCTGAATAGCACAACTTGATTTCCCATTTGAGACGACGTGTCATTCCCTAGAGCATTATTTCTTTGTTTAACCATTGCACACAAGGAGACACAAGAAAATGAATGCAACTCAAACAAAGGATTTTACTCTCCAGAAAATGACACATGATCTAAATTGGGCCCAAGGTAAAGAGATCTCTTGCACTAGCTTTACAACATTCTTTGGTAAACTTTACAAACTGTTTGTAGTGGTTTGAAGAAACAGTGCACCCTTGTCAAAATTTAATTTCATATGTCTGTACTTACTGGTGTTTCGTAGACACTAATACTATCTGTAGCCATCCTGGCAAAGTATTTCCCATTATGTGACCATCTGCCGACAAAAATGATTATGATTTTAAATTTTGAGATTTGACTCTAAAACTCAACCTGGATCATAGGTGACATTACTTACTTGAAGGCAGGCCACTGAGATGTATCTCCGCTAAGAAATCCACGTCGCTTCAGTCCTGTTCTTATATCCCAGATTATAATTCCCTAAAAACAATAATAAATAATGTTTTTGACTCTTTGTTATAAATTTCATTCATTCCTGGGGAAAAATCTGGACCACAGTCAGGACACGACTAACTCAGACTGGATTTCAGTTTATTGCATAGATTATTTTTAGGACAGTTTCTATTAATAGTATCAGATACATTCTTCCATGTTCTCAGCACCGTTAGTCAGTAGCAGAACTGGCGTTTGGAATGTTTCATCATTTACTAATACTAATGACCTCATCTTTAAATCTAAATCTAAAAATCTACTAGCTTTAGCTGTTGTTTCACAGCGTGGAGCAATCACAACAGAGCTAGGCTCCAACTTAGGTGAAAGCCCAAAGATCAAATTAGAATTTGGAAGTTGATTTTTGAGGAGGGAGGAAAACAGAAACAGAACCCGGAGAAAAACCCTTGGAGCACAGGAGAGAACCAACAAAATTAAAAATAATTATTATTCAAGTATTAGAGTGTCAAGTACTTACTGAGGGATCCTCAGAGCTGCTTGGAATGGGACTAAAACTAACTAGGTACCTAGAATGATAGAATAAATAGTATTCTGATACCTTAATTCAAAATATCAACACAAACAATACTGTACTTTACTAAGAGGAGTTTCAGATATGTTTTTCCATATTCTCAACACTGAATTCAGCAGCAGAACTGGCATTAGGAAAGATTCATCATTAACCTCTCACGCTTAAAGTAGAAGGGCAAAAATTGAAATTCAGAGACAGTGAAAACAAAGTGGGCAAGTCAGCAGACAAAAGTTAGCATGGTAGTGACATAAATTTTTCATGCCCTGCCACAGTTCAGTGGGATCTGTAGTATGATTGTGAGCCCAAGGAGCATACCTACATGTATGGCTACAGCAGTAATAAAAGGTGTATTAGAAGTGCATACAGCCCATGTTTTTTTAAGAATTTTTTAAAGAAAATTGCCCGAGAAACTTACCTTTCACAGGGTGAGAAATCGATAAGTTGTACCCCAGGGTGACTAAATCTCATAATTCTTTTGAACTCTTCTCCTCCCCAGAGAGCAACACCTTGTCCGTGGAATGTTGCCAAGTATGTTCCTTTAGGGGACCACAGGACATACGTCTCTGTCCAGTTCTGTGAATACAGAAAAACAAGCTTTTCGTTAATCTGTTAATTTGTTTAGGCCAAAAATAATTGGGGTTGGTAGGTCGGATTTTTTTTTACTGATACAACAGTGGAAATGAGCTCACTGGGAACCCTGTGGTGCATTTGGAAATGAAAAAAAAATGTAAAGGTCGGCAAAAATCAGCAAGAAAATTAGGGTCAGTCGCACAACAGGAAACAACTTTATTTTTTTGCTTGGCCTTATTACTATATCTTGCAATGTTTGCTGGGCAAAATATAAAACATTTACAATAAGTCTGAAATAAAATATTTGTGAAATACTCAGAAGTATTTCACAAATTCAAAAAGTCTACTTTTTATATACAAAATATTAGAAAATCCTTTTAACATTTTCTCTTTGTTTTAACAAGAAATTGTAAATTCAATCCTGATTTGGTTAGGGAAATTGATTAAGCAATTTCAATCTAAGCATGGTTGTATGAAGCCTGGATAGCACTATCCAATGGATAAATCCTTATCCAGGGAATAAAGTGATGCTGTTATCCAATTAATTTATCCACTGGATAGCACTATCTACCTTTCACACAACTGGGCCCAGAAGATCAAACGATTGCCTATGAATCAGAACAACTTACAGGTCTTTCCTTGACCATCATTGGTTCTTGTGAACTATTCCACAGAATTGAGGTCTTATCTCCATGGATAACGGAATAATGGTCATTACAATCAGGATCTTGGAGCCAGGAACGCAGATTTTCCTAGAATAATATAAGGTAAAATGATATTTAGAAAGATCCAAGCCTTGGACTTAAGAAATAGAAAAGAGAAAGCGCTGTATGAAGTTGTACTCACCGAATGGAAATATGGTGGCCAATTTGAATAACTATTATTTCGCACTGGTTAGCGCCTAACCAGCCTCTCATACATGTGAAGCACTGGTGGCGTGCACTGGTAATGCGCCGCCTCTCACCAATGTGGCCCAAGTAAAACTGACAAGCTTTTATTGACTAGCTCTCTAACTAGTGACCGACTAGCCTCTCATACATGTGAAAACACTTCTGCATTTCCACATGAACACAAGGCTAGTTAGTCACAAGTCCGTGCAGAACAAGTAATTCAATTTGGTTGTCATATTTTGATTCAGCGTATCATGCATGAAGGAATTGACAGACAAAGAGAGAAGTGCTATAGAAGAAACATGATACATAGTGGAGTATTAAGAAAGCATTAATGACAAACCTGCTGAATGTATTCCTGCTTCGCTGGAGGTTTCCAATCCTCCTCAGGATCTAAGAGTCTGCAAACAACAAGAATACATTAAAGAAATCTTTTCTTAGGGATTTTTTTGAAGAAAGAAAGAGACCCAAAACTTTTAGTCACATGTCATGATGAATCTACAGTACGAATCAAAGCTGAGACTTTCATTCAAAGTCTCAAAACAAAAATACTTTACTAAGAGGAGTTTCAGATATGTTTTTCCATATTCTCAACACTGAATTCAGCAGCAGAACTGGCATTAGGAAAGATTCATCATTAACTTCTCCTAGAAGATGTATTTTTGATGTGCAACTATGTGACTCAAAATCCATCGACACATAAACAACAATGAAAAAGCCACCATCTTTGTTATTGTCAACCAAAATGGTGGCTTCGATGTAACATAAACCCCAAGAATTCTCAATAAACAACTTACTTCATAAAGTCCTCAAAATGATTCACAGCAAAGACATGATGTTTGTCTAGTTTGTAACCATTAGCTGTCTTGACGGCTCTTGCTGCATCATTAGGATTAGAAAATTCTAGAAACATGTACCTAAAAGAAGAATTTGTAAAGTTTACCACAAAAAGCCAAGACAACTACAATCAAAAAATCCTTTTCTTGGATAATAAAACATCAGAATTATTCTTCCATATTCTCAGCACTGAAGTTCAGTAGCAGAACTGGCGTTAGGAATATTTCATCATTTATAGGATAAATAGCAATGAAAACAACGATGTATTCCAGCACTTTTTAATTCTACTTTTTTGCATAAATTCACATTTTGTTTAACAATTTACTGTATGTGGTTCTTCAAAAGTAACTTCCAAACCACAAACTAATAATAATGTTATAACAAAAGAACACAAATATAATAATTACACACACACATTAAGGTCTCTGGGTTTTTATTCCTTCAAGTATATAGAACTACAGTAAATATTCTGGTCTCACTTTGAAAACAAACCTAAAATGTCCAGTGATCTTAAGGAAGACTTCATTTTCACACTTCAAATTTATATTGGGAAAGGATTTTGTCTAGTTGTGTTTGAGGCATATTTTGGATCAACCTCAACAGCTGTTAGCATGCAAGCAAAGCATATTCTACAAAATTAATTGAGTACATATATTGTCAGGTATTTTAGCATATTACTTAGTTGAGTTATTAAACGAAGGCCTAGTGCATCTATTCCCATGAGAATTGAAAGAAAATAAAAAGTTGGTTAACATAACAAAAGAAACCAAGACCAAATCTTTGGGTAATGTTAAACAAAATACATTCTTCAAATTCACTAAAACTTTGCCTCTGGTTGGCTCAATTGATTGGGCACTGGACTATCATGGAGGAGATTGTGATTCAAGCCTTGGTTTGACAAACACTCCTAAGTTTTTTAAAATATCTACTTAAGCAGGAAGGTGTTGCATTTGCCCTGAAATATATGCGAATGGTTACACCTTTGTCTTGGCTTGAATGACCATGTAAAATGGTGGTCCTGTCTCACTTACGTTAAACACAGAGGGTCACAAGTTTATCAGTGCTAAGTTGGCAACTTGCACATGTCACCTTCTCTAAATAAAGCTGGTTATTATTATTATCATTCATTTTACTAAGTATCTCAATTTTGATTGGTTGAGAGCTCTCAGCCAATCCCTGATATCGTGTGAACTCGACATGATAAATGTATTATCTCTGGGTTTTCCTACATATAATACATTTATCATGTCAAGTTCATTCAAGCTCATGCTGTGGTAGCTTTGTTTTTATTGATATATGTGTATGTATTTCCAGAATTATGTTCAAAAACAATTATTTAAGGAATCCTTAACTTATTCTCATATATTTTATGAAGAATTCTTAAAATATTTTTGAATCAAAATTTTTGCAGTTTTCACCCTACATCATGGCGTTCAAACTTCTTGTCTCTATAATTTAATGTTTATGGTAATGTTTTTCCAGTATACAAAATATATGATAAAGCAATTATTGAATTCAGTATTGCATAATATCTTAAATATCAAGACCTTGGCTGGGTTATGATAACACAGCCTTGGCCTTGATAATTTACGATATCATGCACAACCTCATCCAACAATAATTGCTTATTATCATCATCATCATCATCATCATTTCCTCTTGAGTTTTCCTCAATAAAAATCACATCATGAAAGACAGTTATTGGTTTTTTAAATTTCCATTGATCACTCACCCTTTAGTCAATCCATCAACCATGGGATAATACTCTGTTACAATCTTGCCAAATTTAGAGAACACTTTTCTAATGACATTTTTCAATTTTTCACATCTTTCTTGGCCAACAGATGGGATGTTGTCTACTACTATTATAGATTCTGTTCCTTCTATCTCCTTGGGTTTCTGGGAGAGTATGTCACCTAGTAGTTCTAACAAAAAAAAAACCAATATTAATCTATTATTTGCTTTTATATTTAGTCTATTAAGGGAAGACTGTTTTAGAATGAGCGGGGAAACCAGTGGAGTAATGGGCGGCATAGTGCTAGTGCACTTGCCTCAGGGTTTCTGGTTCGAGTCCTAGACTCGGCATCACATGTGAGTAGAGTTTGTTAGGTCTCTCCCTTGATCTGAGGGTCTTTCTCCTGGTTCTCAAGTTTTCCTAACTCAACAAAACTTAACAAGCTATATTCTGATTGATCTGTGAGTTAGGCATGCCCTGACTTAGATCAGCCCAGAGGTTGTTTCAGGGTTCTATCTGTTAGTTAGCCATGCCCTGACTTAGATCAGCCCAGAGGTTGTTTCAGGGTTCTATCTGTGAGTTAGCCATGCCCTGACTTAGATCAGCCCAGAGGTTGTTTCAGGGTTCGATCTGTTAGTTAGCCATGCCCTGACTTAGATCAGCCCAGAGGTTGTTTCAGGGTTGACTGTGTGAGTTAGCCATGCCCTGACTTTAATCAGCCCAGAGGTTGTTTCAGGGTTCTATCTGTGAGTTAGCCATGCCCTGAATTAGATCAGCCCAGAGGTTGTTTCAGGGTTCTATCTGTGAGTTAGCCATGCCCTGACTTAGATCAGCCCAGAGGTTGTTTCAGGGTTCTATCTGTGAGCTAAGCACAGGTCTCCACCCTAACAGTATAAGCCACTCCCATTTTAGCCCTGTGTTTAAAGAACCAAATGTCATTGATATCAACCCATATAATATATAAATGCACAGGAAAGGATGAAATTAGTATTACTTATAACGTTTAAAAATTATTAGGAAAAAATATAAATCATTATTTTTAGTATTAAAATATGGGATTAGAGTTCTCTATCCTTTGGTTATTTAGGAGATATACCTTTATAACACTATAGTTCTCAAAAACAAGGAATTTTGCGAACCCAAATTTGTACGAAACTAGTAGAGTGCTGTCTACAGACTACGTGTATTAATTATGTAAATTCCTAAGAAAATCTATTGAAAAAAATTTTTTTTAGCAGTTTACTTTGGTCAGTAAGAGATAAACTATTAACAAAATTAATTAAATACTTAACTTCTTAACTAAATATAAGTTTAATTATTTTATGATCAAAAGTTGAATCAAATTTGGAATGAAATATCGCTTATCCCCACGTGATAAAAGACAGGTTTTAGTAAAGAAAGGTTTTTTAGCTTTTTTGGTTATATTTTGAGCCAATATACTGAAAAATATTATTGATTGAGGATCAAAGTATCTTTTAATAGAAAAATTTGTTCGAATAAAGCCTTACAAGAGATGAATTTAAGGGATTTAATGCAAGATAATTTCGAAAGCCGGTCATTGAACTCGCTGAATCTTGTCCCCGCAAAACCTTTAATTTTCATACCTTCATCTGTTATATCGTCTACAAATCCCTCAGGATCATCGAATTCACTATCATCTCCATCTCCGTTGACCATTTTTTCATCATTTTCTGGTGTTTTTTCACTATCCACGTCGGACTTCTCATCCTCGTGGTCTTTCTCGTCCGCCATTTTTACCTTGAATCGAGTCGTGCAGACTTTTGATCGGCGGCGATACCACATGCGCGTGACGTCACACACAGGAACCCCAACTCCCGCTTCCACTCCACATGAGACTTTCAAAGATGATAATAATTAATAATAATAATGGTAGTAATGATATATACGAAAATTATCAAAAAGTAATAATACATCTTGAGGTTAGAGCGAAAAGCGCCTTGTGACGTTAGGACACAGGAACCCCAGTACGTTTTTCTCAAATAGAAATAATATATGATATTGATAATAATAATTTACAATAACATCTACAGTACAATTGTTTTTCTCAATATTGAGGATCAAAGATTATTGCTCAAGTTTGAAAGACCTAATGAAATTTATATATCAATAATATTTAAAAGTGTACTTATCATTGGTGGTTAGTAGCCCTGGTTAGTAGTCATGTGACATCATGACACAGGAGCCCAAGAATTCTCTTTCACTCTACTACTAAATGGAGTTGTGCTTTTTTGAAGCACCCCATTTATTAATTAGCATCAAACTATTCAGTCATCAAGATTGCAAGGTTAGTCAAGAAAAGGCTATTAACTTGTGATAATAATTATCACAATTCAATTTTCAATTAATTATTAATTGAAAGGCTTATTGAAGCAATTTAAAACTAATGCCTTAAGGTACTTCCCAGGAATGATTCTTTTCTTAGTTGTAAATATAAATTTCTCTTCTTTTGCACTTTTACTACACTTACTAGGAGGGAAAGGAATATCACTCAAGGGAATGATGGATTAGCCTGCATGGTCAGAGAAGTTTATGAAGGTAAAGTAGGGGAAGAGGTGCTACCATTTTTCACTTTTAGTCTCAAATGAAAACAAAAAATGGTCTTTCAAAAGACCCATTTTAAAATTCAACATGTGAGTTGAGTGATGTGTGCATAGAATTACATAGAACAACATTACTAGACACTTAAATAAAGTGATTGCTTTTTAGTTTTTCATAACATGTTTGTATGAATAATTTTTATTTATCTCTCCCATCCCTTTATAAGACATGAAAGTTCCCCTTTTTTTGGATAGTTATCGTAGATTGATAAGTTTTACACTGTAGTGAAAATAGGAACTGACATTTCAAATGTTAGTCCTTCGTCGGAGTCTTCTTTTTGATAGGGATTTGTAAAGAGAAAAGGCCAATGAAAGATATATGTCATATTGCATGTATATCCTATTAAAACCCAACTGAAACAACCCCTCTGGAGTCATGGTGGCTCATACAGGCAGAGGATGCCTTTCTGCCTGACAAAATAATGGTTAATATTAGGTCAGGCACTGAGGGTGGCCTCAAGGGGACCCAAGGGTGGATCCAGGGGTAGGGTCGGGGAGTTGCAACCACCTATCATTCCTGAGGTCAAATGGGCTCCCTGTGGTAAAAATGCAACCGGGATTCCTTTGCCCACAATTAACATTTTCAGCTGAGACCCCCCTTCCAAAAATCCCTGGATCCGCCCTTGGGGACTGCCATTTCAAGTGGTCATCTGAGCCACTTGAAAGCCTAACCATTTGCAATTGCAATTACAAAGGCAGCACTTTCTCCTCATTTATTTTAACACCCTTAGTGTTAGTCTAGCCAGGACTTTAACCAAAACCTATCACACAACAGACCCATGATATGGCCAGCTGAGCTAACTGGGTAGCCATGGTTAAATATCTAATTCAAGAATTGAATTGGAATTAAACATGATGTGAACCAACAGATCACACTAGTAATCATGTTATTACAATAATTTATTATTTACTTTATTAGAATATGCTAACAAGTTTACAACCTTACAATAAATATGAGATATAGAGTAAAATATCCTGTTAAATATAAAACTGTACAATTTTTTTTCCAACTCTGGGCTGCTGAATCATTGAATCGTTTAGCCTCAAAAATGTATCAAGAGAACATTGTATTATTTATCTTATATCCCTAGCTATCCCTGGGTATGTTGGCATTGCATTGCATTGCCAGACTGTTTTATGGTACAATTTTCCAAGATGGCAACTACCGGTAATTCCTCCCCTTAAACAGTCCCACAATGCAATGCAATATCAACTCACCTCAGTAATAGATACATACACTACCCTTTTAACACCATCATATATCTAAGTCCAATCTTGACAAGAAAAGAAGTTATTTTTTTGCATCTTTCCCCTACCCATGGGAGGTGGAGGTCAGAGACGAGAAGAGGTATAAAGAGGGTAAAAATATATTCACAGAATACATCCTTTATTAAAAGTCAGTTCCCCCTAAATTCTCATGATTCCTTAGGCCCCATTGACATGAACTTAGTTTGACCCTAGAAACAAGTCTTTTGGTTCTTTCTCCAGGGGAAACCCAAACCAAGAGGTAGCCCTAACAGTAGGGTCACTCTACCTTATGTAGGCTCCTCATTGACCATGTTGTAAAAAGGTAAAATATGTAAAATTAATACTCAAACAAGCAAAAGGTTACCCAAACTTCTGTAACCCACAATAGACCCGTTTCGAATTCCAAATTACCGCTGTGTTTCTTGACTACAGACTCATTTGCACAGGGTTAGCCTCGACTTTGTGTAGAATATTCACGTGTTCCAGTCAAGGTCCGTCGAGTTTCAAAGTGTTTGTATTGTTGAAGTTGTGCATTCTTTACTTTTCTGTTGGTATTTGTGAATATTTAAACACTGATACGAGGCTAACCCTGTGCAAATGAGTCTGTAATCAAGGAACACTGGTCTATTATTATTATTAGTGATCATAAATGTAGATTTACCCCTTAAATTCTAAAATAACACTAACCCAGATAAACGGCTATTTCTCTTTACCCTTCGTAGGGCGGATTGAGAGGTATGATCTAAGATCAAAATGGAAAAGCAGAACAGACCTCTACTTACTGAATAGTAAAAAAATCTTATCTGTCATAGACATTACATATAAATACATTGTAACCCTGTCCCATTTTTAGCATCATTTTGCAATTATTGTACTTCTTATCATATTTTGGGGGGAGGAGGGTAATGATCAGAGGGGTGGTGTGAGATGGCCCTTGTTGAATACCACCTTTTGACCCCTAAAAAATCAAATTCAGTACATGATACAACTTGAGTTTTAACATGTTATCAAAAATAGCTTGGCTTTGATAATAATCTACTGGAAAAATATGAGTATTTATTGTAAAACTTTTTTTCATTTTATAAAACTAATTCATCTTTTTCCTCATTTTTCCTGTTAATCTTTGGTAAACATGACCATGACATTAAAGTTATCTTGAGCATAAACAATTAGGTCTTAATTTCCTGAACTGGTTCATAAGTGTGGACATGACAGATGATAACCTTTGATCAAAGGATATTTCCCTTTTTTAACATCAACCCATTTGGGTCTGTAAAGTATTTCCTCGATTTCAAAGAGAAATTTTCTTCGCTTTCTAATGGAATAATAATTGCAATTTGTTCATGTATGTATATATCTTATCCAATAATTAGTAAAGTCAATTCCAAAACATGGGATCAAATGACTTGATAGTTTAAGCTCCATAAATAACTGAAATCTTCACTATAAATATCGAAGTCGGATCTTCAAATTAATTAATTTCTGAACATGTATAGCTAGAGATGAATGTTTTTATAATAATTGACATTGAAATAGATAAAATCCTAATCGGTTAAGTTCAAAGCACATTTTAGGAGCAATTAGAGAAAGTTTGATTACTAGATTACTCAGGGGTCGTAATTTTCAAGCGGGTCGATCTTTTCGAGATAAAAATGACAGATTGTATTCGTTTTCTTTTTAAATTCTGAATAAAGTCCAACAGGGGATTATAAAAGTCGTTCAAAAATATTCTCTGCATGAACAATATTTCGAAAGTAACCATGAGAAGTTTACGGAAGGATTACAATAAGCTCTGAATTAGCTGCGAGTTGTTCAACGGCCTATCAAAACACCTGAATTTCCGTCCAGAGTACAAGGGTTAAGCCTCGTGCAATCGCGACAACATACTGGGAAAGACCAGCATGAAATCGACAAACAAACAGAAATCGATTATCCCTTAGGAAATGTACATAGGTAGTCAAAGTCTGAATTTCGCCCTAAAATGTTTTTGTTTCTTTCTCAATTTAAGCCAGCCTTAACAGCTTGTCTAGAAAAACGACCTCCGTTGACTTCTTTCGTAAGAATGGAATTCGGATATGTTACAATCACATAATAGCTGAGTGGCAGTCAGTCAAGAAATTAATTTATGTAAAGTAAATAAAAATGCGTATAGACTATCAAATACCCTAGTCTAGTTGTTGTAATCGTAATCTTTTGTTCTTAAGAACATACTTTTCTGTTGACTGTTTCTGTTTCACTGACTAGTGGAGTTTCCTTGATTGTAGAATACTTTTGTGTGTTATAGGATCGTTTTCGCGAACATTTTGTTAACATTTCGTCACTAATGTGTGGGACATGGAGCTCGATATATGCACGGCGACTCGACAGGCACTCATCGTGACTAACCTTTCGACACCTTTTTCAACGCATTAGCATCAATAACCCTATCCTGAAATCTAATCCAAACTACGGCCATCCAAAGTCTCGCTTTACCATCTTGTAGAATTTTAAGTTGTGTGGTCGGAAATAACTGTTCAGTAGTTTTAAAACCTCAAATGATACTGTAGGATGAGTTCTACCTTTACTCTTTCCCATACAATTAGGTTTTGTCTGTATTCCTTTAACAGTTCTTTTACCTACGATACAGTAAAAGCGTTTGGTTTCGTTAAAGACAAAGTTGTCAACACTTATGACCGGCTTGAGGTTAAGAAACTTTTCCACGAGTTGCACTTCCTTCGCCGGGTTCTTAATGAGTTCCTCTCCGCTTACGAAGTGCATCTGGTCCAGAGGAAAATACTCCAGCCATTTCTCCAAATAACTATGATATAAACCTATTTTGAGCTTCATCCAGTTTTCATTAACAATCCCTTCCTTTAAATCTTTAACTGCAAACGTTTCAAAAGGGTAATTGTCAGGCTTTTTCGCCAGAGATTGAGTATAGTCTGAAATGGCTCGTCGCGTTGGATCGCGTACTACGACAATTAATTTAACGCTCTTTGACATATTGTGAACTCTTCTTGGTGCTTCACTAGTAACAAAATAGGCGGGGGACTTTTCTATAGTTATTTCCCCAGGAACAGACTCTGGCATTTGGCTTTTATACCATTCTAAACCTCGTATAAAGTTGCTATCCCGGTCAAAAAAGTGTACCTCGCTATTACATGCCTTGATACTCGGATGAATTTTCAAAATTTCCAATAAAGCACGTGTACCTCCTTTCTTCACACCAATAATTATGGCATTCGGTAGTCGTTTTATGTTGCGTTTTTTGCTATTTTCTGTAGAGTCCTCAGTCATTTCTTGTGCTAATCCTTGGCTGTCGACCTCTGCTATCAATTCATGTTCGGAAATTTTTGAATCTGGCCTCGGTTTATCGTTCCTGTCAACACTTCTAGCATCCGAGATTTTCTGTAAGCTCGACTTCTTATCTGTATTCGCATAATCCCCTGACGACAATAACTTATGTTTTTCCTTATTCCTTCTTCCCTTAGAGGTGTCTATGGATCGTGTAGGCGTACTATTCTTATATCCTGATGGCTTTGCAGTGATAATTCGATTGGAATCGCGAGGTCTTGTCTTCCACAAATTTCGCTCGGCTAACCCCGTCTTCATATTGTCGACCTTGACTAGATAACCTTTTCTGGAACTGAAATCGTAGATAATATACGAACAAAGTAGTCCAAGGACGACAAGAACACCGAAGGTTCGTTTAGCACAAGGTAATCCGTCCGTAAATCTCATAAAGTCAAACATTTCGCCAAAACCACTAAACTTTTGGCCTTTCTTCCCTTTTTCTTGTTCCTATTTCTCGCTGAACACATACCAAAGTCCAGTGTTAATAAAACCAAGTGAATCAAGCCACGATAAGGCGCTCTAAACTCTTCAAAAATAAATACGAGAGTTTTGCATTTGTGAATTTTTTTAAAATGCACCACTGAGTTGTTGCTGTAATTGTATGTAAATAGGGGCACAATAAACGCGCTGTGATTGGCTCATTAGCACGTCAATCTGTCAACGAATCTAAACTCGGAGCACTCGAACGGCTTTAGTGAAGCACAGACAATGAGCATAAAAACCACCTCTTTTTAATGACTATAGGTCAACCCTTTATAACTACCAGAGCTTTTATACCACGTTTATGAATTTATCTTCTTGAATAAATTTTTAGAAGCAACAATTACACTGTGCGCAGTAGGTCTAAAATTGACGGCGATACTGAATCTCCCCAGCAACTGTGCGGCAAAGATACCATCGAAAATTCCCTCGTAATTTTATGAACCACTTTATAGCTAAGAAAAATATTAGTTTCTTATTGGAAATGGGCTTTAATTAAGTCATGGCAAGCTAAGTAAAGCCTGCTTTCTTTGGTTTTAGTTCAAGGTATCGAGGATTAATATAACCTAGTACTGTAATACCGATGTACCAGCTGTAAATCGCTTTCAAAGATTTTACCGACAAACCATTTACGATTTATAGGTTAGATATTGAGTTAGGAAGTCAGACTAGATAAAAAGATTGCATAAAGATGTCATATAATTGTACTAGGTTATCATTTGAAGGCGAAAAGAAAAGAGAAAGTTAGCTGTTTCTCAAGCTAAAAGGTTGATCTAAATATTAAAGTAAAGCACTGAAATTTGAAATATTTATAGACGTATTTATTTTGCTTCGTGTTTTTAGTTAAAAATAGCTTTGAAAAACATCGAAAAATTCTAAACAAATCTATTATTATTACAGGCCTGAAAATACCCTGCGAGCAGAGGTTTTTTTTCCTTACCCTCCGTGGGCTGGCTGGTCGGGGATCGAGCCAAAAAATACCTATTTTTTCTCTCCGACCAGCCAGCACACGGAAGCCTAGAAAGTGACTGGATTTTTTAATGTTCAAACGAGGGGGAAAAACAATAAACATACATGATAGAAATCAAAAAGAACTTTTTAAACCCTCAGAGATAAGTAAAATACCGATATTATCGTCTTTTCTTGTGGTTGAGTTAGAAAAACAAAATTTGAAATTGTTCAAAAGGAGACAAATGCGCAAATTGGCAGCTACATCTTAATTTCAAGGGCGCGGCTCAGATAAATAAAAATCCTCTAAAAGGCTCAGAAACTTAATAACAATATTCCATGCTTTTCTATTCTAGACGTACTTTAGACTTGCGAGATGAATTAGGAAGACTCGAATAGATAAAATATTTACCGGCAGAATTCATTCGATCAACCTCTTTCCTGGCGATCTGTTATTACTTGGCTACATGTTGTTCGCCGATTACTGATTTAGCAATAAATCATGCAAAATTAATAGCAAATATTTAATGCAAGGTATTTTTCATTTTTCTTAGTATCTCATCGAAAATCCTCCTGGTGATATCAAGTCGAAAACGAAATTAAGCTAGAAGGGTTAATCAAATTTTTCGTTCATGTTTTCGATACTTTGATTACGGCCGGTTCGTATGAATATTACATATAAGATGTCGCATAGGAGGTCCTAATTAACAAATTATTTTATATTTTGCTACAATTTTACTGATTTATTATTCATATTCGTAGATTGTCGGTTTTCTTTTATGGTTTGTTTGAGACTTGGGGTTTGACTGATTCAGTTATCGTGAAACTCAAGCACCAAAACAAACCCAGCATATATCCCAACTTAAGTTCTAAATTGAGTTTCATACTTACCTGCTGTAAAAGAAAATAAACTCTAATCACTATAATGTAGTTAAAACTAAACCATAGAAGATCTTTTTTCAAAAACATGCAGTGAAAATTAGAGCCTAGTATATATGAAGTGAACTGAACTAAAGAAGCCAAATTCTTACTTCGGATGAACTTGAGAAAAATTAAAACTTTACTTTAACGTTTTACCCTTTTCATGTCTAAATATCTTGCTCAAACTATCAACATTTTCCCTTGGAATCATGCAGTAATAAATAAAAAAAATTTCGATCTAAATAATATACTATATTCTTATCGGCCAAGTAAATCCCAAGTAACCACATACTTATGGATGAGTGCTTCTCAACCTCCTCACTAGGAAGAGCTATGATTTAGCGATACGCCGGCTTTTCACGAAAGAAAAGCTAACCTTATTTTAAGTATTATAATTAAGGCCCATTGAAAAGAAATACAAATTTATTTCAGAAACAATTACACGAATTTTGGTGATAAAAACTGAAAGCCAACGGCGCGTGTTATAGGAAAGTGAAACTCTCTGCTTCGTTTACTTCGCCACTCTCGCTCTTTCCTTCATATTTAGATGAATTATTGTCCTTGAAGCGGTTTTGCGTGCCAAACAAGGTATAGATAACAGACTACGTTACAGTTCGGCTAGATATATTGGATGTTACGACCAACTCAGCGAATCTCATCCCTATAATATAGTAAGCTTATTTCTACATAGCCAAAAGATAAGACTACCTTAGGGCTTATATACCGTCTAAATTTTTACGAACAGCGTACTCATATGCTCGCATTATACACTTATACACTTAGAAAGCCGAGGATCATGGAAACTTTTAATATCAAACAAGCAAAAGTAAAGCTTTTGATACAATTTGCAGCTTGAGGATGCTCAGAAGAGGTGAGACTGTAACAGGTAGAAGATCTCAAGTCCATCAACAGTTATTAAAGCGTTTGAGACATGTAAAATGCAACTACCCATAATCCTCGTTGGTCTCAGCTTTGTATCTTTTCAGGCGACTAACTTTATTGAAATAAGTCTATATGACACAGGCGCAAGTATAAGGCTAACAATTCTCCTTAGAGACGGATTTATTATATAATTTTACTTCTGCCGCAAAGAATTGTATTCAAAATTGTTTTTCCTAGTAAAAATAATGAGTAGTAGCACTTTTGCATGATGGCGTCATTTACTACCACTACCATGCACCTTGCTTATTCAAATTCGTATTTCCTCATGAAAATAGTAAGACAATTGGTGCTAATTAACGGAACAAAAGAAAGTGTGCAAGGGGTTCTGGTAGTCGTAGTTAATGACGACACAGTGCAAGTGTCACATAATGCCATCATAGAAACCTGCTCCTCGACCTCAAAATACCTGCATAAATAAATACACCATTAGCGCAACTCTAATTCTAGCATGCAGCAACTCATTTCTTATTTGCAGCAACTCGTCTAACATGCAGCAACTTGTTTCTTATTTGCAGCAACTCGTCTACCATGCAGCAACTTGTTTCTTATTTGCAGCTACTCGTCTAACATACAGCAACTCTTTTCTCATTTGCAGCTACTCGTCTACCATGCAGCAACTCTTTTCTCATTTGCAGCTACTCGTCTACCATGCAGCAACTCTTTTCTCGTTTGTAGCAACTCGTCTAACATGCAGCAACTCTTTTCTCGTTTGTAGCAACTCATCTAACATACACTAACTTGTCTCACATACAGCACAGCATCTCGTTTCTTATTTGAAGCAACTGGTTCCTAACTTTAATTGCTTTCATGTTTCTTATTGGCCACCTAAGTTTCCTTCTTCTTGTCCTTCGTCTTTCTGCTTTTTGTTAACAGTGCATCATCGTACGGTCATAATCGTCATCTGCTTGTTCTCCTTCTTCCGAGTCATGTTTTTTTCAGTTCGGCTCATTTTCTTCTGTCAAGTTCTTGTTTGGCACATTTTCGTATCCTTTCACAAATTCTTTGACCAACGTTTTTCGGCAAATTTAACGGTGATTAAACCGGCTTTGTTTTGCAAAATGAGAAACGAATATCCTGGGTGCAGTCACCTATATGCCACAGCTTCATGTCTTCTAACCAAACAAATAAATGGACCCAGACATCATTTCCTCTAACATCTTGCTTCTAGGGACTTCGTGTCCTGCCGCGGTTTTATTAATAAGTTAATTAAGATATCCAATATCTCGTCAGATTTTAGCAGTTAAAATATACTCACGGTCGAAGTGTCACAATTACAGACCGACTTAAAGGGACATGAAAAAACCTGTCCCTGAACTTTAACTTCGACTCAAATATTCACTGAATATCAGTACTCAACGTAACTTTTCTAAGCTTCAAAACTCATTCTTTATTTAGTTTAATTTCCTTGTATTCATGAATATAACACAGAGGAACAATTCTTCATTACCATTTTTGTAGCGGTTTGAAAAGTTTTTGAAGCTTTTCTGGCGGGTTTTTGGTTTCAGATTTCAGGCCATATGACGGGGTCATACCTGTGTATTCAAACCCGGTCCAGTCATGACTAATATAATGGTGTCATAAGGAAACTACTCGATTGCTCATGAAGTAACCTAGAAACAACCAATGAACCGTATCTTATTATACTCAGGTATTCAAACGCCTCTAAAATTAACATAAAAGCCAAACAGTTTTCACTTTAGCTCCCTTTTTAGTTCCCTTTGGAACACCACGCGCGATGACATTGTACTATCATTTGGGTCAAAAATTCCTTAATTTAGAATCGATATAAAAACACAATAGATGTAAGATGGTGCCACGCAGTTGTGCCAAATATCTTGAGGGCAAAAGTATTTCGATGGCGTTAGATTACAGGCGACAATGAAAGTTTAATAACTTCAAGAAACTTCAAAGATCACTGAATCGTTATTGTGCTGGCCGAAGCAGACGAGACGAATACCTGAGATTGTTTTGGTCCTTAGTTTTCAAACCAAAAACTTGGGCGAAATATTGAATGAGGTTGGACGAACAATGACACTTCGGAGGAAGAAGTCTTTATCGATTGTTTTGTTTGGATTGGCGCTATTTCTCTTCGCTTTTCCCTTACAAAAAGTGCAATTTGGAGACAGCAATCGCAAGAGCATCGATGCAACAGGAAGCGACTTTAACTTTGATTCACAAGAAAAGGCCTCCATTCTTCAAAAAACTTCGAAATTTCTACAGGAATCAAAACTGGTTTATGATCCACATGGAGCTAATGACTACGAAAGGAAAGAGACCAGAGATACACTTCAAATCATTTCGCTTCAAAATCCTATTAAATATCCTTTATCGCAAGTAAAACATTCTAAAGAAAAAACAACAGTTAGTCGAGGTGAGTGGAATCGAATGTTGATTTAAGATTAAAAATCTTTAGTTTTCTTTCTACATGTCATATTGTTTTCAAAGTGTCTAGAAAATTCACGCTAAAAGTTAACTTAATTTCACGCTCTATGGCTCTTCACAAAAAAGCGTTTAAAAGTTGACACATCATGACAAAACTTGATTGAGATTAATTGAAATTATTTTAATTTTTAAGAAACTTCGGCAACTTAGCAAATACTTCGGATCCTTTGTAGCTTTTATGAGTACAGCGATTTATTGTATTGGATTTTGAGTGTCTAATGGTCCATGATTATCCAGAATGTGACGCTACACGATACTCTGTGCATATACTTTAATATATTAACCTTGTCCACCGAAAAAAGACATTTACACATTTACACATTTACACATTTACACATTTAGACTAAAAGAAATATCACGTGTTTCATTATGTATTCTTTGCCTCGAGTGCGTCAGCCTGAACATTAAATTTAACTCGTGAATCGAAAATCTAGAGTGCCCCGCAAATTTGATGAGGATTTAAGATGAAGAATGGTATTTCAGCATTTGTTTTATGCCAGAACCTTCGATGAAACACGTGATCTACTTCTTTTATTCTAAATATCTAAATGTGTTAATGTATTTTTTTCGGTGGACAACGTTAATGACATTGACTGTATAATTCAGAAGTCATTATTAAATTATAAAGTTTCAGTTTGTTTTACCTCAATTTATTAGTGAAGTTATAATAACTTTAAAAAGATTCTTAAAAGGTACCCACAAATCAATCTACCCAAGAAAATAAGTAATATATTGCTTGGTGTAAAGTTTGAAGAAGAAGTGTAGTAAAAAGGGATTTATTAAAAGTCAAAGTGGATAAACTCTACCAGTAGCTTAGTCTTTGAATGCATTGTACTTTTCAATGCTGATCAACAACCGAAGTTTACGTCGAACTCAAATTTGCATCGCGAACCGTACATTATCACTCCACTTGACCTTTTTGAAAAACTTCCAAAAACTGTATATACAATCTTTCAAATTGCAGGCTGATATTTATCACATATGACATGTTTTTTTTTTCAAAGTAAAGAATGGAGACAAAGGGGCGCTTTTTCTTAACAATGCGTGACGAAAGCCTACTGATTTTTGAAGGAATATGAATTGGTCTCCCTGTGTCGCCAATTTTGATTGGCTAACGAAAAACATGTTTGAACATTTGGTGATCTTTATCAAGAGCGGAAATCATTTAGTGATTATCAGTTAATCGCACTACTAAAACTAGTTCTAAAGTGTCGGGACTTTCCTTATGTCAGGTCAGAGCCGAGAGAGAGTAGGAGTGAGTACTCCAGAGCCAGCGCTGGCTTTGATCAGCGAAATGCAAAGAGCATGCTTAAGGATTCAACCTGTCTACGGGAGCTCTCGCCCAAGAGAAGTTTTGACCTTCTGCGCATGCGCGACCAATAAGCGCGACAACGGTGCTGTAAGATACCAAGCATCTGCGAACCGTTGGACTTTGTCGGTCAGAGAAAGCCGCTATGCAAAAATCTTATTCTGGTTCTTATAAGTGATTTCTTGACAATCTCCCAGAGAACGAATAATGCTGCATGGAGACTGATTGAAGAATATAATTTTTCCTTACAGACTTTTTAAGCAAAAAGATCAAAGCAGGCGTCGGAGAAATGAGGAAAAAGTTTCCAACAGCAATAATCCTTGGCGTAAAGAAGGCTGGCACTAGGGCCCTTTTAGAGATCCTTAGAATGCACCCCAACGTAATAGGTGCCTCAAATGAGGTGTACTTCTTCAATGGCTACCACACCAAAGGGTTGGAATGGTACCGACAACAAATGCCCGTGTCCTCCCCTGGACAAATGACTATCGAGAAAAGCCCTACTTACTTCACTAGCGTCCAAAACACTCAAGTTGTAAACAGAATGTTCATATTTTCGAGATCGATGGCGGAGAGATTGAAGTTGGTAGTGATCGTTCGTGACCCAGTTAAGAGGTGTGTGTCTGAATACACTGACATGGTTGCTAGAAGCAAGAAGAATGAAATACCAGCCGTTGATGACTTCGAAAAACTTGTTTTGCACGACAACGGTACCGTCAATGCTGATTCTGAACTCGTTAAAACAGGGTTGTATTACAAACATCTTAAAAAGTGGTTGGAATATTTCTTAGAAAGTGAGATACACTTTGTAAGCGGCGAAGAGTTAGCAAAAAGTCCACTGAAGGAGATCAAGTCTGTGGAAACGTTTTTAGAGCTGAGTCCTTTTTTTACGGATAGGAATTTTAGGAAAAATGAATCCAAAGGATTTCCCTGTTTTTCCCCCGACCCTGCGGTGAATGTGTCGTACTGTCTGCCTTCCAACAAGGGAAGGAGACATGCTGACATAAAACGAACGACGTTGGAACTCTTGAGACGTTTTTATCAACCATACAACAAGCAATTCTATTCGACTGTAAAAAGAAACTTCAGGTGGTCCTAGAAAAGATTGTATTACTGTGAGTATACGGTAAATGACTTACACATAGCTGTGCCGTGTTCAAGAATTCGACTTTGCAAAACATGTATGAAGACTGGTAATGAACGAACCACACGTTGGATTGTGGGATTGAATGTAGAGGCGAGGCAGCGTAGCTTTTACATAATTTCGTTGAATTCAAACCCACAATCCTATGCGGTAGAGGTTCGTAATTCACGGCACACAGCAAGGGTGAAAAATTATCGCCTCTCAACTATACGAAATATAATGTACATATATACTTTAAAAAAATAAATTATAGAGTTTTATTATAAAGATCTTAAGAAGTTTGTCTACGTCCCCTGTTCATCTCTGATTTTGTAGTCTATTCAAATGGTAAACTGCAATCGAATGTCGATCTTCAAAATCCATATTTGATAATCAGTTGATTCTGTCTGAGAGTTTTGACTTCTTCCCATTGGCACGGCCAAAGTGGCCGGCGTATCAACTAAATGTACTGAGTTGAGTCTACCAAGTCTCTTTCCCCCTCCCCACTCCACTACTTGAGTACCTACTAACGAATTTCATGTTTAGAACGAATACAATCTCTCAAAAGCGACGCGTTCACAAATTCTATCCAAAGTGGCGGGAATTGACCACGTGACCAGTATATTGCTATCTAATTGGATAATAATTATGAACCAATTATGTGTCCCTGAAAATAAAGTTACACTAAGATAATCCAGATTCTCTTCAATATTGATTTATTATCAAATATATATAATAATTATTGATATAATATGTATAGATATTTATGAATCGTGTTTCCAACAGTGGAAATAAGAGGAACCAAAAAGCCAGGCAGGAACAGGAAAAATACTGAATCGTACTGAAGCACTTTAATCAAGCCAAATTGAACAACACAATAACGACTTTACCTTAAGATGATAATAAAATAACAAAAACACAACAAGAAAATGGAGCAACATTTATAAAAAGCACAAAATGATACTAACGACATGATATAATTTTCGTATGAGTGGGAAACTGATTTTTTACGAGATTGTTTTTGAACATTTGACTATTCACGTACCCATGACCTTCTAAGTTAGAAAGCTGAGAAGGGTTTGGGTACGAGAATGGATACCTGACGAATCACAGTATAGTGAAGATTTTAAATAAGAAAAAGTACCATGGCTTTTACAATGAAGTAATCCAATTACAGAAAAATCAGTATACACCAACCAATCAAGGTGCTTGGATTAAAAAGCCATTTGAATGCAAGGTAATGTTTGCTCGCAACTCATTATGGGGAAAGGACTTTCACATACATGGAATAATAGGCCTTTTCTAGAGCAACGACCACGGTGCATACTGGTCTAGCTGACACTAGCGAAAAACGTTTGCGCTTGCGGTCATTTCTGCACGTTTTCTAAGCATTTTGAAGAGTTTGAGTGAGAAAATAAATGTTTGTTTTCTCCAAGTATACAAAATATTTCGCGAGTATACCTTAGTAGACCAAGATACTGTATTAACACGACATGAAAGAATTACCCTTAAGTTTCAAGCATGGAGACGAAGTTTTTGCATTTTGTGAGGTCCAATTTATCAGGCATGTTTGAAAGTCAAATTTACATGTTTTGACTAATTTGCATATGGATTCAGAGCATGCGCAAACGTTTTTCACTCGCGTCGATCTAGCTAGGGTACACACAACATCGTATTCAAATCACAATAAACCATAAGTACTTGAACCAAAGTTAAACCAGTATGCACCATGTTCACTATTTCACGAAACGCTATATAAGGCATTCTATTATACCATGGCTACATACAACACCATGGCAAGATGGAAAATATGTGCCTGCACCCAAGCTAGACCAGCATGCAACATGTTCTCTATTCCACAAAACAAAGCATTCTATTATACCATGGCTACATACAACACCATGGCAAGATGAAAAATATGTGCCTGCACCCAAGCTAGACCAGAATGCATTATTGTTCGCTATATCAGAAAACACTTAGTGCATTGTGTTACATACGACACCACACAAGGTACAATAAAACACTTCTAAACTAGCCACCAAAAGAACGTTTTGTTACTGTGAAGTCAGGCTAATTTTTTCAGCAGGAGATTCAGACTAAACTTACGTACTTACTAAACTCTAAACTCTGTTGTTTCTCCCATTCATACGAACTTTATGCACTGTCACCAGTATGTACATATGAACTACGGGCCAGGAAACTGTTAATCACTACATACATGAAAAACACATCAAAAAGCAAGCGAAGCCAGAACTCGGTATAAACTTTACAAATAAGACACTGAAATACTGTGCTTTCTTACTGAAACATAACAGTAAAAAGAGGCCTGTTAGATTCTTGAGAAATAGACCTCTTAAGCTTGGGCGCAATGCTTTTTCATTTCATACCACGTTATTCCCTAGAGTATCATTTCTTTGTTTAACGGTTGCACACAAGACACATGAATATGGATACAACTTAAACAAAGAATCTTGTTGTCAAGAGATTATTTACACATGGTCTGAAATGGAAAAACAGTGTCCCTAAGGGTAAAGAGGTCTAACGTAAGGTGGCTAGTACCATTATCAGAGGATGATGGGAAGACTAGAGGCAACAATAACCACACCCTTTACAGGTTGGGGAAGGGTTTGAATGAATGTATTTCAGGGGAGTCAGGGTGGTGTAGAGGTGCAACTCTCACCTCTTAGGTCCGGGGTTTGAATCCCAGTCAGCCCATGTCAGCTAAGTTGGTTGGTCTCTTTCTGGCTCCAAGGGCTTTTCCCCAGTTCAAACTGGTTAGAACTGTGCTCTGGGTTAATTCGTGGACTGTATGATGGCTGCCAGAGGCGCCATATACTTTCAGTTCGACCCCATTGAGCTGTGCCAATTCCATACTTGTGGTGTTGGTGATCATCGATGATTAGCAATGATGATAATGATTTGATGATGAGTATTTGAATTTCCAACACTGCTCTTCATCAGGGAGTTAACAACAATCACCTCTTTAGGGCTACAAGACTTTGCTTACCTTATGCGCAGAACAAAATATGGTGAAATTATCTTCTATAAATGCACAACCTATGTGGATAAAAGAAACATTACAGCTCTAGTCCAAAGCTACCATAGTGTAAAAGTAAATACTAGTAGGGGATGAGTTGAGACAAAGTGGTCATGAATATTTCGTGACGAAGGAACATATTTTTAAAAATGTTTTTCTGCAAAACCAACATGACCAATTATCACTGTGGGCCCTGTGATGTTAGCGCAAGGAGGTTGTCAATAGCTTCTTCAGTGGCTCTTTTACGTCTACCTTAAGGCTGGTTTAGACAGTACAATTTTCGCCTACAACATTCATATACGACATGCTCACGTCTGTCGTAGTCAAGTTGTAGGCTTGATTTACACTCTACGACTCGAGTTGTAGGATGGCGGGTGTTGTATACGAAAGTTGTAGGCGAAAATCGTACTGTCTAAAGTGGCCTCTATGCAGGGTTGTACAGGTTGAAGACTGACTGGGCCTACAGATTCAAGTCCTTGATAAGACTGGAAGGTCTAAAGATTTGCCGATGTAATTACAAAGGCAGCCTCAGTGTTGGTTCAGCCAAGGCTGGAACAAAGACTCCTTTTTAACCAAGCAATGCCCAACTAAGCTAGCCAGTCGCAGGTATAGGGGAGGGAGGATTGTTTTGCTATCCTAATGTGAAACTCACCTGAATCGCGGGCACAAGCAAAATGGAATATTGAAGTACATCCTCTTTTAAAGCACTGTAGCGTTGCTCCTAGTTCTGTACATGTAGAACAGTTCTAATGTATGGGAGAAAAAAATTATTACCTTATCCTTAAACTTTAAATTTAATTGAACTCTGAAACAGCCTTCAGGCTGATTTAAATCACTGCACAGCCAACTCAGACTAAACCTTGAAACAACCTTTGGAATGATCAAAATCAGGACATGGCTAATTCACACATTCAACACTGAAACAACCTCTGGGCTGGTCAAAGTCAGGGCATGGCTAACTCACAGATCAAACTCTGAAATAGCCTTGAGGCTGATTAAAGTCAGGGCATGGCTAACTCACACATTCAACCCTGAAACAACCTCTGGGCTGATTAAAGTCAGGGCATGGCTAACTCACACAGTCAACCCTGAAACAACCTCTGGGCTGGTCAAAGTCAGGGCATGACTAGCTCACAGATCAAACTCTGAAATAGCTTTGAGGCTGATTAAAGTCAGGGCATGGCTAACTCACAGATCAAACCCTGAAACAACCTCTGGGCTGATCTAAGTCAGGGCATGGCTAACTCACAGATAGAACCCTGAAACAATCTCTGGGCTGGTCAAAGTCAGGGCATGACTAGCTCACAGATCAAACTTTGAAATAGCTTTGAGGCTGATTAAAGTCAGGGCATGGCTAACTCATAGTTTGAACAGAAAGAAAGAAGACACTAAAGTCAACTTACATGAGATGCTGCACTTTCCACGGCTTGTTCAAGGCCATATATTGTCCTACCAAGCATGTAAACCCCCTGTGACCACACCCCACAGTCTTTATGTATCCAAAGCTCAACAGAACTTCCTTCTAAATCTGTTGGTAATTCTGGTAATCTATTGCCAGGTGACATGACCTTGTCTGGTGAACGACAGTCTTTATCAGATATATCACGCGAAAGTTTAGCCTTATAAGGTCCATATAATATGCCGAGAGAGTTATGATTTGATGGTTTGCCGCAAAATGCACACACCCATGCATCGCCATCCACCCCTCCTCTTGGCTGTACCAAAAGGGTTTTTGTGGGGGAGATGGGTGGGGGAGTTATTTTAGGTCTTTTAGAATTGTTCTTAGTTGCTTTGCTTACAGTTGGAACGTTAATTGAATGTGGTCTTTTGTGGGATCTTGTTTCCGAACTATATTTTTCTTTGCTTGGACTTTTAGGTGTGGTGGAGGAAGGATTTTGTTTTGGTACTTGGTGATCAATTGGTTGTATTTTTTTGTACATATAAGGTCTTCTTTTGTTTTTGTCTTTGCTTCCAGGTGGCCGGCCTATTCGTTTTCTCGACTCTGAAGAACTTTCTCCCATTTCTTCAAACCCAAACAGTTCTTTTTCTTTTTTCATAGCAATATTTGAATCATTGTCACTAGAAGAGAGTCCTGACTTTGTAGTTTCTGTAGTATTCTTAACCCCCTGGAGTTCAGCCTTAGTTTTAATTATCTGCTTTTCTGTCTGGATAGATACGGTTGAGGTGTTTGGTTCTTGCAAGATATCATTTTCAGTCATTTCTGCTGTAGGTGAAAGTAACGTTTTCTCTCGACAAGCCAAATCGATTTCCATTTTCTCATCAATTTCATTATCCAAGTCATCGTCATCGTCTTCATCGACATACTTCTTACTCTTTAGTGCTTTATGAGCGGCTTCTTTTTGCAGATTAGGAGTTATGTTCCCCACCATGACATGGGATGACTTCCCTTGACCTTGATTGACGCAGATGACTTTATTCCCTTTCTCTCCTTTTGGCTGCTGTACTGTGATGTTCTGCACAGGAATCAATACATTCCCCTGTATCAAGTACATCTGTCCCCCTGCCGTCTTAGCAACCAGGACCTGTTGGTTGGAATGTGCTGACTGACCCTTTGCAATGACTGTCGCTTGAATGGTGGGTGTATGTCCGCTCCTCGATATACTGACCGATTGTTTCACTTGTGTTTTACTTATTGTAGCCATGTTTGCGTCTTTGGACAGTTCTCCTTCATGCTGTGGGGACTTCTCTGATGGAGAAGACTTGACTGGCTTGGAGTCTATTACGATTTTTTCAACTTGAATCTTTGTTTCTTTACTTGGTTCTATTTTACTGGTGTCCTGCATTTCTATGCTTTCTTCTTTTGCTGTTTTTGCATCGTCCTGAATTGTTTTATTACTTGTTTTGTCTGCATCTGTGCCTTGATTTCCATTCTTACTTTCATCCTCTTTCCCATTAATACTTTCAATCTGTTTACCCTTTGTATCTTCCACTTCTTCTCTTTCAATCTTGTTTTCAACTTCTTTTTCAACGTTTGCAGCCACTTTTTCAATTTTGTTTTCCGTTTGTTTTTCAACTACCTTGTCCTTCTTCTGCCTTACTCCATTTTCTTGATTCAATTTTCCTTCATTCTGCACTGTTTCAGTATTGCTGACCTCCTCTTTATCATCAGTTCGAACATTCTTCTTTTCTTCAACCTTACTCACTTCAGAATCTTTTATTTCTATTTTACTTTCATCGGCTTTGTTTTCACATTCTTCATCTTTCCCTTCTTTTTCATTCTTAGAACTTTCAGAAATTTTCTCTTCCAATGCTTGATTTTTACTCTCTTCTTTCTTGGTCTTTGAAGAGTCTTCTGGGGTAGATGTTAATGTTTTTACTTCAGCTGCAGAGCTTTCTTGCTCATTATCATCACTTTTTGTATCATTTTTCTTTTTCATTTGTTTTCTCTCTATAGCATCTCCTACGGCATGAGACAGCTCCTCCGCTAGATGCGGTGAAACTTTTTCAGCCACTTCTTCTAGTTTCTGCATACTGGATTTCTCGGCTTTACTTTTCTTTGCTTTTTTCATAGTTGTGATTTCATTAGCACCAGATGTTAACTGTTCACTCTTTCCCTGAGGGGAATAAGGAACCGGTTTCAAAGGAGTTTGAAATGATGGTGGCGATTTCTTTGCTTGATATGGGGGAGGCGACCTTAGAGGTTTGAATGGCGGTGGAGACTTGCCAAGTGATGGTGGTGAGTGGCGAGCTGGTGATACTGAACCAGCTGGACTTTTCAAAGGAGGTTTTCCCGGAAGAGGAGTCTGTTGTCCAGGAAATGATGGTCTTCTACTGTTAGTACTAGTAGGTCCAGGAAGGGTAGTTGTTGACCCCATCTGTGTTTGGTATTGGTGCTGGGCAGACATTTTCTCTAGTCGCTGAGCAAACATACAAGATCTTTGTAGCTGACTCTGTGTGGTAGTGCTTGAAGTTGGTGTATACTGTTGCTGTCGTTGGGGCATGCTGTAAACTGGCATACCCTGTGGCATCATTGGTGAAACAGGTGATGTGGAGGATCTTCGTGCATGGCCAACGAGAGGTTGTGCCATGGGAGATGTGGGTGGTTGTCCTGGATAGTTCCCAGTGACATTAGGTGACGAATGAATTTGACTAGCAGCAGGTGATCTGGAAGAAAAGAACGACTGTCCCATTTGTTTCTGCATGGGAGACATTGACGACTGTCCTGCATACCCACTCCCTGGGTACGATCCTCCATTGCCAGCAACTGGCATCGCGTAACCACTTCCTGGCATTTGCTGGTGTGACACAGGGGATTTTGGTGGTACAGAGGGATAAACTTCAGAATAATAATTTGTATTTCCATAATTAACAGCACTAGTGGAAGTAGGATATTGATTCGACATGCCTCCTTGATGTCCCATGACTCTATTTTGTCCACCATATTGGCCCATACTCCCCATAAAGCTGCCATTTTGTCCATAATTCTGAAACATACCCATGGGTGACGTGGCCTGCGAATGGCCCATTCGCTGTTGACTTGAATAATCCTGAAAGGTCTGATAATTACTATCACTGTATGATGTCGAAGGTTGAGAATACTGGGAGCTCATTAAGTCTGGTTGCATCATAGATACAACCGAGCTCTGGGGAACCATTTGACTTGGACTCATTGCGTGAAAGCGAGTCCCTTGCTGTCCCATCGGGGAAGTAAGAGAGTGTTGTTGTACGTTTCCAGACATTGAAACTGGAGCAGAGAACTGCTGTCCAAAACCCTGGTAAAGTAGAAACAAGGAAACCATTAAGAAATGTTTACAAGAAGAAAGGTATAAAAGATTAAGTTAACTTTTACATATATAATTATGACTTCTTGAGGCAAAAACTAGATGTTAGAATTGAATCAGATGTTTTGCCTGTTTAGGCTTCATCAGTTTGAATGATAATATAGGACTTTATAGGAGCTTATTTATGCAGTATATACTGGTAAACGTACAATGGTGTATTAGATGTATTGTTAGAATAGTACAAACGTACATATATATACATATGTATATCATTTGTCACTAGCTGAAAGGAACTATCAGAAACTCTGATTTTTTCTGAGTTTCTCTAACCTAAATAACTTTAAAATTATAAATATCTCTTATCGTATATTTGAAACTTTCTTTTCACAGGAGTTGTTCATTTCCCTCATTCATTTCTTTGGTATTCCGCTCTGAAAATGTTACAGATCCTGAAAAAGACCAACGAAGTATAATCGAAACCTAATTGAAAAAGTAACATTTGCAGAGTATATTCCCAAAGAAATGAGTGAATGAAAAGATACATTTTTCTATACTTACTTTCCTAACTAATAAATATAATATGTTATTTAATGGCCAGGAGGTCCAGATAGAGAAAAACTGTGCCAGAGGTCTTGAACATACAGACCAGGGCCTTTTTTAAGACCTAGGGCACAGTTTTCCCCTATCTGGACTGACTATAGGACAGTAAATAACTTATTTATTTTTTTCAAGTATTTGTTTACTTGTTTTGTAATCGTTTTGTTTTGTTGTTTAGCGGCAAAGGATACCGAACCGCGAGCGCAGGTAGAAACTGACAAAATACTGCCTGTTCAAACAGCCAATCAGAACGCATGATTTTTAGGATACGGGACCGGAAAAAAAAAGTATATTAATTATTTATCTTCTATCTCACCTTTATCCATAAAAGAAGACAAACAAACAAAACTATACATATTCCGGCATATTTGAGGTTTTTTTTTTTGCATAATCATCCAACATTTTAAAAATGGGTCCTCATTCCAGATTAAAATTGATCAAAAATACGATATTTTCTATACACCATTACATCTGAATGGTGATAATTTCCTTTGTTATCAATAGATATGTTCCCCATATGGTCTGTAGATGATAGGTTCAGATGATTAAAACTATATCCTTATTACATACACAATAATCAGGGACCAATTTTAGGAAGGGAGAATAGCTTTATCAGACGGACAAATTTTATCCAGTGGATAAAATATTGGATAACAGCATCGGCTTATCCACTGGATAAGGATTTATCCATTGTATAATGCTATACGCCCTTCGTACAACTGGGCACTGATGAAATATTATTACTATTTCATTTCAGGAATTGTTTTAAAAAGATGTATACTTTAAAAAGAAATGAAAGTGAAAGAAGAAAATGAATGAAATTTATAAACTTGAAAAACAAATCTAGTCTTAGAAATTATTTTTTCTAGTAAAAAGTTATTTCAGACAAAATTTATAAATGAACTAAATTTTGTGAAACCATCTGTGACAAAATTCCTTGTTGAATTTAATAAAAATTTACCCCAATCTTTACCCAAATAAAGCCAAATTAGTAAACTTGACTTATTATGATCAATAAGAACATTCAAACAATGTCTTTTGGCGACCAATAGTTATTGAAACTGTCTGCCCTTCAACCAATGTGCAAATAAACATATTATATAAACAATGGTGAGGTCTTTTCCATCTCAAAATACAGATAACACATTCAATATGATTTCTCTGTATTTTAGAAATTGAAAGACCTTGAAGCCGATGGATTCTATTTTATGTAGCTGGAAGAATAACAAAGGATTATAAACCAGCGATCTGGATTAAAATACGACACGAAGTAAATGGAGAGATCACTTTTTAAAGGTTGTATAAGTAGGACATTAGAACTTTGGGTGATTTTGAACCGAATTCTCACCTCAATGGCGGATTGTGCGTTACTTTCGTTGGCTTCTCCCCGTAGTAAGATATCCATAAGATCTCGATTTCCACTTTCCATGGTATTAGAATTATTCTAAGGTGAAAGAAAGTTAGTTTTATTGAAGGTTGGAAGGATAGTCTGATCCCTTGAGTGTTCGCATCCATGTCAGAAATTATCTCCAGCTCCACGTAACACGTGGTCAATAAAAACACCTTAAAAACTACCCTTACGACGTCACTAACTAAACCAAACGCAACTAACTAATAAAGAGGTGCACTATTTATAATAAAAACCCATAATGGATGAAAATAAGGACAATTTTGAGTTGCATGATTGAATTACACGCTTTCAAGAAGCTAAGACTTCAAAATGCCAAAATTTCCATCTGGAATAATCTGCATAAACAAGCAAAGAAACCGAGTTCGAGACTCGTTTTTCAGCTCATTTAGGAGTTTAGATATCTATCTTGACTTACCGGTAATTTTTATGGTGGTTTTGGGGTTATTAGGGGGTAAAATTGGAGGTTTTTTTAGCGGGTTTTCAAAGACCTTTTTACTCCAAGAGAGCAGCATCGCGGTGAACAATCTGCTTCCGCCCAACCATGGTCAGCGGAATACACTAGTACCCAGACTCTTATCTCCGGGGTTCTTTGAACCGGAAACGACATTGACTTTGACGCATTTCGTTTTGGATTAATCTTTTATTAAGACTTTGTTGATATATTTTACAAGGATGTATAAAGATACAAAGGTAGCTTAGCATACAAGTATACAGATGTGGGGATGTGGAAGAAGAGTATATGTAACGAAAAGGGAGGGGTCAGCAACACCCCCCCTCCTTCCCGATGATCAATGTATCTGGCATTGACGGACAACCAGCGCGATGCACTCTTCAACATCCTAAAATTTCGGGGCCAAATTATGAGACCATATTGTGCTGGACAAGTGCGCGTGTACCCTACCCTACCCTATCCTACCCTACCCTACCCTACCCTACCTTACCCTACCCTACCCTACCCTACCCTACCCTACCCTACCCTACCCTACCCTACCCTACCCTACCCTACCCTACCCTACCCTACCCTCTACCCTACCCTACCCTACCCTACCCTCTACCCTACCCTACCCTACCCTACCCTACCCTACCCTACCCTACCCTACCCTACCCTACCCTACCCTACCCTACCCTACTCTACCCTACCCTACCCTACCCTACCCTACCCTACTCTGAACCGATCTGTTGCGACACGATAGCCCTTTTCTTCCTAAGCAATCTTCTTAAAGATTCTCTTATCTCAGAGGTACGCCACGCATAGATAATAGGGTCTACTGCTGCTGAGTTGAATGAAACAGTTTGTGCTAGTGGGTATAACACGTGATATATGAGGACATCGTCGGTCACTATCTTGCTATAGTGAAGAATACCCACGAGAAAAGTTGGAAAATAGCTTATAAACAATGCAGCATTAATGTAAACAACTGTTCTTGAGGCTCTTTTCTGTGCGATTTCTTCTGCTGTTTCGTGCTGGTTATTATTGGGAGTAGCATGCGCTTGTTTTCGTAGCCAATTAATCTTATAATACACAGACAGCGTGAATAAAAGGTTTGTGAAGATAAAACCAGTGAGAACGCTAGTATAGGTAGACTCCGGGATTTCTGGTGAAAATTTAACGACGGTGATATAACTTGTCCACGAGACCCATGTCAGTGCATAAGCAAAGAAAACTCGTCGCTTTGTTACACATCTATGAAACCAATAGGGACAAAATATCGCCAGAAACCGTTCAAGTGTCATGACTTTCAGGGTAAAAAATGACAAACCAATGGTAAATAGCTCCGTGTAGAGGTTGGTTGCGAACACTGCGGAACATTGGAGGCGACCGTGTTTAAGAATTCCGAGCTCGTTGGCTATAAAACTTATTTGGCCAAATGTAGAAACTAGTAAATCTGCAACAGTTAGAAATAAAATGGAGATATTCTTTAAGGATAGCAGATTTGGATTTCGAATGATGACGGTCAACATTGCAGTGTTGAAAGTAATGGCAAAAGGACAGATGATAACATTAAACAGAATGACGATGAAAATCGCGCTGTCGTTGATGGAAGAAGATTGGTACTGCACTTTCGAGAAGGAAATTGGGAATTCACTCGGGCAAACTTGACTTTTCGATGAGTTGACGGAGTCCATTTTCGCAGATCTTTAGTGCTTCTAATCTTCAGTTGAATCTCGTCGCACTTTCATTTCGAGATCCGTTTTTAACGCCCAACTGCACGAGAGTATAACAAAAACACCGGATACATTAAAAATATGAAATATGAGCGTTAAATAGAAAACTCCAAATAGTTCGAGATTTCATCCATCATTAAACTCTCGATCATTCTTCCGCCCAAAATTAGTAAAAAAAAAAAGAAATCTTTATAGCATTTGATTTAACTGTTGAACTCGTTTTGACATGAATTCGTGCGACTCACCTTGGAGGATGTCTGCGGAACAAATTATCCAGTTAATCACAATTAACACACCTACCGCAATGTGCATGCACGAGAGAAAGGTTTTAGTTTAGTCATGCTCAATAAGTGGGGTGCAATTGACAATTAATACTTGTGTATATACACAACCACACAAGTTCCAATCACTGTTAAGGCCTGGGTGATGACCCATTTCTCTATCAAACCATTAAAAAATAATTTCTCTTGTATTTCTGCTTAAAGTATAACCAGCTTTGTCTAACTTTCTTAGATCGTGGTTACAAATTTGTTCCAATAAACGGGCGAAACTTTGGTCACGTGACTACAAAATTTACTTTAAATTTACATAATAATTCATATTAATAGTAGGTGCTCAATAGAAGTCTTTGCTGAACGTTTTCAACTTCAATTCCTTTCCTTTTCTGAAGTCTTTCAATAGACGTCGACAATGGTTGGCTAAAGGTTTGTGTTAAGAAGATATTTTACAAGACAGGTGACGTGTCCTGTCAAATTATCCTTTATGCCCATTTTTCTCCTTTCGTAAACATTTTCTTCGACCATTCCAAATGCGAATATCTGTATCTTTGTCGCTTCTTTCAAACAAGCTAAACAAATCTCACAAAAAATCTAAAACCATCACCAAGTTTTTAATTTATCATTTACCCTCTTTTAAGGTCACGTGACCGCCTTTTATGCAAATTTATCCATCCAAAACGTTAAGCACCCAAAATAAGGATAACTGTTGCATTCGTATTCAATTATATCTAAAAATGAAGAATCTACAGTGAAAAGTAATTTATGCCCTTTTGAACAAAATCCCAGGCCTTAACATGCTTGAGTGGAAATCCTCGGTGAAAGCAGTTTGATCTTTTTCGTGAAACTCTCTTCTAAGAGAGTTTTGAAGACAAAGGTACAGTTATGGAAAGAGACTCTTAGTAAAATCCTAAAACAACAGTGTGCAAACAATATAACCGTGCAAATTCCATTCTTTTCTATTGCTTAATTAGCACTCTTTTGTACTATTTAATGATTAGTAATTCACAGATTAATTGTTTGCACTCTAGCAAACTCTCTCTTATCTTAAAGTCAAAAGAAGTTAGGGAACAAAAGATTAAGAGCTTTTTAGGCAACTGGGAGTGGTTAGTAAATTCGACCAGATTCGACCAGATTCGACGCTAACCTAATAATGATTTCATTATATATTATAAAAGCAAAACTAACTAGAAATTTGATGAAAGGTTGAGATGGTAAAACGATGAAATTAGACCTATCAAAGACCTGATCACGTTAATAATTATTGAACTCGAATGATTTGATAACTTTTCCTGATACTGGTTTTCAAAAGTTAGTTGTTTACTGATGTTTGTTAAAAGAAACGGAATTGGGGAATTCTGTTTATTTTACACGTAAGTAGCTTTTATCATCCTTATGATGTGGTTGCTGAAAAAGATATTATATATAAGCACCACTCAAGTGGCTTCCGCTTAAATAAGAAAAATGAAAAAAACACTTAAGGACGTTCATAGGCAAAAGTTCCCATCGTCAGATTATTTTTACATTTTGCATGAGGAAACTGCATCATACTAGAAGTAAATTAAGCAAATAAATTTGGGGTCCCCGTCTTTGTTTAGCCGTCACAATAATGCATGGAATTTCACACTTGTTACTGTAACAACGCGTGAACAACGTAGACATGGAAAGCTGTAAAAATAGGCCATATTTTATTGAAAAATATATCGATCGTCCCTATTTCCCCAGAAGTCTAGATAACAACCAAATAACTAGTTAGTTTTTAGAATTTGTGTTTAAAGTTAGAAATATATATATGTTATTTCGGCTACAAGTGTGGATTTGGAGCCTTCGCGTTCACGTGAAATGTTATTCCAATTATGCACAAAATACGTATAATTTCGATTTGATCCCATCATCAGATTTCCCCAAAAAGTTGTATATTATAAATTAATTTCAAAAAGCGAAATACAGTTATAGGAGATCAAAGACGTTTTTATGATATTTTGCTTATCAAAAAAAAATAAATGACGTCATCGCGATGAGGTCAGGGCTCACTAAATTCATGCGTAGAAAGGATGCGCGCGAACAATGCCCATGCACGTAAGACTTCCAACATTCAATCCAGATGTTAAATAGCTTCCGCTTAAAACCAATAATAAACGCTTAAAAATCTCCTTATTCAATCAACTGAGGCTACAGAATGGGATACTGTGTAGAAAGAGTTTCTACTTCATGTAATAATGCAAAGTTGTTGCGCGCGGTAAAGTAGTAATACGAACAACAAAGGCAACAATATTGCGCGATTTTGTAGCCCGTGGATTACCGCACGTTTAGTTCTACGGCAAAATACCACATAACAGCCATGTGTTGTAAAAGATTCGCGCTTTATTCAAGCCATAGAAATGACATTAAATCATAAAACCTTAATAAATATGCTGTATTTATCAATAAATGTGAGTGAAAATATACTATCAGGATGAATCATTTCACCAGCAAAACCTTTGACTGTTCCGTAGCTGAATTTTGCTATTGTTTCTAATTTAAAAAAAAATTGCTATCTTTCTTCTCAATCCAAGAAGGGTCAGCAAAATTGTACAAAATAATTCAGTTTTAGGCACGACAGCCTTAAATCTATTAAAGCTTTATTTTTAGTTCAGGTCTTCGGTTTTTATTGGTTTATAATAGCCATCATGTCATTGGCTGTTTTGCTTCATTTGTATCGCATTCGTGACGTAATGTGACGTCAAGTTTTGCCGGGAAACCGCACCGTTATTTTGGCGGGAAATCAGTTAAGTTCTGATCTCGACTCAGTCTCTTGTTGATGTTGTAGGTCAGCAACTTGATGCAGTGATCTTCATAGCAACGTGGATGTCAGACTTAGCAACGAGGAATGATAATTGATCACCTGCCTCGCGGATCTCTTGCATGGCACTGGGAAGAAATGAAATATGGGAAGAAATGAGATGGAAATAAAAATATGGGATGGAAATTATGGGAAGAGGTATGCAAGACATGTAAGAAATGGCAAATGGCGTTCCTCAGAATTGAGTAAATAAAAAGTGTAAAATGATTAAAAAAAAGGAAGATGCAAGTTTTACCTTTGGTAATCAGCGCCTACAAGGCTTGTCCCATTTACAGCTAGAATTCGATCCCCTAATCTGAGGCGACCATCCTAAAATAAAATACAAAGGCATGTCTTTCAAAGGTATCTCTTTCACAGATAGAAGGTAAAAGACAATGAATATTAAAAACGATCATTAAACGTACTTTTTCAGCTGCGCCACCTTGAAGTAGTGTTCGTACATAGATCCCTGGCGATCTCAAGGGAGTGTACTGAAGAAAAAACAAAACGACAAGAAAGACTCAGATATCTTTCCAATGGAGCACGGCAGACATACATTTGTTGATTGGTCGTCCTGTGGTATTGACGTGTGCTGACGAATACGGTTTTCCGCGAAAAATAGCGTGGGCTCAAGTAAATATCAAAGATGGCGGTGTACATTTATTTTTAGCACATACCAATTTGTGTACTTCCTAAGAACGCGCGCGCTCATTGGTTAATTGGAGGTAAATATTGTACGATATTCATCTCTGAATCTCGGAATATTGAGTCGGCAACAAAATGGCATCTGTAGGCAATCGTTTTGCTACAATTTCCGATGAGGAAATTGAAAAAATGAAAGTAAATGCCATTCCTAGGCAACGAAAAAGGCAACGAAGTATGGCCTAAAAGTTTTGCTAAAAGTTTTGCCAAACGTTTTGCGTGAATTTGTCACGCAAACTAAAAGTTTCTGTTTGTTTGTTTTTATTGAATTATTGTATATAAAAATAAGTTACTCTGAACACAAGTTGGTATATGCTAAAACAATTATCATCCGGGACATATTTGTTTATTTATTGGGCCCGCGCGACCTTTAAGAAAACCGCATGCGCGTCCTTACCACAGGAAGACCAATCAATTACATTACGTACCACAGGAACTGACCAATGAGCAAATTTATTTCTACCGTGCATGCTCCCTCGATCTATTGAACTAAAAGGTCACTTGCAAAAATGACGTCATTATAGCCCCCACCGTGATCGTATATTTTTCATCGTCATCATAGTCAATATTCAAACTCCTAACACTATCAATACATTCTAGCGCTATTTTCGGTACACAAAATTCAATTCATATTTTGAAATTTATGGAGGGAGGAAAACCGGAGAACCAGGAGAAAAATTATCGTGGCAAGGAGGAGAACCACACATCAAACAAACTCACATAAGTGGTTTAATCAAACAAATATATTATTCAAAATAGCGACCATGACTACTGTCATTCAATGATTAAAATCTGTACTTTGATTGGGTATTTTGCTTACCAGTCCATCAATCAGTCCCAGTCCTATCCCAGAAGTTTTCTTTTCGAGTTCAACGATAAACACGTCATCTTGCGGATCATCGCCATCACGCATGCCCTCTAACTTACGGTCAGAACTACTTCCGGTTTCTACGTCATCAGGCAGGTCTGATCTATGTAAGTCGTTTCGTTGTAGATGACTCATGAACTTGACTTTGTCTGATGCACGAGTTTCCCTGTGTTTATCTTTTGTCTACGAGAAAAAGGATTCGTTTGTGAAGATACCACAGGAAGCCCGGCTAATGGGAACAGAGGTGTTACCTTGGTTTACCCCTCGCTCTAACAGTCCTTTATTTCTGTTGGTTATTGAAAGCTATGACTACGAGGGACAGAGACAAGTCGAAGACAAAATAATGCACATGCAAAGAAGTGCGCTTGTGTGGAGGAGGGGTAGGGGTAGACAATACCCTACCTCCCCTTCCCACAGTAAGTGAAGGTCGTTATGATACTTACTTTGATTCCTATAGATTCTTTATCATTCTCCGGCAACACAGACAGCCCATCGATAGATTCAACCATCCTTGACCCATTGACCTCCACCCATCTAGTCCCATCATTCTTGTACGAGTCGCTCTCTTTTCTTGTCACGTTTGACATGTTCTGATTCTCGTCCCGCGTTCCGAAACTCGACAGACTCGAGGCCGATGACCCCCCGGAACTAGACCTCACGTGATAACCACTCAGGCTCTCCCGAGGAGACTCTGTTGGTGTAGCCCCCCCTGACGTCCTTCCTCTTGAAGGGATAGTTACAGGGGCCGCTGCAGATGTGGGTACACCATGTGATCTTGGAATACGGGCCTTCTCTGAGAGGTCCTCTTTTTTACGACCCCTTGGAGTTGGTTGTGGTGATCTAGGGTGATGTCTGGAGGGCTGAGTTGCTTGTTGTACAATATCTGGAGAGTTACGTGTCGTGATTCGCGGAGAGGGTACAGGTCTGTCCTGCCTCTTCTCGTGTTTTGGGGTATTCTTTTCTTTATGTGCGCTCATTCGAATGTGTGAATTGACGGAGACTTTCTTTGGTCTTTCAACTTCACCTGGTGAAATTAAAATTAAGATAACACTGACTTCTCCTACAAGTAATTATTATGGCTCGGCATCACGTGTGAGTGGAGCTTCTCTTTCCTTTGATTCAACGGTTTTCCTCTCTCTGCAACAAAAGTTGGTCCTGTCCGGACTTAAGATCAGCCAAGAGGTTGTTTCAGGGTTCAATGTGTGAGTTAGCATGCCTCTGTATTAGATCAGCCCAGAAGTTGTTTCAGGGTTCATTCTGTGAGTTAGCTGTTCCCTGACTTAGATCAGCCCAGAGGTTGGTCAAATATGGGAGGGTGGGGGGATGAGGTGGGGAAAGACGGAAATGACGTCTATTCGTAACAAACTCCCCCCATTAATTACCATCGTGCTTTTGTGTCGCGGGAAAAGAAAACTGCTGTTTACTGCGTTCACCGTCTTGTGGCATAGGAGTTGGTGGTGATACAGTAACCGATGGTACATCAATATCATCCAGGTCTTCCGGTGAACCAACTTCCGGTGCGATGACAGGTGGCACTTCCGGTTCCGGTCTCTGTAAGCTGAAACATAGATTACAATAATTTAAAAGAACTACAATTGTAATTTGTTTATCCGACCATCCAATACATTCCTGGTGCATTCTTATTCTTATCCGACCATCCAATACATTCCTGGTGCATTCTTATTGCTATCCGACCATCCAATACATTCCTGGTGCATTCTTATTCTTATCCGACCATCCAACACATTCCAGGTGCAATTCTTATTCTTATCCGACCATCCAATCCTTGACAGGTGTATTCTCTTTACTAGTATCATATTTCTACTGTTCTACTTAATACTTACATATTCGATGATTTGTATACTTTCCAGTCTGCATTTTGGAAACCTGAAAAAACCGTTTTGAAAAAAAATCATTTTAAAATGTAGTACATGACATGAGTCACACTTGCCGTGTAACCTACCAGAATTGGAAGAACGCTTGATAAAGTCAAGATAGTCGTAGAACTGCTGGTTTGATGGACCATTTCTGAGGTCAAACGTGAAGTTTGTTGACGGTAAGGACAGTGGAGGATGATCGGCGAAGCTCAATAATATATCAGCTAAAATATAATGTTAAAATAAGTTATAAATGGCGTAATCTAAATTAGAAGAATGGGTGGGGTATGCAGTGATCATGGACTCCAGCTGTAAACAACGAAACACAGCAAAGGCGGGCTACCAAAAGGTAAGAAGACGCACATTATCCAATCATAAGACTTTAATACGAAATAAAAGTCAGGTTACCACAGGCTTCCCACTCATATAAAATTAAAAAGCATGTGAAAGCTTTATGCGGGTTTCCTGTGGTAGTATCCACCTACCAGTGCGAAGCGCAGGCTCAACTTCTTCTGGCGGCGGGAACCAGCCCCGCGGACGCGATTTTCCAGGTCCCAGCTGGTATTCGCCTAATAATTGTTGTACTTGAGCCGCGTTAAGTGCGGGAAAATCTCGACGAATTGTTGTCCAGTCAGCCTGAAGGAAAAAACGAACGTCAGTATGAAACGTTAATCTCATGGCTGATCTAAGACAAGGCACGGCTAAGTCACAGATCAAACCCTGAAACAACCTCGAGGTTGCAAGGTTAAAATCTGAACCTCGCTTGAGCGCTTTGTGCTTGACCAGTTAACCAAAGTATGGAAAATGGTGAATAAACATGTGTCCACTTTACCTGCAATAGTTGAACCTTGGGTGTTGCCAGTAAGTCAGCGGCTGTGGAGAGTCTTGTCAAATAATGCACATATTCCTCCTGAAGTCCTACTTGAGATGCCCAGCTTTCAAGCACGTCGAGGTTACCACGAATCTGCGCTCCTTTGGCCCAGCGGTAGAACTTGCCTCCGGCTCCTCGCTCCATTAAGGTGTTGAAGAGAGAGGCATTGGTGAAGAAAAAAAGGTATGCGAAGAGTTGGTGGACAATGTCTGTGTGTACGCTACATTTGCGAAGAGCTTCGTAGGTCTGGTTGAAAATGTTGATAACCATGTCGATTTCTTGTGGTCGTTTCTTGTCGTCTGAGTCGTCGTCGTCAAACTGGAATGGGTTTGTGTCGAGGATGACAGGAAGAGCGACGTACAACACCTGGGACATAAAAACACGAAGGTTAAAAAGTCGCAAGCATATTTTCGAATCAAAAGATACGGCAGAGCAGAGCAGAGCAGAGCAGAGCAGAGCAGAGCAGAGCAGAGCAGAGCAGAGCAGAGCAGAGCAGAGCAGAGCAGAGCAGAGCAGAGCAGAGCAGAGCAGCAGAGCAGAGCAGAGCAGAGCAGAGCAGAGCAGAGCAGAGCAGAGCAGAGCAGAGCAGAGCAGAGCAGAGCAGAGCAGAGCAGAGCAGAGCAGAGCAGAGCAGAGCAGAGCAGAGCAGCAGAGCAGAGCAGAGCAGAGCAGATGCAGATGCAAATGAAGTGATGGGAGTATCATTTGAAACTTCGCTATTTTGATGCTGATAAAGCTGTAAAAACATTTACAAGTTGTCTTTCTTCACCTTGGTAAGATGGTAAACGGTCTGTTGAAAAGTGTACATCACAACTTCTTCCAGACAGACCAGCAGCTCTTCGTCAGCGCTGATCAGCGGTTCGTCAACATGGGAACTGACAAGAGAGGCATCACCTAGGTAACGCGATATCTTTTCCTTTAAAAAGTTAAACATTTCTAACGAGTTTGACATCCAGAAGATAACGGGGTTCAACTGTGGCAGCAATTCGCTCATGGCTCTATCTGGCGGCGTATCCCTGGTGAATATTCGAACAGCAAAATATCACTCAACAATTTACTTTATTCGTTTATCATACAAACAGAAATTATAGAAATTTAATGTGTTAGTTTTTCCTCGAATAGAATGGGAAAGACTCTTTTCGTGCCCCTTATGAAAAAAGGCAGTCCCAATCAGCAAATTGCGCTCCAAATGCCTGTCCTTTAACAACTTTCTTCTTATTATTTGGCAGCGTGCAACTCGTCGGCTAACTTGCTGCATGTACCTTATGGGCAACCGTACATTTCAATTCTAGTAAAGAATTACAAAAGCTGCTAAAACAAAAATAAATCAAAACAAAAAGTGTAAAAAAAAAATTTTAATTAAAAATAAAAAAATAAAATAAAATAATAATAAAAAGAAGAAAAAACAACAACAACAAAAAACGATATCTTGATATGGTGGGGCTTGAAGTCAAGTCCTCCAACAACAATTAAAGAAAAAAGAACAATTAACTCGACTCAACTTTGCCATACCCCCGAGACATCCGCAGAGCTGAGGCGGCGTATGGACTTCGGACCTGACGGCGATTAAATCCTTCTGCCCTTGGGTGTACGAATTACGCAAGAAAATGTTCTAGCCGAAGCATCAGGGGAGAGACCAGCCGGCCCCCAGACCATATCGGCTGACCCCTTGCATCTCTGCAACGCACGGAATCGGTTGAAAAAATAATGTCAAAAAGTCTAGTCTATTCGGTGCATTGTTTTCACGGCTATTGTTGTGCTAATTTCTTGGAACCGTGGTCCAGTGGACAAAACCTTGGGCTTCCAAAATACTGAGTCAAGCCCGGTGGGTCAGGGTTAGTATCTGGATGGGTGACCAAAAACGTCTACCTACTCAAGCTTTCATTTCTATCTTTTTTGTTCCTTTTTAGATATTTATTTTTTATTTATTCTCACATTTTAACAGGAATAACCATCATCTCAAAGACACTTAAAATAGATGGAGCTTTGATGCTTTTGCTCGCCTTTCGTCATAGTGTTACTTATTCCTTTCTATAATATGTTTTGCCCAGTCTCCGAGCGGCTGATTAGCACTCCCATTCTCTCCTGTAACAATTGAGAATGCGAGGCCGAAGAGAGTAGCCTGGGGAAGAGGCTAATAGTAACAGTAACTAAGGGGAGTCGGAATCACGAATAGACCGTTTTCTCAAGGTTTCGTGCGCATCCAAATTTAAGGATTACCTGAACACAGGTATTATCATACATTGCTATGATTTTTTTCGATAACAATTCATAACATCGATCATTCTCCTCTTTAAATATAAAACTGTCTTCTCAACTTTACTGAATTTGCGTTCTTCAGTTTCGTGGCCCGTCAAGTTGGATGCGCGCACAACCTTGAGAAAAAGGTGTATTGATCAGAAGGATGGAAAGAAAGACATTGATTTATTTGGTGCCCTGAGTATTAAGTAAACCCATCACTTACTTTTCAATGGTATTTGACATTTCTGTTGTTCTTTCCTAAAATCGAGAACATCAAACAAGGACGATTAGAATTAGCGTAACAACTGACAATTATTATTATTCATTATTTGAGATTTTGCCCTAGGCTAGGCTGGTGCTGCACAATAGGACACAAGGTCCTCTTCGAATTACATGCATTGCACTAATGGGTTAACAGACGTGCAAGCAATGGTGCAAGCACGTTGGAGAATAGTTTTTTGCTAGTTATCTCTTCACGACGGAAAATAGAAAGAATGCATACACTCATTCCCTAGAGAATTAGCTGACAACAGAGATGGCAGCCATATTGGTGTACCTAACAAAAGAAAGTAATGACAAAGTTATTGTACACCAATATGGCGGCTGTGATGTCATGTCTGACAATAGAGATGGCAGCCATATTGGTGTACTTAACAAAAGAAAGTAATGCCGGACAAAGGTATTGTCAAAGGTACACCAATATGGCGGCTGTGACGTCATCTCTGACAATAGAGATGGCAGCCATATTGTTGTACCTAACAAAAGAAACTAATGACAAAGTTATTGTCAAAGGTACACCAATATGGCGTCTGTGACGTCATCTCTGACAATAGAAATGGCAGCCATATTTGTGTACCTAACAAAATAAACACCAATATGGCGGCCGTGACGTCATGTGAAAACGCTCTATAGTTAGTATATCAAGGCAAACAAGGGATTTAGCAGCAAAGAATAATATAACTTACCCAGGCCACACTTTGTATAGCATTTGAAATTTTAACCATTAATCGTCTAGTATGAACTTCCTTGTGATACTTAGACGAATGTTCAATGCACAAGACTAGGAGATACGCTGGTGATAACTCATACCCGTCCTCTTGCGACAAACTCATAATCGTATCTATCAATCTGTCTTCATTTCCTACTCTATATATGAGCCTTAGCTTTCCATCGTTCTCTTGCGTTCTCTCTAAAGAAGTCTCCGAAACTATGGTATCCGTTTCCGAAACACTTCTTTTGAAATTCTTGGACATTTCGTGGAATTTCTTCAGAACGTTCATCCAACTCAGTTGTAAAGAGCTATCGAGGACCTGTGTAGGGTCCTTAAACATGTAAACATAGTGAGCACCCAGGGATATAAGGTCCCCAGGGGATAGTTTGATAGGAGAGGTGATTGGAACCCCATTGATTTTCACGCTCGCTTCCTTGTTAGGGTCTAGACAGACGACAAAATTAACGTCACATTCGTCTTCCAAGTCGAAGTCGCCGTCTGCTTCTACCTTTTTACTGAGTACACAATGATGAGGAAGAACATCTGGTGCAAACAGACTGATATCAGGATTATGCTCGTCATAATCACCATGGTTACCGTTTCCAGGGGCGCTGCTGTGACGACCAATAAGCGCGATTTGTTCATCGAGTCTGTAATAAAGATGATCTTCAGCGATAGCGTAGCCTCTGATGAGTAACAAGTAAGGAGTGTCTGTTGGCGGAAGAAAAGGAGATAGAATGACTGACGGGCGACTCGAACTACTGCCTTCTTCGGTCCCAAAACTTTCAAAATGGCCGAAGGAACCGATGATTCTTTTGTCGTTCTGCGCCTCCTTAATCGCGGGAGGCATTTTGACTTCACGCACCGAAACAGCTTTCACGACCGCAATACTGCCTCTTGGCTGAAAAAAGCTCGATTCTTGCGTTTCGATCTTTCTTCTAAGCTCAAACCGCCGAGAGAAGCCAGTAATGGGCTTCCAAAGTTGCTGAAGAACCAGGGGTTTCTCCTGGTCTCCGATAACCCTAGAGTATTCTGTAATCCATTTTTCTGATTCCGACGATTGCGCGTCCACCGCGTTGTCTTTTCTTGTGCCATCGCCAGCACTGGGGAAAAACCCGATCACATCGCAGAGGACATAGTCATTGGATTTCGAACTGTCAAGGGAGTAACGTTCTAGCGCTTCTTTCACGATTTCAGCGGCGGCGGTGAGTTCTGTAGCTCGTACGCTTTTATAATTCGAACCAGGAGAAACGTGGCCGCCAAAGACCTTCAGGACTCCAGGGGCAAGCTGATTGGTTGATAACTCAACTGTTTTCTTTGCGGCACTATTTTTCTTTAGTTTTAACAGAGATCCAAATGAACGTTTTCTCTGATGTTTGACGCGGAAACCCTTATGCGCTTGATGCGCGCTTCGATCTTGATCTTTACCAGAACCTACTCCGTCGAAGAACATTCCAAGGGCAGATCTTGGTGACGGCGCGTTCTTGAAGAAGTTCTTCCCGCGATCGCTACTCGAACTTGACGGTCTATCGACCTGGCTCTTTCTTCCCGAGGTAGGCGTACCGGAAGACGTTGAGCTTTTGGAGGGAGAGAATCTACTACCTAGGGGGGTACTGTGGTGACTATCTTTGCTCATTTGAGTGGATCCACTGGTTGAGCTGCCATCACTAGCCGCACTTTTCAGGCTTGTAACGGAAGAGTTTAGGGAACCTTTTCTTGGCTCTTGTTGCTTAGCGACGCCATTTAGCTGCGGGGATGTGATCTTGGTGGGACGTTCATACTCTAAACGTAGGACGAATCGTGGGAAACGTCTGGCACTGAGCGCGATGTCTAGAGGGTAGTCAGATGGATCTAGACAAATTTCATCAGCTGGGAATCGAATAAACCACAAGAGAATTAGTGAAATAATGTAGCAGTAATGCAGTATATGAAGGTATAGTCTAGTGCATGCAAGGGCAGTAATGTCAGTATATGAATGTATAGTCTAGTGCACGGAAGGGCAGTAATGCTAGTATATGAATGTATAGTCTAGTGCACGCAAGGGCAGTAATGTCAGTATATGAATGTATAGTCTAGTGCACGGAAGGGCAGTAATTCTAGTATATGAATGTATAGTCTAGTGCACGCAAGGGCAGTAATGTCAGTATATGAATGTATAGTCTAGTGCACGGAAGGGCAGTAATTCTAGTATATGAATGTATAGTCTAGTGCACGCAAGGGCAGTAATGTCAGTATATGAATGTATAGTCTAGTGCACGGAAGGGCAGTAATTCTAGTATATGAATGTATAGTCTAGTGCCTTCAAGGGCAGTAATGTCAGTATATGAATGTATAGTCTAGTGCACGGAAGGGCAGTAATGTCAGTATGTCTGTCAAGAAAAACGCGAACTGCATAACAAAAAAACAACAACAACAAAATACGCTACAAGAATTCTATAAACAATGTGTACCACGTTATTCACGAAATGAAAAGAAAGATATATCGAGTCTATAAGGGTAATAAAATGAAAGAAAACCAGCATTATGTACACAATATACCTTCAAGATATTAAGGTAAGATTACATACATGTGTTTAACCTATCACTAAGGCTTATATCATTGACATATCTCATTCCTCGTCGGACGTGAAATGCCTAAATGGTTGCTCAAAGGTTTTGCAAATTTCTTAAACGACAATTGCAAAATCGAGTCTTAAGTGGCGCACTGAAGTGGAGAAAGGGATTAGTTTGAATCAATTTGTAAATGAAGTTGGAAAAAGGAATAAAAATCAAAGAGACTAAGAATTATTCCTAGTCATTTAGAGTAGGAAATGAGACATCATTTCACAAGTGAAATTTGTCAGTCCCAAACTTCACTACATTATTTTGTTGTATTAAAATGCTCAACAGATTTTAGACTTCAAAGCTGACTTAAAACTATAAGAGCCACTTGAGAATATAATGATAAAAATCTTGTTGAAATTCGTAGTGCTTTAATCAAATTACCACGAATTCTCAAATTGATTTCGACACCAGTTGAAGAAGGATTAGTTAAACGTACTAAGAAATAATTAACGGTTGTCCGGGATGTGATACCGCTCGAAGCATGGAAGCAAACCAGCGTGAAAAAGGCTTTTGTTTGAAGATAATCGTTTTTTTTAAAAAGCTTAACTAGATTAACTGTAAACAAAACATGATATATCAAAAAGGCAGAAAAACAATTGTTCGTGAATAGCAGCTTAGTGCGGTAGACATAATATGAAGCGAGAAACATTTATATTACGAAGCAAAAGACCAAAGATCTTTTCTTCCTCAAAACAATCAAGTGTTTTGCGAAAAAGTGCGAGTATCTGACGAAAGGAGCTTTCATTGACGTTTCGTGTTGTATATTAAGCTAACCGGAAATGTGGTATAGTAGAAAATATTTTAAAATTCTTGAATTGAATCATTTAAAATCACGAGCAGCGTGAGACAAGCTTATGATTTCCATAGTTACTATATCTACGATAGACAGATATACATATTCGTATATGAAATTCTTTCGTGTCCAAATTTGAATCAACGCCTAGCTCTCACTAGCTCTTTTTGGTGTTTTTTAACGCAGTTAACCTAACGATTCAACCAAGTTATGGCTGGAATGAAAGTTGAGTAAACAAGACAGCATTTATTTAGCTCATGAATTTTAATTTGAAACCACTATAAAATTCATATCCTTAGAATATTGATTTTTGGTCGATATGAGTTGATACTATTTAAAAAAGGCGATCGAGCCGAAAGCCATTCAACGGCATTCAACTGTATAAATCAAGCGTAGCATGTGTAACTATTTTCTAAGTTTTATTGTAACCGAGAAAAAAGTTTTCGGATCAAACTAAAGTATATATGAATCTTGTTCTTACCTTCTCTGTCGTCTTCGTCGTGCACTTCATACAGCTTTGCTTTACGGAGCAGACTAGATTGTTCTAAGTCTGGCTTAAACTTTTCAATCAAAGTTGGTAATATCTCAGAGACAAGGGATTTGTTTGTCAATCTTATGGCTTTGGTGATTTTTTCGTTTCCATCTTCGAAATAAAACCTCAACGCTCCCTCGAAGTTTAGGCCCTAAAAACCATAAAAATGCGTCATATATGATAATCAAATTAACGACTAAGAACGAGAAAAGACAACACTCCAAATTAGGATTGACGAGCTAAAGTGAAAATCTCTTTACCGTTTCGTGAAGTGTGATTGTCTTAGCATTCTTACTCGAGCAGAACAGAAAACTTATTATTTTTGAAGTATTAATCGTCTATTACATTGTTTTGAATACACACACGGAATAAGTTCAAATAAGGTAAAAACTTTCAAATATTATAGTTTACTTAAAAGACTAGAGAGAATTGAAAAATTTTTCTAGAGTTTGCAGGTCAAGTTTAAGTCTAGTTTGTTGTTATAAGATTAGAAAACTAGGTTAGAAAATCTTTCACTACTTAATAACAATAAACGAACCTCTTTCATGACCAGACGAAATGCCCCTTGATTTCTCTTGTTATAATTTGCGATTTTTTCCGCAAGTTCTCGCTTATTAACAACCATTTCTGTTTCGGAATCTTCATCGTTCTTGTCAGAACTTTGAGCTTCTTCCGCAACGATACGAAGGTGTTCAAGTATCCTAGGGTCCGATAGGATATTAGACGAAGACCGCTTGGAAAATAACCCCTCGGCTTCGGCAGAATTAGCTAGATCATCCATACTTGGACCAAAATTTTTGCTAAACTATTCAAATCCATATCTTTTTACTCTAACAGTTTTGTTGGGAAGTTAGCGCAGGATCGATCCGGAGTCCATAGCTTGGTAAATCCAGTAATTTTTTGTACACAGCAAGCGCGGGAGCATACAACACTATCTATCCACGGGAGATGATTGATAGTTTAGACGTTTTCAATTAAGGGTTTAAAGAAAAGGTTTAAAGAAAAGGTTCCTCATTGGCTAAGGAATAATAAAGGTTAAAGACACTCTTTATGATTGGGTGACAAGAGGGCCATAAAATTTGGCAAAACTGATAGTTCTACGAAGTCAAGTAAACTGCTTAAAAATTCATGAAAAATTCGACCAAATATTTTATTTAACATATATAATGTATGAGAACAAACGTTTCTTTACTTTGTTTAACATTATTTCTTGCTTTTCGCCCCCCCACCCACAATGAATGAAAGGAAAACATGATATGACTATTCATTCTTCTTTTTTTTTTAACTGTAAAAAAAGTTTTAAAAGAGTAGGAAAAAAAACCATTTCGTGTGTTTATAATTTGTTTTCGTGCTTTTTTTTCTTCTTCTTCAAATGATTAATTCATATTACGTTAATACAACCATAAACTCTAAAAAGATATAAACGAATGGGGAAATTATCGCTACGTTTTAGTTTCTTCAAAGTTTATTCGTTAATTTTTTTTTAACTTCAACTTAAAAAATGTTTTTAACTTTAAAAAGTTGACAGACTGGACATTCTATGCCTTTTTATTATTCTAAAACTACTGCATATGCATATGCATAAATAAAACTACCAATCTTCATTTGCTCATTATTCTACGTAAAGATGAAAAGATGAAATTTTCAACTTTTTAAAACTAAAATTATAGTCTTAAATTTCTCAAAAAATCCACTTCTGAGTTATAAATAACATTTTTATAAAATATACACAACTTGTAACTTATAATAAGCTTTAATTGTACAAGTGTTCAGTCTGAAATTTGATTTTAAAAGACTTCATTGAACGAATTTTAGGTCTAAACCCCAAAATCATTTGAGGAAGCTTCGCCGCCCCCCACCCTCCCCTCCCCTGTAAATCTCCCGTCCCTTCTCTTGTTGTTCATAAGCTCCCAGGGCAACGCAACAGTTTTCAATATGGCGTCTGAACCTTACAGGAATTTCTAAAACAAACTCGATGTTTTATTAATCCCAATAACCAAATGATTGCCATTTTGATAATATGAGAAAGCCGGTACTACAATGAAAAAGATTTTTAAAGCTTTTAGAAAGAGTTCAAGCTCAAGTTCTAGCTCATCAAGCTCGGAATCTGAGAGTGAAGCTGAAAAACCGCGCGAAGAAAAACCAATTGAAAGGTATTCCTCGGTTGCTAGAAACCTTAGATCTTCACTTACAAGACTTATCTATGATTATTTTAACTTAATGTGGTTTTATTTAGCCCTCCGAAGCAGTCTTGGAGTATAACTCATTCGGATATCGAAGTCCCAAGACCAAAACAACCAAGGTAGAAAAGTGTAAACTTCATCTTTGATGTTTTGGCTTTTTCTCTCTTTATTCTTGTGTTTATAAAAATAACAAAATTATCACAATTCTTTGACAGGTACAGTGTAGAGTCTTTGATATTATAACTGTCATTGAACCTTTTAATATTGATGTATATTTATGCACAGTCAACCACATCAAAACAATACTTATTCATCTTAATTGTTTGTGTCGTTGATTTATTTATGCAAAAACAAAATTTATATTTCCCACAGATGAAAAGAAATGGTACTGAAAATCCATCCGTATTTTTTTACAGAATTTTGGTCAAAAGCTTGAAACGTTTTGGGGAAAGTTCAAAGTTCTAGTTTTTGTTTAGTGCCCTGACACTTAAGACAGCTGAATTGATCCAGGCTCCTATGTTGTGGTTTCCAGCAAGTACACGACAATTAATTATTTATTACGATAACGAAAACTGAACATGTTAAAAGACTCAGAATTTTGAAAAGAAATAAATGGGACAAAATTTCCATTCATGATTAATAGTATACAAAATTATAACAAAAAATTAATAATAATGGAAAATAATTGATTTAGTTTTAATTTTCACTTACTTGATTATTAACTTTTTATTTGCTCCAATATCTTTAGAGCAAAGTCTGCCAAGCCTGCTGTCAGAGTTCATCATGGCAGAGCGACGGAAGAAGAAAAAGAAAAGAGACCAGTTTCTTGGCAGTCGAAACCAAAACATCGTGTAACTATGAAAAGAAGAGACAGTCAAAGTAGTTACCCAGAAGAAAAAACAAAATCGATGGAAAAACCGAGATGGGAAATGCTAAGTACTATTGATGCTCTACCTCCAAGGTCTCTGACAGTAACCTCAATCAAGCAGAATACGGAGCTACAGGTGAGAAAATCTCTTCTTTATTATGTTTTTGTCTAATGATATCATTTTATGGGGAGACTTATATGCATTATTAGCTCAAACAAAGATTGTTTTTTGAAAATTCTATAATAGATTTTTTTGTTTGAATTTTATCCATATTAATGTGGTTTTTCTTGTGCAGCCATTAAACAAAAAATAGTACTCTAGGGAATGAAACATGGTCTGAAATGAAAAAAAAATTATAACAAAGCTAAAAGTGGAAATTTCTTGGCCTAAATAATCTGTGTTCTTTGGGAGGAAAGAATTACACTCAAAGTAATAATAATTGGTTAACTAACTAATTTGGTCACTAACTGTCTTTCTGGGTTCCCTGTGTCAATAATATGTTAATTAGCTGTCTATTTATATAATTAGTATCTCTCATTTCTCACATACACTTTTATCTGTCTTGAATATTTAATGAGTAAAACTGTGAATAAATTAAAGCTTCTCTTAGAAACACCAATCTTGTTGAGGTGATACAAACAGACTAGAGTCAGACCATTGAATTTTACAAAATCTGTAAAAAATTGCTACTGGAAAAAATGAATTGTAATCTTAAGAGTATTTTTTAAGAGATTTCATTACATTTTTTCCCAACTTTTTGCTATATCTTTCCCAAAAATATTCTTTCAAATGTAATAATTTCGATTGTATCTGAGTATCAAATTATTGAAAAAATCCCAATTTTTTGGGTGTAATTGTGTTGTCCAGTACAAAGATGCATATCAAGTTAGTTATTGTGAACAAATCTAAGAAATTCCAACCTATAGAGAATGACAAGGTACATCTCTTTTACTTTTGTTTATATCAGTCTGTTAGTGTGCTTTGTTATATTTAAATGCTAAAGATAATTTATTGATTTTATGTACTTAATATTTCTGGAATAATCAAACCAAGATTTTGATCTCTTATCAAGAATATATTTATTTAAAATTCTAGAAAAGAGATTTTTTTAAAATCTTTAAAGCTTGAGGATTCTACTTGTTTATTTGAGGTCAGCACTTTATAAATCTTTAGCTAATACGCCGGTGGCCTATGTTCATTAAGTTGAGATTTAGAAGTGTTTTTTTAAACATTGGAGGGATTAACCAGCAAACTTCGGGAAAACCCTTGAAGCACAAGAGAAAATCCTAAAACTTTTATTCCAATATACTAGTTTTTTTATTACAAAAATAATTGTATAATAAACTGATGTACATGTGTTGTTTGAAGAGAGTTTGAATTTTATCACTAAACTAGAAAATATACTCTTTGTTTACTGTAAATAATTTTGACATATTGTTTGCCATGCTTTCCTTTGTTGTTTTTTTACTGGATTTTACTTGATTTAACTTTTATTTTACTTGATCATCCTTTTACAGCTATTTTCATAAACATGCGACCTAGGTGCTCTTGAATTGCACGCTGAAATTTGGTTTTTCGCTGCCGACAGTCAAAAATATAAAAGTTACCGACTGATTAGGTTTGATTGACGGCAGCGGAAAACCAAATTTCAGCGTGCAACTCAAGAGGACCGAGGTCGCATCTTTATGAAAATAGCTGTAACTTCTGTAAATGTATGAAAAATCTTTAGAAAAAATTATTTAGAATAGTGTCATTCTGTTAATGTCAGTGTTGGTGTAATTGGTTTTGATATTATGATTGTTTTTATACATGTAATTCTAGATAGTTATTGTGTTAGTGTCTGTTTTAGAAAATAGACTATGCTGTTGTTTTTTGTTGTAGGCAGTTCTTGGGTTAGAGGCAGCACATGCTGAAGGGCAGTCATCAAATGACTGGCTGATGCGGCACAGTATTGATGCTGAAGCATTGACTATAGATGAAATACTCAAGTGTGGGATACGTATTAAGTGAGTTAATTTTGAATGAATAAATGAATAAAAGCATGGATGGATGGAGGGAAGGAGAGAGGAAGGTAAGGGAGGGATGGATGGATGAAAAGATGGAGGGAGGGAAGGAAGGAGGGAGGGAGGGATAGATGGATGGATGGAGGGAAGGAGAGAGTAAGGTAAGGGAGGGATGGATGGATGGATGGAGGGAGGGAGGGAGGGAGGGAGGGAGGGAGGGAGGGATAGATAGATAGATAGATGGATGGATGGATGGAGGGAGGGATGGATAGATGGATGGATGGAGGGAGTGAGGGAGGGAGAAAGGGATGGATGGAGGGAGGGAGAAAGGGATGGATGAATGGATGGAGAGATAGAAGATGGATGGAGGGAGGGATGGAGGAAAGGAAGGAGGGAGGGATGGAGGAAAGGAAGGAGGAGGAGAAGGAGGAGGGAGGATGGAGGAAAGGAAGGAGGGGAGGGATGGATGGATGGAGAGATAGAAGATGGATGGATGGTAGAACCTAGATGGATGGATAGAAGGAAGAAAGGAAGGATAAACAAATCTATGGATGAGGATAAATATATGAATAAATGAATGAATAGGCAAACAAATGAATACTGTATTATAAATTTAAACTATGGATTAACATATTTGTGTATTATTTTGATGGCAGACCACCATCTGATGCCAATCCTGACACAGCATACATCAAATATGATGAAGCAAAGCTTCAAGAGTTTGAATATAAGCTTAATAATGTTATTAATCTTTGTCAAGAAAGAATAAATTGGCTACTTCGAGGCAGTAGAAGGGTACAGTATAAATGCTTAGCATTTAGATAATGAAATAATAATATTTTACAAACATTACTAACTATTGTAGGGAGTTCTTCTGTGAGGTTCGCTCCAAACATACTCCACTACATTCAGTATTCACCACACCACACTCCAGTAACTCACATGTTTGCTTTAATGGAGGGAGAAAAAAACACTAATAAATGAAGAGAAAGACCCCTGTGACAAGGGAGAAGGAAACAATAATTAATCAAACAAAGTCTATTAATATTTGGTGTCTGTATTAATCAAATATGTGAAGGCTGTTAAGGACTCACAATAGTGATTATTGCAAACATTTTAATGCTTTTACACCTACACACAATTAAGCTGGTTTCTAAAGAAAATAGATGATTATGGTTACCTTGTGTCACTGGTGTATCCAATGATGGTGAATTCAATAAAATGGTAAATGCTAAGCATTCCCTCGTTGTTTTAACAGTCTTTTGGCCTTGTCAAAGGCAACAGAGTCGCTCTATTGGTTGATGCATCAGATGCAAACTGTGGATATGGAAGATTAAGACTTTTTCAGGAATCATTACAGGTAATTTATGTGAAGCAGATTATAATTATATACCTTGAAATGTGTAGTTCCAAAAATTATCCATACCCCCTCATGGAGGAATATTTTAAGACAACCCCACCCCTGGAAATTCCAATTTTCTTCCATACAAACTCTGTATTTTTTGTTCTTTCTCTGATCCCCCTACTCTTCAGAAATTCCAAATTCCTTTGTGGGGTGGGTATGGATGATTTCTGGAACTACACAATCTTAGATAAATCTTATTGTATAGAACCCTGAAACAATCTCTGGCCTGATCAAAGTCAGGGCACAAATAACTCATAGATCAAATGGGATAAGGTTTTGCAGAGAAAGGGAAACCAGAGAACTCAGAGTAAAACTTGCAATCAAAAGGACAGACCTGATAAACTCTACTCATATGGGTACAGAGTCCAGGCAATGAACCTGACACCCCAGAGTTGAGAGGCAATTGCACTACCACTACACCACCCAGGTTGATTCACTAATGTATGTGGTGTTAAGTCCAGGAATCAAACCTGAAACCCCAGAGTTGAGAGAAAAGTGTACTACCACTACACCACCCTTGGTTTACCAATGTGTGTGATGTTGAGTCCAGGCGATGAACCTAAGACCTCAGAGGCGAGAGCTAAGTGCACTTCCACTACACCACTCCAAGGAAGGACTAGTGTCCGAAACGTCAGTAAGTTTTTTCATCTTTTTCACGGTGTATAATTTACCTTTTCATCATTACACCACTCTTGGTTCACTAATGTATGTGATGTTGAGTCCAGGAATCAAACCTGAGACCCCAGAGTTGAAAGGCAAGTGCACTACTGCTACATCACCCTTTAAAATCGTTTCCTTGTTTGATAATTGGTAGAGTAAAATTTGTTTCACTTTTCAGGAGTTGATAAATGAGCAGCTTATAAACAAGGAGATGCTCTTTATAGTCAGTTTTGGAACCAAAGTCAGGCCGTTATGGAGTGTGGTCAGGGATATCAATGCCAGAATGTTAGTAATTATTTAGATCATTAAATTATTAGTATTATTTCATTGTTATCATCATAATTACTATTGCCATCACCACCACCATTGCCATCATCATCATCTACAGCATTACCATCGTCACCATCATCATCACTATCATCATCACTATCATCATAACCTTCATCATCACCATCAACATCACCATCATCATAACCATCATCATCACCATCAACATCATCATCACCATCATCATCACTATCATCATAACCATCATCATCACCATTATTGTAATCATCACTATTATTGTAATCATCGTAATCACAGTCATCGTAATCACAGTCATCATCATCATAATCTATTTTACTTTAAATCATTTTGCTAAACCTTGCTTTTCCCTTGAGGGCAAGGACACCACAACAGCTTTAGGGTTAGCAACACCATCATAATTGTTATCATTACAATCACCCTCACAGAAGTCTCCTGTTTTTATTGTTAGTATCGATGAAGCGCTGTTTTGGGTTAATACATTAAAACCATCAGGAGGGTGCAACCTACTTGGCGCACTAAAACATGTCCTCAAGAGAAAAGAGATTGACTCAATTATTCTGGTTCTAGGAAATACGTAAGTATCCTGCCGTAATAGGGGCTTTGCACCATCATGTGATGGCAGCCATGACAGTAGGCAGGAACAATAATTGTATCTGGTCTAATCTGATTTACATGAGAAAGAATTCAGTTTCCCAGGGGGATGGTGCCTCCTGTCATAGCCGCCACACATGATGGTGCAAATCCTCTAGATATCACTGTTTTTAGTACCGTGGTATTCAAGTAATATGTGGTATTTTCATTATAACGTGCAGGCCTGATCAGAGTCCACAGATAATCTGTGATTATGTCAGGGAATCTATAGCTGGACGTTCTGTCCCATTACATACTGTGGCATATGACTGCACGGTGTCCAGTACCAATGTAAGTATGTATGTTCAATGTCTGTCTGTGTGTTTTTCTTTTTCAAATTCTAAAAATAAAATTGTGTGTTATCCTTGAGCGAAAAAAAAATTCGGTAAATTTTTCTACACTGAAACAACCTCTGGGCTGATCTATGTCAGCTAGAGCATTGTTTTTGCTACCTGTATTTTGATGGATGAGCATGGGCTTGTGTATGTGGTGTTATAATGTCTTGTACTGTGGCTGAATGTCATGTGGAGCATTTTTTCAGTTTTTTACATTATTATGTTTCTAAATGAGACTTACTAGCAAACGAGAATTGAGTTGTGTTGCAGCCAAGTTTCAGCCAGTTGGGTTAATAGATCTGTTAAGAACCTCTTGTAGTCATCGTTAACAGTCATAGCGCAACCTTAATTGTACATTTCAGATCTTCCTGAATGACCTTGCCGAACAGACTAAAGGCCGATACCACTGTTATGCTTCAACCAGTGATGTAAGTATGAATCACACATCTGTCAAGAAGAATAGAAACAGATGTTTTTAGTGGATGTTAGTGTGTAAAACAAAGTATAGGTGGTTAATCTTTCCTCCTTCCTTTGTTCTTTCCTTCTTTCCATTATTAGCTCATTTGTTAATCCTTTTGTTCCTTCTTCATTCCTTTTAATTCTTTATTTATTTATTAACTCATTTTTAATTTCTTTCAAACATACTCAGTTCTTTCAAATTTTCTTTTGCTTCCATTAAAGACATTTGCATTTATTTCATGCTTACTTTCTTTCTCTTTAGGAGCAAATAATGACAGGTACAGACTTGAGTCTGTTGAATAATGAAGTGAAAAAAGCCAGACAAGTTCTAAAAAAGATCCAGGAACTAAGAGCTGGAGCATCTTTGAACCAAAGCTACCCCATCGGGGAAAGGGTAGGTCACACTCCTTTTCTTTCTTTAACTGAGTGTGTGAGGTCACTGAGGATCAAACTATGGACCTCTTGCTTAACAGGCAGCACACTAACCAACCAGCTAACACCTTTAAAGCAAGTGTGTGAGGTCACTGAAGATCAAACTCTGGACCTCTTACTTAGCAAGCAGGACACCAAGCAATTTTTTTTATTTGAGGAAATTTTTTTTTTCTAGAGTATGAACAGTTACGCTTTGGAATCCTTTTCACTGGAAACCACAGAAAATCAGATTATTTCTAACAGAAATTTTAAAGACAGCTCACCACTAGTAGTCGAGCACCCATCATTCCCAGCAAGAACATCACAAGACTGGCTGCAACAACATGGATTAAAAGGTACTAACCATAGCACGATATATCACATGATAACAAAGGTTGCAGAAGAGTAAATATAAAATGGTTTAAACCCAGGTGTTAAAGATTGTTGTGAAATGTGATGGTCCAGTTGAGTGTAGTCTTAAGAAAGACTTGTTGGTGGTGACTGACGTTTCGACAACCTGAGCAGAAGTCATCTTACACTCGAACATACGATCACATAATTTTCACATTTGGAGCCATGTTGCTCCAATTACCACTCAAGCAACAAAAAATATGTGCAACAAAATCATCAGTGTATAACAATATTATTATTCTATCATCATCATTTCATCATCATCATTTTGTCTGCTTTCTTACAGCTAAAGGTCTTAATCTGTACCAAGTACTGGCACCTAATGCATATTCCTATGTGGATGGATATATCTCATCTATCAATAGAAAAGTACAGTCAAAAGTTCATGAAAAGGTAAGTCTGTGTTAAAAATCACAGCTTGGACCCTTTGATACTGTGACAACCTCGCTGCTAGTGATGGAGCCATGAGAGTAGTGGAACTGTGCCCCAGCATTCTGATTGGATAAACATTAACCTAGCAGGCCAAAATGGTTCCAAAAAGATGTCAATTTGTTCTTACATTGTTTTATTTCAGAGTATGGCCCAGTTCCGATGGCATGACGGAACGGTAAAGAATGTACATGTAGATCCAACTTTACTTTTTGATTATCAGGTGAGTTCTGCTTCTATTTACTTCAAATGGATAAAAGAAAAAGTGGGAAAATAAATGAATAAATGAAAAGTAAGATTTGATTGTTTGTTTTTCAGCGTCACTTGGAAGCAGCAGTTCATTTGTACAAGAGAAGAACAGAATGGCTTTCTGTTGGCTGCAGGAAGATCTTTGGCACAGTTGTTGAGAAAAGGTACTGAATATACATGTATCTATTATGGCAAACCTCTACTTAAGTAGCCAGTCGATGTGTTTCCTAAAACAGTCCCACAATACAATGCAATACCAACTGGGTATAGTTTTTTCCTCAATCTGGAAATGGCTTATGGATTGCATTTGTTGAACGTTTGGCTGCGTGGAACTAATTCTGGTCTCTATATTTACAGGGTTGTGATTATCGTAGATATGTCAATCTGTATGTCACCGGCTGTTCTAAAGTTATATGAACACATGAGGCTGTTATTAGAGCAACAAATGGCTAACAAGACCAGTTATAACGTTATCTGGTGAGTTGGGCTTCCTGTGTTGAAGACCTTTGGGAGGGGGAGGCGACAGTAATTGTGTGCATGCAGGCTACAGTCAAACTATAACCTTTTCAAATACGAACATACGTATTAGGTAAATTACCTTTTCAGTTGATTGCTCTACAATATCTCTTTTTGTTTTACATTTTTTCAACAGTTTTGGTGACAAGGTGGAGATGTTTCGTACTTGTATGGTGGAACCTTCTCCGGAATACCTGGAAGCAACTTGGAAGTAAGTTTTAAAACCTTTCTTCTTTTTGTTCTCTTTTCTTCTCTTCTCGTTTTTTGTACTTCAAGATAAAGAACCTTTCTCTTCCCTTCCGACTTCACAGGTGCTTGATTTCAGAGAAAGATTATAGCTATTTGTAGCACCGTTTTTCTTACTTCACATTCCAGGTTCTTGGTTGTTTTATTTTGTTCTTGTTGTTAGAACTTGACTGAATTTGTGTCTACTTTTAGATGGTTTCTTCAGCGTGGCTGCAAAGGCAGTAGGAATTTCCTGGACGCTTTCAGACTTGCTGTGGAAAACGATGAAGAATTAAAACATGGAATTGGTAAAGTTTTATTTGTAAAAATACGACGAAACCCCTACTACGCACGCTCGGAAAGTCACGAGCAAGAACCGAGCACTCGTCGAAACGCGTACGAATTTCCCGAAATAAATAAAAAACTAGTCGTTGCAATATGTAAAATAGCCCCTAAAGTTTTGAATAAAATTTACGGACATGCGCAGTATGCTTATACTGTAACTTGCTAAAGCATTTTCTGTATTTTCTTCCAGACGTTGAAGGGATTTACCTGATAACAAGTGGTGTTCCGGATGAACCAAAGGTCAGTGAAAACATGCAGCGTATTGGTGCTTTTTGATTGGTTCAGAGCGAAAGCCATTCCATTTTGTGGTCAGTCACATGATGGATGAAAAAGTTTTTGCTGTTCTTTGATTGGTTTATAGTGTAAGCTATTTGAGAGTTAGAATTCATTTTTTTAGCACTATACATATGATTGGATAAGAATTTCTTCCGCTTCCTAATTTGTCAAGAGCGAAATCCATTTGACAGTCAAATTTGTTCTTTTTTCTGTCCCCTGTCGAACAATACAATGATTTTTGCCAATTAATTTTTGTTCCAGGAAATTGTTTGCGGTTTTGTAAGCGAAGCTCTCGCAGGCCGTAACACAACACTACACACGATATTCTATGAAGTAGACGATGAAGATGGACTTGTCGCTATACCAGGAAGATTCTGTGACCGAGTAGATACCGCTGTCGTACTACGAGAGATGGCTCACGTGGTACAAGGTCGTTTTCATTGGTACAGAAATGGAGGTAAGGAAAATTTCCTTATCAGAAACATGAGGACTGTTTTTGGCAGTATGATCTGGCTACGCAGGATAATATGCAGATTTGACTTAGTTCGATGTCGTATGCGTTGATGTTGTCTCGCGAAAAATAGCTGCGGATTGCAAAAAAATGGTGTTACGCGCAAATTACGAGGCAATTTGTACCTCGCAGAATGCGAAAATATTTTCTACTTTCTACAACTCGAAATAATTCTTTGCGTGAGTGCATGTCACACACTTAGAAAGCTTGTACAGTTGTTTCTCAAGAAAAGTCCCAGGCACGAGAAAAAGTGTGTAAGAGCGCCTTAAGCTAATCTTGTAATACCTTTTCATTTATCTAGCGATTATTGAGAGTGATGATTTGAGGACCGTTATAAACGAGATGGATAAGGCATTTAACTACTCACAGAAGGTTAGTAGTACGAATGTCATCAGTCAACATCAACTTTATCAACATCATTTCTATCATCAGCACTATCATCAGCATACTAATACTAAAATAAATAATAAATAACACGAACATCTTGACTGCTTCTAGTGACCTCCATTATCATTATCAAATTATTCATTTGATATTATCAATATAATTCATTATTATTCATGACTAACCGCTGACCACTTGTTCGTCGTAGACCGCAATGCTCCTCGAAACTGTGCGAAGAAAAAAAGTAGAAACGGTACGTAAAATAATTAAGAGATCATTTTATCTTGTCTATTGTTGATAGTTTATTAACAAATGTTGTCATCGGCAAATCTTATAGACTCCAGACTCTACGGACAGTGAAAACCAACTAGTACCCAGACCTCCCTCAGCTAGTAAAACCAAGATGGCTCTCACTCCACCAAGACACACTGCACTTACTAAAGCACGAATGGTAAGTTTTACATATGCCCCTGTGGTGGAATGTGAAATCGCACGCATGCGCACTGGCTTTGCAGATTTTTTCACGGCTTGAGAAAAGAAAGGGTGAAAAGAGCGCACATTTTGATCAAGCCTCGTCTGATAGCTTTTCCTTTTAAAATTATATTGCTAAATTATTTAAATCTTGCTTTTGTTCCAGAATTCTCTCCAAGGTAGTACCCAGTCCACGAAGAAGAGCAGACCACACAGCGCATCGTCACAGACTAAGGAATCGACGTTAAAAGCTTTGTGCTGGAAGCCTCCAACTGCTAATGCTACAACTACTCTGATTCCTGTCCGTAAGTCCATCCATCTTACTCAAATACTATCGGGAGAGAAGGGGATTAGAAAAATATACTGTGAAGGGGGGGGAACGGAAAAGCAGTCAAAACAGAGTGATGAAACAAAGTCAAAGTAAAGCATTAGAAAAAAATAATTAGAAAAGAATACTAGTGTATCTTACTATATGCCTTGCTTTTCTTTCATGGGCCAAGTAAGATCACTTAATAAAGTCAAGAGGATGTGATCTAGCTGTCGAGCGTAATTTTTTTTGTATTGTATATCCTGAAATAAAAGATTCAATTCTTTATTATATGTTCAATTTAGCTCCCGCGCCAAAGAATTTCGTGGTGAAGGAAAGAAAGTCAAGCCTGGTGAAAGCCAGTCAACAGACGTTCTATACAGAGGTCAAGAATGAGACGGGTAAGAAAGAGAACATGTCTATGAAAATTGTAATGAAATTTGAAATAATGGAAAAGAAATGTGAAAGAAATAAACGCTCTGGGAAAAAGAAAGGAATGGAATGGTGTTAAAAATCCACTGCGCCCAGTGTGCAAATAGACCTCGGCTCGGGCGTAATGTTTTCCCATTTCAGCCACGTTTCATTCCCTAGAGTATAATTTCTTTGTTTAACAGTTGCACATGAGAAGACATACGAATATGGATACAACTCAAACAAAGAAAGAAGAAGGGAATGACAAGTGGTCTGAAATGGGAAAACATTGCGCCTGCCCTGAGGAGGTCTAATAGAAGGAAACTAAAAAAAGAATGGAATTAGGATGGAAGAAAAATCTTCCTACTGCACAAGACTATGAAATTAATGGGAATAAAATAGAATGCTCCCAGTGCGCAAATCTTTTGAAAAATTGGGAATGGAATATGAAATAAAAAAAATAGAAGTTGGGATAGATAATAGATCCTCTGTCCAAATGTGCAAGTCTAAATACTGAAAATAACTTTGAAAAAAGACTTATGTAAGTCCTTCTTATGTATTTAGGAGCGGTGTACACCCAATATCCTACGAACGTCACGAAGAAGACACGAAAACCAGTAACACCGGCATATATACCCGATAAAGAAGAAGCAGTCACTACCAGAGAGGTTCGTATTTTATCTTGTAACTTGATCAGCAAAACGATGGGTTAACCAGAGTTAGGGTCGCTGCCTGCGTTGCTGTTGCTCTGCGGATACCAGAAAGAATGCAGGCTCAAACATTTTCACGTTAATTTTGCTTGTGTTGTTGCTACTGCTTCTGCTGCTGCTATTGCTATTGCTGCTACTACTGCTGTTATTACTCTTGTTGCTGCTGTTGTTGTTGTTGCTGCTGTTGTTGTTGTTGCTGCTGCAGTTGCTGTTGCTATTGTTGCTTCTGCTGTCTACAATTGGGTCATTTCTTAAAATACTTTTTTCGTCTATTTTCTCTTTCTCTTCCATCAGTGGATGCGTCACTACAGCTTATCCAAACTAAAACTCGACTTGAACAGCATTGTGGGTACATCTGAATGTTCTCACGCCAAGGGTAAAGTACAAACTCTTGGCCATTCAGTCCCTGCGAGGTGAGTTTAACTAACTTTCTTGAACAGAAAAAAAATCAAATCCAGCAGAAAGCAAAGTTCAATAAGAGAGATTACACATGCTATATAGAATATCTCGTAGGAATCGAATTGAAATAAATGGAAGTTTTTTTTTACGTAGAAAAGAAAACCGGAGAACCCGGAGATAAGAAATCTCACTGTACAATGAGTGATTCAGAGAAGAAAAATTATTTAAAACTGAAGAAATATTAAGAGAATTTAGCTCAGTAGAAGACTATGAAATTGCCTTATAACACTATGACGTCACATTAAAACAATCTATTGTTGAAACGCAAAGGATCATGGTCGCCAAAGGGGGCAAAATAGCAGCAAAACGAATTAAATCACGATAACAAATGGTTGACTAGACGGGGAAAGGTGATAACAGATAAACGTTGAACTAAGTATCCCGAACGAAAGAAAATTTCGTCTAAATTTCTATCATTCTTGCCCATGTAAACAAGCTGCGACGTCATAATGTTATGGGTTAATTTGATAAGTGTTTCATGTTTTTTTCAGATACTGCACAATCTTCCCAAGTATCGAGGTCAAAGGTGTAGTAAAACATCTTCATCTCCTGCCACATGAGCTGCTTGACTACGAAGAACAAGTAGAGAAGGTTATGAAGAGATACGTCAAGAGAATGCAGTGGCTGATGAGCGGTATGTGACGAACTCTAAGAGGGGGGATTAGATAATACCATGATATGAGCAATAAGAAGCAATACTCCTTAGAGGGTCTTCATTGAATTCCAAACAAGGTAAACCATGGATTAAGGAATCTGCCAAAACCCCTAGGGAGGGGGGGGGGGGCTAGAAGATTGTCATGGTTTGTTATTTATTTTTCAGTCATTTATATGCAAATTAATGATAATTATTTGTTCTAATACTATGACGTCATTTCAGGAAGCAGACGCATATTTGGGACCGTTGTCGAGAAAAAGGTAACCATTCATATAATGATAATAAATAAACGAGTTGAAATCCTATTAATTCGTTTGACGTCTTGTTGCTAGGTGACAGTGCTGATTGACACATCGGGCTCCATGGTAACCAGCATGGATGAATTAAAGCGAGAGTTAGCTGCTCTGATGTGGGACCAGATTAGAAACCGCACCACGAAGTGAGTAAACAAAAACATCTTAACCTCTCAAAGATGGGAAGAAACTTTTTCCACTTTGTATTTCATTAACTTTCCGTGCATTCTTAACATTCCACGTGCTTCATCACTGAATTTCTTCCACAGGTTTAATCTTGTTAGATTTTCAACGGAAGCGGTGCCATGGAAACCCAATTTAATGTCAACTAGTGACGAGACATGTCAAGAAGCAGTTGAATGGGTTTCTGATTTCGAAGCCAATGGTTCCACGTGTACGCTAGAAGCGCTCCAAAGGGCTTTCGATGACCCAGAGGTACAAGGCATTTATCTGTTAACGGATGGAAAACCAGTAAGTGGTAAAAAAATGATCATGTAAACAGTTCAGCAAGTTACAGCTACAACTTTTTCAAAACCTTTTGCTTACATGTTGCATACATACCAAGCTTGAAGGGTATTGCTCGCTATGTTAGCCTTTTGCTCTGAAAACCTTTCTACCTTTTTACACAACAACAGGATCACAGTACAACCATGGTACTTCGTGAACTAGCCAAGTTAAACTCAGCACGAAACGTTAGAATCCACTGTACGTCCTTCAACTGTGATGACAGGTAGGTTATGGGCGTCCACAGTCTTAAACTCTTTGCTTTCGCATCGTTTAATCGTTCATTTTGTCTGGCAACAACTTACCCTTTTGTTTTCGTTCACAGCGCGGCAAACAAGTTTCTCCAACTTCTTGCGTCTCAAACCGGAGGAAGGTATTTAAATACATCGACTTACTATCTGTTTCCAAAAGACTCCCTGCACGATTCCACTTACTTTTAACATTCGTTGTTGATCGGTCTCTTGCACATGCTCAGTTCTCATTCCTTATTCCAGATTTCACCGTTGTCAAGGAGACAGTGACGGTCACGTGTTTACGCACAGGCTTCTGACGGACGGATTTAGAGATGACGAGGTAGGATTATAATGCGCGGTGGTTTGAACTTTAAACTGTCTACCGCAAGAGAATGTGTTTTTATTATCATTATTCCTTTATCCTCAGCCATTAAGCATGCCAGTGTTCGAGGGAGACGATTTGCGTCGACTTGCCAGCGAGATCGCGTTGTGCAGAAAGTTCCTCATGCAGGCGAGGTCTTACAGGTAAGCTTTGAAAATTTCAAGAAAACCGAACAACGAATCCTCAACACATACCCTAATTTTTCTTCTGCAGGGCGTTATTCCCAGACAAAACAAAAGATAATAAACAACATTCAAGATCAAAGTCTGTTGACAATCTTCAAGGTGAGTATGTGCTACCTTTGGTGACAGACTCGGCGTAGACAGCGAGAGACTGAGCAGTACTGTCGGAATTTTCTTAGAAAATCTAATGTGTTAACTTTGTGATGTTATTTTCCTCTCTGTAGCAAAAAATGCGTCATCCAGTAATCATGAAAGAAACCTGTCTGGGATACCTGTCAGATGATGCTGCTGGTGCTGGTGCTGGTGATAGTGATGATATCGATGCGGCGTACCACATTTGAACACTGATAATGGATTTCGTACGAAAGTTCATAGTTTTGTAGTGTAGTTATTGTAAAATTAGAGTGGAAGGAACGATTGTAATCTTATAGATATATCCTTTGAAAGACATTTCATACTGGATTGTACGTATATTATATTTCCATTTCATAAGCAAAAATTTGTCATGATGATAATGATGAAGAAGATGATGATGATGATTAAAATAAGAGAAAAAAGTTATAGTTATGAATGATGAAGCTTTTACGGATCTAAGAATAAAACATACCATTTTAAATGGGGTTTTTAAAAGAAGCCTTTTTCCCTTTACAGTCAAACGAACGGGCGCAAACTTTCCAATTTTTGCTGTTGGGACTCCTGTGCTGACAAACAACAGAAATCCCAGACAATTCAATTGAAGGACTTACAGTAACAACAAAGAAGTAAAAAACCTAAGCTCGAAGCTCCCAAAAAAGTTTTTCTTCAAAAGCCAAATGAAAATTTCCTAGGACAAAAACTCAAATCCAAGAAAATTGTGAGAGGGGTAGGGATGATGGTTATAAAATGAGTCCTTAGGGTACCCTGGTTGTGCGAGTAATTTGTCTGTTGGTGACGAGTCTTCGCATTTTTCAAATCAACTGGCGCGAGATTCAAGTATCTTATTGTTGACTCAAACAGCGAAAAAATCTCTTGAATGTAGTTTGTAAACTCATGCATTTTCTCGTGGGAATACAGTGAATAAATACTCAATTATGAGTTCAACTCGAAGTACTCCAAGACGAAGAGCTAAGATTAACGTTTTAAAAGCAACGGAGGAACAAAGACAGTCGCCTCTTGTCAAGTAAGAAGACTGGAAAATGAATCTTATGTTTACTAAATATTCAGCTTATTTTTGAGGAAATTATTATCATGATGGCTTACTTTTGCAGCTTACTTGATGTATGTAAGATAGAATTGTCAAATTAGATAAATAGCAAGCATTTATCTCCCTTGAAAGCAGACGACAAGCCAAACGACAAAGAAGGAATCATAAGAATTTCTAACAACTTCACAGCGTTTTATTTTAGTATAACCTTTCTCTTTTATCTATTAGAGAGACATACTAACTGAATCACACGATTCTTATCCATCCTCTAGGAATAAAAGAGGTTCACCAGTCCTTGAGCAAGAAACAAAGAGTAAACCAAGATTAAGAAATAATGCTATTTCTGGGCCATCGTCTTCGCCAACTACAAGGTCGATTAAAAAAAGTTTGTTAGGTTCAAAGAGAGGTAAAATAGATCAAACAGATCACAGAGAAAAAGATAGTCCGACTTCGAAAAATAGGGCTGGAAAAAACGTCCAAACGCCACAAATTAATTTAGACAATCTGGAGACTAGAAGAAAAACTCGTTCGACCCCAAAAAGTACAGAAATAGATCGACCAACGCCTAGGTCACGGAGGACAACAAGAAGAACTAAAGCAGCTATCAGACAAGAACCAAAAGATGAGTCCTATGTTATTGATGTTGTGAATGCTACTGATGATGTTGTGAAAACTACTGAGGAGAGTGAAGTTATGGCAAGAGCTAGGACTCCTGGCTTTAATGATACCCCAAAACATTTATATGGCAAGTAATTGATCAGTCAACCAGCCATGAAATTAGTCATCCATCCATCCATTTATCCATCCATCCATTCATCCAACAAACGATCCATTGGTTCATTCGAATTTGGATTTATTTGGTCAACCATTCATTCATTCACTCATTTATTCATTAAGTCAGGTTCTCAAATGTTATTGCTCTCTAATAGTCTCTTTGCTTCTTGTTCAGGATTAGATGACACCAAAGAAGTGTCATCAGGTATGTCAGTACTCAATCTTAGCTCGATTCTGCATTCATAGGTTTCATCTATTGTTTTTCATATTTATAGGTGAAGATGAAATATGTGTTGATTCTGATGTCAACAATAACGGTCCAAAGGAGCTGCCATTAATAAAGGTAAAAAGCATACGCCGAAGCAATTATGCTATGGCATTCTAAGCTCACATTTGTGTGCAATTTCTTTGTGAAACTGAAGTTTGGTTTGGTTGGTTATGCTGTTATGAAATAGGTTCAAAAAAGCAGCAATATAATTGTTATCAAATTGCTGGTTTTCACAGCCACAATGTTGGTTGAATTCAACAAAAGTCTTGTCATTAGTCTCTTTTAGTTGTATCAACCAACATGGCATGTCATTTTATTCTCTTGGGAGTAATCGGAAAAGTAGCAATAATAAGGGTTATAAGCAAATTATAAATAAAACGAACCTTACATATGGTATAGTACCACTATCCCAAGAAGATGTCCTGTGCAGATGCTGCAATGCTGTTGCCTTTTATTTCATTTTTCCAGTGTTTCCTACAAAGACCTTTTTGGGACTGTAAGTGCATATGCTTCTCCTCGTTCATCGTCTTCGTTCTTATTGCCATCATCTCTGCCTTGCTTCAACCTCATCCACCTGATATACCTGTAGTACAGTTCAGTAAGGAACCTCTCAGGGTGAGTGTGTCAAGAAACAAAATTAATATTTCAGTCCTGTATTTTTTTCAAATTTACCAATTTCAAGGACAGGTCTTGGAGGGGGAGGGGGGTGAATTAGGTGGAATTCCACCCCCTCCCCCTTAGAATTATGAAAAATAAAAATGATAAATGACAAGCTAAAATTATATTTTCTACATTGATGCTAGGCTTTTTTTAATGGTATTTACAATATTTATATTTTTTTAGGAACAGGACACTGCATCCTGGGAAAACAAGAATCTCAGAGAATTACAAGTAAGCCCTGATACAATTAACTGAGTGATGGTTGATCCCGGAGGAGCCAGGGGGAGGGGGCTCAATCTTTCTTAGTATTAAATATTTTTTGTCTTAGTCTGAGGTTCATCATGAAGAAAACAGAGATAGCCCCACCCCACTCCCCCTTCCCACTTTAAGTAGTGTTTCTTAGCCCCTAACTTTAGTTAAAAAGTACTCTGCTGCTGTAACCATCAATGTGTTACCATATTATTGTACAAAAAAATGAATACTCAATTTGCCTCAAACCCTTTTTTTACAGGAAAAACTGGAGCAGATATCAGCGCAAGTCAATGGCCTGAGAAACAGTATAAAAGGTTTGAAATATAATTTCCAGGCCAAAAATGCTTTTACAATTGCCTTATTGCAATATGTTGTCACATCAAACTAACTATTGTTTAAATACAAAGGACCATGGTCGTAGAAGGGGGTCAAATCAATGCAAATTCATCAAAAATTGTTATAAAACCTGTATCAATCCACGAGGAGTAGAATAGCCAGAAACTCTCAGCATATTTTTTAGTGCATATTAACACACACATATTATATCTGAAAACCAGGCCATTTTAGATTAAACTGTTTCGCTAGGAGCAAACTTTGTTGAATTTTCTATTGGATTGGGTAATTCTATCCTCCACATAAACAAGCAATGATGTCATAATGAAATAGGGCAAATTAATTTAACTATAATTACATGATAAAACATTAAAAACCCTGTTTATAGTGAGGAATTGTTTTCTGGCCTCTCTCGTGTCAAGGTAATAATTAAACCCTCATATGCCCAGACCTTTCCCCATCCTCTGAAAATTCAACCCCCCCCCCCCCTTCATGGATATAATTTGCATATTATCCATCACTCTTTTTGTTCTAGATGAGGCACAGAAGAAAATGACAGATGAAGTCATTATGTCAAAACAGGTATAAAAAGCTTTGAATACCCCATAAGAGAATAAATGAAATGAATAAAGTTCTGGAAAAAATTTGTGATAGACCCCTTAGGCTTTCTTAGTTTTTCTATTATAGACCATATTTGTCAATCCCTTGAGTATCCTTTCTTTATTTAATGGTTGCACATGAGAAGACACATGTCAGAATGAAATGTGGTATGAAACAGGAAAACATTACATCCAGGCTGATTTATTCTATAAAATAAATTCTAATGTGCAATAATATCATCTATACCTTAGAATCTTGCTCACTTTATTGAGGGTCTTATTCATGATAAAATGGAAGAAGCACTAGATGTCTATAGTGCAGACAAGCTGGGTATTCCTGATTATGCCTTGGAATCTGCTGGTAGGTATTTCGAAGGACCTCATCAATTAAACATTTATCTGCGTGCATGTTATTAAATGCCAAACTCCCTCTTCCTAAAGTACACATTTATTTGTCATACCAAACATTTTTATCACACCCCAAAACAACCTCAGTGGGCTGATCAATATCAGGGTAAAGCATCAAAGTTAAAGTCTTAAGATAATAATTAGAAGTTGTGATGAATGATTCCTTTTGTTGACAGGTGGTCAAGTCCATGGTCATTATCATTCGTTGACCTACAACACCGGAGCTTCAAGAAAACTCTTTGGTTTTTCCTTGTGGTATGATGGAGTGCCACCTAGAGTCATTCTACAGGTATTCAACTGTTTAATTGGATCAGATGGTTAAGCGGGACCTCCAGATTCAATCCCCATTTTGATAGTGTGCACACACTAAAACAGTGAACATTAAATAGTACTAAAAAAAGGTATAACTAGCTAAAACTAGTGTGAGCTGCGTCGGTGTTTCTAATGAAACAGTAATGATGAAAAGGTAAATTATACACCGTGAAAAGATGAAAAAACTTACTGACGTTTCGGACGCTAGTCCTTCGTCGGAGTAAAAGAGAAAGAAGTGGTAGAAAGGAGTGTATATATGATAGAATAAGACAAAAGATATTCGCAATAACGATCCTACCAAACCAGTTTCCCGCCATTTTAATCTAACCAACCATTCTCTTTCTGACTTCATTGTTTTCGGTCTTTCTTTGCTTAACGGCAACAATGATTGTCGCAAGACCAAAGAAATGCGGCTTATTCACCTATTGGGCACTCTTAGTCCCAACGGGATTAATGAACGCTTTATTTTCAACTAACCTTTCCTTTTGTCTTTTGATTGTTTGTTTTTGTTTCCTTGCCTACCTTGCTCTCATTGGTTTCTTTTGTCTTATTCTATCATATATACACTCCTTTCTACCACTTCTTTCTCTTTTACTCCGACGAAGGACTAGCGTCCGAAACGTCAGTAAGTTTTTTCATCTTTTCACGGTGTATAATTTACCTTTTCATCATTACTATTAAATAGTACTAATTAGTACAACTATTTCATGCAGAATCCTTTGTTTTCTATTGTTTTATTATCACTATTTAGTGCTAAAAATTAGTATTTGTTTCACGGATTTAGTGTGAGCACTCTATTTAATACTTAGCGTCTTAAAAATAACTGGGAAGAAAGTGCTGATTGCTTTAGGACTACAATTATATTGATTGGATAGGCCAATTTATGCTCACCAGAAGATGCTTGTTAATTGAGCACAGGGCATCATCATTATGAAGCTTTTACATATTCCATTTTATCTTAACTGAATTTTGATTTGTTGATATTTGTTACTCAGCCTGACAATACACCAGGATCTTGCTGGGCATTTGAGGGACAGGAAGGATATGTTGTTATCAAGGTAAACTTATGATATTTTATAGCACTACATGCAGTAAAAACCAATTTAAACCAGTTGTTTTTTGGACAAATTCATGCTTATTTTTTCATGAGGGTAGCACTTAATAGCTAACAAACCTGTGGCCCTCATTCCATGATCAAATTGAAATTTAGGAGTTGATTTTTGCGGAGGGAGGAAAACCGGAGAACCCCGAGAAAAACCCTTGAAGCACAGGAGAGAACCAACAAACAACTCTACTCAGATACAACACTGAACCCAGCGAGACTCGGGCTTGGGTCGCATTGATGAGAGGCGAGCACTCACACTGCTAAGTCACCCATGTTTTAATCTATTGTTTTTGTTCTGTCCTAGTTATCCCAAGCTATTATTCCTGAAATGTTTACACTTGAACACATCCCATCCTCTCTGTCAACTGATCAACATGGAAAAATACCCAGTGCTCCTAAAGATTTCTCAGTTTGGGTTAGTATGGCAAGTGTAGTAATGTTGCAAGGTATTGATGGAATTTCAAAACATATGTTGCAAGGACACAGTATTCATGGAGCGCAAAAACTATTCTCAATTGTAAATAATCTTCTCATCTAAAAAAATGCATTATAGGTGGAGGGTGGGTTGGAAGTATTCATCCCCTCTCCCCCCCCCCCCCCCCCCAACTGCGTCATGTACAGTACTCACTTTTTTTTTAAAGGGATGGTTGGATAGTGAAGGAAAGAACAGAAGACTATTGGGAAAATACATCTATAATGACCAAGGAAAATCACTACAGACTTTTAAAGTTGTGCAGGTAGAATGAAAGTTGATAATTAGAATTTTTTATTGATTCTCATTTTATTTTTATATTATTATCAGAGATCTGAAATCTGAGACCAAAATTAATCATGAGCAGTGAGCTGTGAATTAATAATTTAAAAAAAAATTTTTTTCTGTGTGTTTTATTTATTTGTCCTTTCCATTGTTGCTGTTGTCATTGTTATTGTCATTTGAAATCTTCAGGAGAAATGTAACAAGGACTACAAATATATAGAGCTGCGAGTGAGTAGTAACCATGGCGACCCAACACATACCTGTATATATCGCTTCCGCGTCCATGGCAAGCCTCCCCCTGGACCAGCACTACTGCCACCAAAAGTGCCAACTGAAACCTCCCCTGAACAGCTGAAACAAACAACAAGATAGAAAGACGATATTCAATATTTCAGTATTACTAAAAATAAAAGATGAAATATTATGAGAAACTGTAAATACAATATACTGGACTTTACACCATGTACCCTCATTCATAGACAATATGTATATCTAGTTGTGTTTAAGAAATACTTTTTGTTAAATATTATATATATTCGTTTGAAAAATTCTGTGGATATTTCAGAATTATAATAAAAGTTATGCATTTTTACTAACTAAGTCTCTCTATTACTAGCCATCTTTGAAGAAGTGTTTTTAAGACGGCCCCTAATGACGCACGCAATGGAGGCTAGTCAACTAACCAAAACTCTGGCTACCTAGATTCAACGTGTTTTATAACCAAAGGAGTGAACTGTAAAAACGGAAACTGAACCTTAAATAAACCAGAAAATCTTTCTCAATGACTATAACCCTAACACTAAGCATTATGAATACGTTTAGTTTTAGAAGCTATAAAAACGTTGGATTCTTTAATTTTCCCGCTCACATAAACCCTATGCAAAAATCAGCAAGCGTTACTCGTTAGTTCCTAGTCTCCCTCAAGGCATTTCTTTTGTTCGACCGATGAGATGGAGATCGACTTCAAAGGCAAGAGAGCTCTTGTCACAGGAGCTGGCAAAGGTAAACCTTGGGTTTAGCTTAATTCAAATTTCAAGTTTTCGTATAGAGAACCCCTTATTAAAAAACATGTTTTGGATTACGAGTAGATTCGCATTTTCTTGCATTTCTATTGGTTCGTTGAGGAACACATCGAGAACAGTGCAACATTTTTTTCCATAAAAATGATTTGTAATAATTTATACAAGCTATTGTGTTTTTAAGGTGGCACTGTACCTTCATTCTGTGTCAGTCCTATTACTTTGGAAGGAGATTTGTCTTCAATAATGTTGTTTGGGTCCATCTGACGTCATAGGTGCCATATTGGATGACTTGAGCAATAAGTTTCATTTGCAATGTCATCCAACATTTTGGTCATTTCTTTTGTTATATCATCCAACATGGTGGTCATGTCTTTTGTTATATCATCCAACATGGTGGTCATGCCTTTTGTTATATCATCCAACATGGTGGTCATGTCTTTTGTTATATCTTCCAACATGGCGGCCCTTTCTTTGGTTATGTCATCCAATATGGCGGCCACATCTTTTGACCTTATATTCTCTCGCCACAATATTTTGTCACAATTTTATTATCTACAGGTATTGGAAGGTGTATAGCAAAGTCATTGGCTAGGTGTGGGGCTGAGGTCATAGCTTTGACAAGAACGCAGTCAGACTTGGACACACTTGTAGCTGAGGTATTAAGAACTTATATTACCATTGTATTCATTGCAACATGCTGATTGGCTTAACACGGTACACCCACCATTCACCTCTGGGGTCTCATGTTCAATCCTTCAATTGGGGTTGAGATATCATATGAGGGTAGAGTTTGTTAGGTCTGGTCTGCTTTACTGGTCTGGTTTTTTGTTTGTCATCCTTCTGTAAAATCTAGCAAATTAAGCTCCAATTCAATATCTGTGAGTTTAGCCATGCCCTGCCTTTAATACGCCCAGAAGTTGTTTCAAGGTTTCATCTGTGATCTCATGCTCCTTGATCAATTTAAATGAAGGAGCCTAAGTTGTAAATATACCAAAGGCACAGGGGCGGATCCAGGGGAGGGGTGCAGGGGGTGCGCACCCCTCCCTGGTTTGACTTTGTGCCCCTAATTTGAAGATAACCAATGCTGTGTTTTCCCTTTGATTCTAAGGGGTGCACCCATCCCTGGGTTAACATTGTGCGCAGCACCCCTCCCTGAACAAAATCCTGGATCCACCCCAGTAACATCAAGTGATTTTTATAATGAGAAAGCCAATAATTCGTTGTCTTTAAATATCAGGTTCCTTCCATTCATCCTCTGTGCTTGGATGTGAGCAACTCTGAAGATGTTAGGAAAGCCATTGAAAAGCTCGGCGACATACACCTTTTAGTTAACAATGCTGGGGTTTCCAAACTAGATCCATTCTTGGATATAGAACCAGAGGACTTCGACAAGTAAGGACTCATATAGTTCAAATATATACAAGACAAGCTGTCAATGAGCTGTATGGGCATTTACAAGCTGACAGTTTCCATCTAGATTAGATGCCAATATCAAATGTGTAGGAGTAGAACAGACTTTATTAATTTGTGTCTTGCTGCAAGTGCTTTCGCATTTCATACCACATGTCATTCCCTAAAGTATCATTTCTTTGTTTAATGGTTGTGCATGAAAAGACACATGAATATAGATACAACTCAAACAGAAAATATTATTCTCTAGGAAATAACACGCATGCTGTACATGCATTCTGTGTGCTCTTATAAAGCATGCACTGCCAGCCAATCAGAACGCTAGATCTATAACAGCTGTTATTTTATTTTGTTTTTAACAGGCTGTTTGGAATCAATGTCAAAGCTGCTCTTTTTGTTGCTCAGGTAATTAGCATGTATAACTTAGCCCATAAGGGAAAGTACATTTTTTAATGGGGGAGGGGGGGGGGTAAACTTTTAAAAGAATGGTTGTAGCCCTCTCCCTTTTCACTCAGTAAGAAATTCATGACCCTCTCATAACAACAAGAAACAGCTTTTGCCAAAAAAGGGTTTGACCCTCTATTAGAGGGGAAACCATCCAACCAAAATAGTTGAATGCAGAAGCAGTCAAAACTTATGATGAAATCATCATAATTTAGGGAATCAAGGGTGTTGCTCTCATCTCTCACCTCTGGGGTTTCTCACATTTTTTTTTAATGTTTCTCAGGCTGTTGCTAAGAAGATGGTGGCAAAAGGCAATGGTGGTGCAATTGTCAATGTTTCAAGTCAAGCATCCCAATCGGCTCTTCAAGATCACACTTTATACTGTAAGTAAGAGAATATATCATTTATATTTTGATTGTGGTTTGCAGCGTAGTGAAATTTTGATTTGTCAAGCCTTTCGTTTCATTTTACACAATGAATTTTACAAATTTCTCATAGATTGCCATTAACTGTCTCTTTATTAAATCAAACAGTTCCTTGTTGGTTGTTGTTACATTCATAATAATTTGTTTTATCAACCATAGATTTAAAGTGCTAGTCTTACGAAAACATAAATGACACAAAAAAATCCCCTATTTTTTATATGGTCAAATAGGTCACCATGTTCACCAATAAACAATAATTGGTTCGAAAAAGAAACTGAAAAGAAACAAGACTGAAGTGGAATCTCGAGCTCAGTGAGTGGTTTCACTGTGAAGTTTTGAACATTTTAAGACATCATCTATGATCAACTAGATGACAGTCAATGGAAATCTATGAGAAATTTGTGTTTTACAATGACAAAATAAATAAAAAACATTTACTGAAAATAGGGAAAAGGTGGAAAAAGAAAAACAGTTTCAGGCATGCTCTAGCTCCATGCACGAGCAATTCGTTAAATTCTATGTGTCTGTCCTCTTATTGATTTTAGCTGTGATTATAAGATTATGCTTATTAGATTATTGTAAAAGTGTGTTATTGTATGATAGGTTCATCAAAAGCAGCATTGGATATGCTTACTAAAATGATGGCATTTGAACTGGGAAAGCACAAGGTAATGTGTATATCTATTACTTGAAACATATTGAATTGAATGCTACTGTTGTCGAGGATGATGGTGGTGGTGATGATGATGATGGTGATGATGCTGGTGATGGTGATGATGATGATGCAGATGATGATGATAATGATGATGATGATAATGATAGCAAGGAAGTGCTTTACATTGATGTGGATGATGGTGCTGATGTTGATGATGACGTAGGTAGTGGTAATGATAGTAGTGAAGGTTTTAAAGATGATTATTATTATTATTATTATTAATATTTTACTACTAGATAAGAGTAAATGCTGTAAACCCTACAGCAGTAATGACTGACATGGGACGCCTTGCCTGGTCAGATGAAGCCAAAGCTGGTCCTCTGCTTGATAGAATACCACTAAGAAGGTTTGCAGGTGAGGACTGAATTTTAACAGTCAGTTTTCATGAGTTTGAGTACAAAATCCAACACTTCTCGAGGTGAAGGGTAACTGGTAACCCCACCCCTCTTGTCTAAATGGATTTCTTTGACGATGCGGCAGCCATCTTGAATTGAAGGGATCATGGGCCATGCAGGGGGGCAAAACAAATGATGACCCCACAATATTTGAGAAATTTTCTCAGTTCTGGAACTGTGCATTTTTAAAAATTCATCTCATCGAATTGTCTTGTTATGAACTGTAAATGTCAATTGACACTATTATTTCAACAAACCTTTGTCTCTTTACCCCCTGAATGCCTGGATCAATTCAAAGATAGATAAACTCAGTCCACAAATTGATTCAAAAAATTCAATGGGTTTTTTGCTCTGGTTACAGAAGAGGAAGAGGTTGTGAATGCCATACTGTTCCTGCTTAGTGACAAAGCTTCCATGATCAGTGGTGCCTTGTTGCCTGTTGATGGAGGGCTTCTTACCTGTTGATCACCAAGATTCTATATTAATATATAGTTAGGGTAGTACGCGCACGCTGATTGGTCGAAAAACTGATGTGCTGACGCCATCTGCGCGCGGGAAGTGCTGCTACATCATGCGACCGTCTTTCTTTTTGCGTAAATAAATGCAATACCAAAATAAAACTAGTGACTTTATAATAAAACGAATGTTTTAGGAAGCGCCGTAAGCACTCAAGAAGTTCTTCTTCTTACACTTCCTTCGTTCTTACGCCACTTCCTGCGTGCTTTATTACTGAACGGAGCACGAAAAAAGCTGTCTTATTTGTCAAATAATGAAACAATAAAAATAATCGCTACTCGTTACCAAAAACATATGATGGCAAATGCTTTTACTCTTGATTTGTACACGTTTGCGCATGCCTGTTAACTTACTTCACCTCAGCATTTTGGTAATGTGGGACTAGTGAGGTATCAACCCTTTTTTCACACCTTTCTATTAACATTAGGGCACACTTTGCAACTGTTGCTCTCAATGTTACATGCCACTATGATATTGCACCACGTGTCTTACTCTGGGTGTTTTAAAAATTCTTTCATACTAAAGTTTTTGATTCCTTAGAGAATACAGGAATAATAGTCATAATTAAAGAACAAAAGCAATGTGAAAAGGATTATAGTCTAGAGTCGGAGGTAAAACGTTATCTCGCTTCAGGCTTATTGCGACTTTTCCGTGTCTGGATGTCGGAATTCCGTGATGTGTGAGTAGCATAACATTTGCACCGAAACCGGAAGTAAAAGTGCAAATTATGTTACAAGGGGAAGACGGGCCGCGAAAAGAAATATATGATACGTACCCTATCCGTTAAGGTTACATCAGTCTTGATCACAGTGAGCAAAACCCGTGCTTAGTTACTACAAGCATAGGCCTGTTTTATTCGTTAATCGTATTCCACAAGTATTAGGTCTCTACTTGTTTGTATGCAGAAGTTGAAGCCGTATAGAGCAACTTACAATGAAACAAGAGAAGGCATCCCTGACGTCTAGTGCTGCTTTGTTCGTGTCTTCGTTGTGCTTCATTGGTGTTCTACACGTTGAATATAAACTGTATGCACACGAGGAATTTTTCCTGAAAGAAAGCAGTTGCCAGAAAACGAAGACAGCGGAAGCAGAAGAATCAAATACACTGATAAAGCACAACGATATTCAAGGTGAGAAAATCTTATTTAAAACTTCTCTGTGTGAGTTTTCTTCAAAAACGTTATATAAAGAGGTCCTTCTGCATGTACCGCAAATTTATACTGTATTCTTTGTTAGATTCGTTCTATTGAAGAACGCGGGACCTTTTGATATATCAAGATTTTTACCCTAAGATGGGGCCACTCAATAGTTAATTTTGATCGCAATTTCAAATGGTTTTACAATCGGATTTTGATTGTCTCTGGTCTCATGGCTATTTCAGATACACCTTTAAGGGTTAAAAGAAACAGCGAAAGAAATTCACCAAACGATTCATCCGTCAGTTCTCTCCAAATTCGTCAACACATAAAAACAGAACTTGCATCCATTCTCAAGAAGGAAGGATATACTACAAGTCTGAGAATGTGCCTGCAAGGACCCAGGGGTCCCAGAGGAAGGAGAGGAACACCCGGGCCGCCAGGGAAGCTGGGACGAAAAGGAAGACGAGGCAACATTGGAAAACATGGTCCTACCGGTCCTCAAGGTCCCAAGGGTGTTCCTGGTCCGCCAGGACCTAAGGGAGATCAAGGTCCTATTGGTCCCCAAGGTCCGAGGGGACTACCCGGAAAACAGGGCCCTCCTGTCTCGGCCCCTTCGATTCATGTCCCTCAAAAGACGATCACTGCAAATGTGAGTGACACCACATGGCTGCCATGTGTTGCTAAGGGCAACCCAGCTCCAAAGGTCACGTGGATAAAACTGAATGGGAGTTTTTCTAAAAGACGTCACGAGGTTCATGTCAGTGGGCTGTCAATCAAAGATGTGACTTCAGATGATGAAGGAATATACTCCTGTGTGGCAAGAAGTGCTTTAGGTGTGGCACAAGCTAATGTTACATTGATTGTACAGGGTATGTACAGGGTATCCTATTTATCAATATTTGATTGTGGCGTTACACTTGGAATTAAGTTCAAGGATCGAACACAGGGCCCAGTGGTAGGGGGGGGGGGGAAGGGGGGGGAGGTGGCTGCAACTGTAATAATGTTGGTGTTCATAGTGAATGGGGGGGGGGGGGGGAAGCCTAGCACCTGTGCGTAAAACAAGTAATAAAAAAAAAATAAAAATAAAAACAAATTGTTTCCAGCGTTCAAATGTCATATTTACCTCGGCACTAATTTGTAACATTTTCTCAGTTCCTCCAAGGATAGTACACATAACCAGTTCACAGATAGTCGAGGAAGGAGCCAATGTTACTTTAAGATGCCAAGCATCAGGTGTCCCTTCACCTACCATAACCTGGTCCAAAGCATATGGACGAATCCCAGAAAATAGAAGCAAAAAACAAACAGGTGAACTAACAATCACGAAAATAACGATAGCAGATAATGGGTACTATATATGTGAAGCAGATAATGCCTTGGGAAAGAAAATATCACGAGTTCAAGTAATGGTCTTTGAGGCTTTGATGTTTAAGATAAAGCCAGTGAATGAGAGCAGACATAAGTATGGAGAAACGGTGGCAATTCACTGTAAAGTATCTGGTGCAACAGATATTTACTGGGTGAAAAATAACAAACCTGTACCTTCCTCTAGCATCCTGCACAAGAATGGGACTTTGGTGATACCCAGATTTACCTTGAAAGACTTGGGTGGCTATGTTTGTCATGTCAGGAACCCATGTTGTTCTTTAACTGCTCAGACGACTCTTAACCTACAGAATCCATTCAAATCATGCAGTGCAATGAAAGCAAATTTTTCAATGATTTTATCTGGCAAATATCTAATAAGTCCTGATGGCTTATCGCCTTTTAGTGTGTACTGTGACATGACTGACAAGAGTGGGGTGGGGGTGACTGTCATCAGTCATGATAGCAAGGCTAGAACCTTAGTCAATGGTTTGGAATCTCCAGGTTCATACAGACGGGACATCCACTACACAGGAGTAACTATGAATCAGGTTGCTGCACTAACTAAGGTTTCACAAAACTGTGAACAATTTGTAAACTTTGAGTGCCAAGGGGATGTAGCATTTATAGCAGAAAGTTATGGGTGGTGGATGTCACGTGATAATGTGAGACAAAACTACTGGGGTGGGGCTACCCCTGGTAGTGGCAAGTGTGCTTGTGGTATGACAAACTCATGCCAGAGTCGGAAAGGTGGCTGCAACTGTAATAATGTTGGTGTTCATAGTGAATGGCACAGTGATAGTGGATTACTGACTGATAAATCTACTCTACCTGTGACTCAGTTAAGGTTTGGAGATACAGGTGCAACACATGAGAAAGGTTACCACACCCTAGGAAAACTTAAATGTTATGGAATCTTGTAATCCTCCTGTACATTAATACAACTTTTGACACATTCATATTTTGAATGAGCTTTAGGAGCTCTTGGACGATACATGTTTAAATAAATTATTGATTGATTGATTGATGTGGTAACATCCATTTTTTGGGGCTGGTGGATTTGAATCTCTGATTGGTGGAGAACATTCAGTCAAACCCTGATATAACAAATATTTAATCTGTGAGGTTTTCTGCATATAATATATTATTACAATATTATCATGTCACATTTACTTGAAGTCATAACAGAGATTGAAATGTTTGCTTTTTTTTTTGAAAGAAAAATTAAATCTTCCTTTTTAGATTGAAATATGAATAAAAAGCAATCAACACCCCAACCACATTATAAAGAATTAAAGTTAATTTTAGTGAAAATAAAAAACAGATTGATAATGAAAGACAAAATAAAAATGTGTAGTTCCAGATATTATCAATATACTTATCCCCCCTCCCCCCCCCCCCCCCCCCTTCCCCCAAGTAGGAATTTGGAATTTCCGAGGGATGAGGGGAGTCGGAGAAAGAAAAAACAATTACAGAGTTTGTGTGGAAGAAAATTGGAATTTCTGAAATTGGGGGGGGGGGGGGGGGTATGGATCTACACAAAAAAACAACCTTAACTATCACACCCATCAATAGGAAATTTGTATAGGACATCGCAACTGAAATGCATAAAAAAGACAAGGCTTTAAAATTTTATTTATATGTTTTTTTAAGTACAAAATGAAAGAAATAATTGTTTGACATTGTTTTGTACGTGTTGCCATAGCAACTTAATTCGGTACTCCTGTGGAGTACAATTAACGCTATAATTGTACTCCTCTCAACCAATCAGAGTCGAGTAATTTTGTTGAGTGTACTATAATATAGGTTATGGTACTCAGAAGCAGATCCAGGACTTTTAAAAGACTGTTCTTATTCTTTTTATTATTCTTTATATGACAAAGTATGCCAGGTGCAATACCATAGGAAACCCATAGATGGGAAAATGATGAAAAATGAAATCTCAAATAAACAAATTAAATATTCTGAAAGCTTTAAGTAAACCAATTAATGAAAGTTTAACTGATTTATCGATAAGAAACTGATTTAACTGGTTTATCTGTAAGTATTCCTGGCCCACCCTTTCCTTAATTTCTGGACCTGCCCCTGCAGGTTAAAGTTGAACTTGTTAAGACGATACTATTAAATGTATGAACATACAAGTCCAACGACTACTTGGATCACTCAAACAAATTCAGGAAAGGACTACTGTGAAATTAACTGATGAACACCTTTTAATTCCCATCCACTAACTGAATGCAAGATTCAGTTGGTTTTTTTAATACAACATTAAAATAATCACCAGAGCCCAGTTGTAAGAAGCCTGGATAGTGTTATCCAATGGATAAATCTTATCCAGTAGATAAATTTATTGGATAACAGCATCGACTTGGATAAGAATTTATCAGGGGAATAGCGCTATCCAGGCTTCGTACAACGGGACCCTGGTGATTTAGAATTTGTTAAAAATGATTATAGAGGCTTTTACACCATCACATGATGGCAGTCATGACAGGAGGCACAGCAGGAGAGTCCCTCCTTTGGGAAACTGAATTCTTTCTCATGTAAATCAGATTAAACCATATTCACTGTTTCCTGCCTCCTGTCGTTGTGTGATGGTGCAAAGACTCTTTTAGGATATCATTAAAGAATCATATTGATTATTGATTAAGTTATCAAATGGATTATCAAAAAACTTACTTTGTTTATCAAAAAAACGAAGCAAAAAAGAACATATTTCAACAAATATTAATCAAAACACATTATTTTCTTCCCATACTTGATGCTTATAGTCATTTTTGTGATGTTAATGTGCCAACCATTTCATTAAAAGGTTTTGCCACTTTGCTTTGTTGGATGGTCCAATGAGTATATGGTTGGCAATGCCCACTTCCAAGATATGATTCACAAAGGTTTTCAGTATAAGACTGCGTGCTAAATGCTCAGTCATTCAAGACACAGGGTAAGAATCAATTTAATTTAGCACATAGCCTCATACTGAAAACCTTTGTGTGTGACAAGCGAAGCATATCTCGGAGGTGGGCTATTGGGAAAACATTCAAACAAAACAAATTTTGTCAGCATATGCCCACCTACTTCATAGGTCACTAGATGCTCATGGCTACCCTTGCTAACATGCTTCCTGTATTACTGGAACAGCTTCTGTGCAAGTTAGACCCATATTGTGTAATGAAACAATATGGACCTTTCTCAAGCCACAGCCGTTTTTACTGGAACATTAGTTTTCACCATGTAACCTCACATTCAAGTGTTTCAGAATGAGGTTAACGTAGGGTTAAACAAAGGTTTTTATTCTCATGGGAATAAACATTGCATCTTGATCATAATTATGCATATTATAACACTGAATTGGTTTCCGATTTCTTTCAATTGATTCATCCAACCAGAGATACAGTACGAATTCATACTATTGATTTTCCCAAATCACAAGTAACCTGTCTTTTCTTATATAATATGATACTATGAAGAAAAGAAAGGGATTTAAGACAAGCCTCTAGTCAGAATAACCCTGAGGCTCATATACCAATTAAGCACATGAATCAGCGCCAGATATATGATATTATACTTTTTCATTATAAAAGGGGATCAAAATTTTCACATAGGGTATTTAATGGAACACAGATTTGGATTAAAGGTTACTTTTCAAACATTTCGAGTTAAATCCAAAGTTGGTGTGATGTGGTTGACGGTATGTGTAGTACTAGTACACTCGCCTTAGCAGAGATTGTAGGATTTCTGCCTTTATTCAGGATTTTTCTCTGGGTTCATTTTCCACCCCCACAAACACCAAAAATCTTTAATTTCAACCCTAAGAGCTCATGCTTTCCAGACTTATGTTAGATAACACCCTTAAAATCTACTTATATCAACATGAGATCATTATTATCTTATTAGGAATATATACTAAATGCTTTTCACCAGCTTATAAACATCTTCCGGATCCAGTAGCCATGCAGTTCGAACTGATACATTTTTGCCTGTGGAGTTTCGCATACAAACACTTCCAGAGTTTAACCAGATTATTATTTACTAAGATCTTATTCTCAATGATAGTCAAAAGTGAAATATCCATGCTACTTCAATCAGTACATTTTAAGAATTATTTTTCCTAACCTTAAACATGTTATCTTTGTAATCTGACTCTCTTCTCTGCTTAATAAGAAGGTTGTTTGAATTCACTTGGGACTTCTGAAGGATTTGTACCAGTACCTGTTCCCTCTGGACGGGAATCATCAGCAAATGGCTGCGACTGATAAGGGTCTCCAGCTGCTTCTGATGTGTTTGGAGGGAAGGGAGCATATGGTGAGGGGTAGGATTCCCCTGCAAGGTTATCTTTGTTGTAGTCAAAATCATCTGGGCCACGGCGATACTTCATGAATGCCATGACAGCCAGTCCAAACTAGGGGACCGAACAAGGAAATGAAAACCAATGCCTAACATTTGTTTACACCGTAATATATATAGATATATAGAACTTTCTATCGTTCATGCTATCAAATTCTTTCCCCTCTAAACGCGGACCAATTTTCCTGTTCGTAGTGGCCATGTTTGTTTTCTAGGAACATTTGGAACATACACTGTATGGATGTTGTTCAACCCTATCATGACGGCATACCAGTAGACTGCAGCGTTCGGACTGTTCAGAAAACCAATCAGATCACTCTATTTTCACCCTTACATAACTAGTATACAATACCGACACACACTCTCTCCTAAAAGCACTTTTGAACACATGACATAAGAATGGAGCAAATTAAAAATCATTAGGTTACTTACCCAAGTGATAATTGAAAAAAATGAAAATGCAATGGCTGCTTGACAATTGTTTGTCTGTGATGTACTGATGATAACCTTCATCTGACGCCACTTGTCAGCCAAGTAGCAAAAACTAACGAACCAGAGGAACGACCAAAGGCTGGAAAATGCTAAATCTGCCATTGTGACGATCCTCTTGTTTTCAGGGTTTGTGATCGTGTCATATTGAGAATCAATTGCCAGGAATACGATACAGATGAGAAATGCCATAACTCCTATTCCTACACCATAATGGCATGCACCACTGTCACCATTATAGAGGCATGTACCATAAGTGGAGTCATATCCCCCAGAAGATATACAGCCAAATACAACAATGGCAAACAACTAGAGGAAGAATTTTGAATTAATACAAAAATAAACTGGTTCATTACTGTTACAGGGTTCATGCTAAGAAATTATTCAAGGAGTTTTCAAGGAGTATTCAAGGACCAAAATGACATTTTTCAAGGAGTAACTCTTAAGAGGGTTTCATTTTGGTATCAAAAAATATTAAGAAAATGCCAATGCTAATCAAGATGTGCTGATTTCTCACATGATATCCACGCCACATTGCGAGCCACTAAGTTCTGGAAACTTAAAAAATAACTATACATTCTCAAACGAGTAGAATATTCCTTAAAACTCAAATTTCATACCGCTATTTTAGCTTCAACAAAACAGCGTTCTGTATAGCAAGGTTCACAATTGAGTGAGCATGATTTTTGAAAAACTGCCACGACATTAATTTGGCTTGAAATTTTTCTTTTTTTGGCATTTTTGAACACTGAAAGCTTCCAAATCGTATGCTTTCTTTTAAATAATCGCCTAATTGGAATATTATTGATATTTTTATGGCTCAAAATCGATGTTCAAAGTAGAAAAACTATCAATCATAAGTACAAACAAAGACCTAATAATGAATAAATTCAAATTCGTACAAAACGTCTAGTCCATTTGTCTCTTAAAACAGCTGTGCAGCGATTGCATTGATTGCTAAAAAGGCGATACATTCTTTAAATCAAAAAGAGAGAGATAGCAGAAACAATGACAAAACCCATTTGATAGGCTCAAAAGAGGAATTACATTAGTTTAATAGTTGAACTCGTGGCTCAAAAAAAGCCAGGACCTCAAACAAAAGTGTGCAAACAAAAATCCCGGTTAAAAACATCTTTGAGATATATAATGAGCCAGTATGAAAGTTAAGGGTTTAAAGTAACTGTGAAGATAACTTACAATGGATATAAGGCGTAGAATTACCGGTGGCCTTTTTATAAACTCAACTGGGTTGAATTCCTCCATGTCGAACGGTTCAAGTCAAACTCGAGAGGGAAGCACTCAACACAGGAACCCCAATACTTACCTTGGCATAAATTATCCTAAAATATAAATATTTATAATAAGATAAACTGAGTTGATATTTGATTGTTAATAGTTTTAATGAATAGCCCGAAATGACTTGCTTTAAATATTTTTCAAATCAATTTTCGGAAATTTGCCAATAAATAAGATAAAATGTAGGAAAATATATTTACTTCGTTTCTGGGCTTCCTGTGGTAGTTCCAGTCTTCCCGTGATTCCAGGAAACACAAGCGGAAGTGAAAGTAAGTGAGTATGATTATGTTCTTGCTTCAAAAAATGTCCCCAGTTTGTTAGTATTTTCTTAATTGAATAATAAAAGGTAAGAAATTCTTTCAAATAGTACGATAGCTAATTATAGAATCTAGAGATTTGTTCTTTAAAATGAAGATATTGCAAGTTTGCATCTTTTACTTCCATTTCTCTACCATATTTGTATTCAAAAAAATAAAACTTGATAATTACAGATGCTGTTCAGAAGAGCATTGACTCGGATCTCACCTCAGAACTTTGTGCCAGATTCAAAAACGAAAAGCTTGCAGCTAAGACTGAGCACTGAATTTTCGAGTATAGTGGAAGAAATAACACGAAAAGATACCCTGATATTCCAACTCTATGGGGAGCCAGGGAGTGGCTGTTCAACCTTGGTTCAAGGACTTTGTCAACACCTTTGTGAGATAGAACACATCGCAGAGAAGGAGATATTGTACATCTCACTAAATCGATATTGTAATGAGAAATCTTTGTGGGAGTTCATGAGTGATCTGGCAAAAGAAAGAAATTCTAAAGAACAAGCCACATTCTTCTCTGCAACATCTGAGAAAAAAGATCAAAAGATCAAAAGGTTTCTAAGATTTTTTAATTTTAAAGTTGTTTGCTTTGACAATGCAGATTGTAATGATGGTTTAGTGGAATCTTTCTTGGAACATCTTGTGTCTAGTAAGATCAAGACTTTTATCATTGGCACACAAACCAGACAGATTCAAACTAATGAACAAGTTAGTACGATAGAAGTGAGAGGTCTCAACTTGTCAACTGCTCAAGAATTGTTCAGAAAACTTTGCCCTTCATGTACCTACGAAGATGGACACATTTCGAGTTTATGTGAAATCCTCAAATATAACCCGATTGCCATCAACTTCTTCTGTGCTTTAGTAAATTCACACAAACTTAATAAGAATGTGGCAAACATGTTGGCAGATGCAAATCAACCACAGCAATCCAAATGCAAAAGACAGGTTGACATGTTTGCACTAGATTGGATATTAGATTACATCAAGCAATATTTTGAGCCATCATATATCAGCATCTTGTATCAATTGTGTCACCTTCGAAGAGCACTCCCAGTGACAGAGGTAACACCAGAGATCAGTAAACTCATGGAGCTGAATCTATTGACAGTCAAGAAAGAAGGAAGTGTGAGTTTTATTGTCATTGATTCATGCCTGCAGAAGCACTGGTCTCACAGAAAAGACAATAAAACTGCAAAGTATGCTGTAAATGAAACTGCAAAGTATGCTGTAAATGAAACTGCAAAGTATGCCGTAAATGAAACTGCAGACTTTAGTGTCTTGGAATGCTGGCTTTCTTTGGCATCTAATAAACTTCAGAGGTTGGTTCAAGATGCTGAGGAAAATGCATGGCCTTTCGTTCCAGAAAAATGGTATGGGTTTGGTATTGCATTTTGTGTAGCCCGCGTAGCTGCTCAAATGGGGAGGGGAGGGGGAAGGGGTGGGGGCCTGTGGAGAGAGGAAGAGAGGGAATGCGCCTCTACACAGGCTACATTTTGTGTTTCTATTTTCTTTAGCTTACACCCAAGAGAATAAATAAGCAAATCAGGCAAGCCCAACATATATTCAGTCATATTCCATGGTTCCTTCCAATTATGCATTCAAGCCTAGGTGTATTTTCATTAGTGTGGGATAACTATTTCTATTATATGCTTTCTTGTGGCAAACTATGGCATGTCCCACTTGTCACTTGTATTTTCTTAACAAACAAATTTTACTGAAGGCTCTTGTTAGAAACTATAGAAACTACAAATGATTTGTGTGATATTCCATGATATGCCACTCTTCTTCTTACCCGGTATGATTTGTAGATGTTTTTAAATTCCAGGCAGTTCATTCAAAATGTAGGCAAAGAGGAAAACTACAATGTCAAGGAACTTCTCACTTCAAGGAACATACATGTTGGTTTTCTTACAGAACTGCAAATACTTCAAGTGAGTATAAAGTTTTTTTAAAACATCAGAAAGAAGAAATATGCTTTCAATAGAAAGATGGGATAGTTAAAACATTTTGCCCTCAAAAATTTTTGATAAAATTGTATTCAAATTTAAGTGTAGGGATTGTCACAGAGATCTATCATTGGTCCATTTTTTTCTGCTCTCTGGAAAGAAAGGAGTGGTATAAAAATGTTGTAACCACAAATCTTGTCATGAAATCTGTAAATCTGGTATATTTAAATAAAGTTGAAGTTATGGAATGCCTCTGAGATTTACCTTTGGTCCACTAACACTGATGTAAAGGCTGCATGGATAATTTATAATTTATAATTTATTAGGGTTGAGAGATCAGTGCATGCCTAAATTCTGACTTTTAAATCTTTCTCAGGAATGTTTGTATCATGCATATGTAGAAGAAAACTTCAAGAAAATGGCTGCGTTAGTATTGGTTCTTGACAGGTTCCTGTACTGGCAGGGCGAGGGAAAGATTGCAATGGATATTGTTGATTATATCCAAAGTAGAAGTCCGCAAACTGCCATTGCACCTCAGCTTGTCATTAGAAGGGTCAGATTCATGAAAAGTAATGGAAGTCTTCAAGGTACGTAATGGTGGTCATTTCATTTTCGTAGTATTATAGTGTATGGATAGATGGATAAATGGATGGATGGACAGACAGGTGAATGAATGAATGAACTGAAATAGAAAGGCCAGGGATAGAAGGAAGTAAGAAATGGACGACAGATTAATAAGCTATACAATAAATTTTTTCAACATTGCAAAATGTTCACCCTTCAACATGTACATGTTGAAATGACAAAGTTTGAAATGGATTCTTTATAATATTAATATGCAAATTAAAAGGATGAATAAATCGCCAAATACCTGCAGCAGAGCATCAGCAGCTGTTATGGGCAATTGTGTCCCCTGCCTTTCCTTGTTTGGACACCACACTCCAAAAACGTCATGATGACGTAAGCTTTTTGAGGGAGGTGGGGTAGTGGGCTTAAACGAGACCACAGATCTGATAGGCATCTGCACTGTTTGAATTAATTCAAGGTCTTTTTGTCATCTACAGAAGCAGAAGAAACCCTGAATAGACTGTTGCAGGCCAAGTCAAAGATTGGCCAATGGAAATACAGGAACGAAGATGACTTCCATCTCGTATCTGGTGTATGCGTGCAAATCAAAGGAGAAATCCAATACCGTCTTGGACTCTGGTCAAAAGGTGCTGCCCTTCTGATACAATCACTGGGGTTTTTTGGGTCTCTTCCACAACCAGACAAAAAGGTATGCGTTTTGCAAAAGGACTTAATCTACCCCTGTCGTACATCATTGCGGAAGGGAAGAGAACCACATAAAACGATGGAGGCTAATGAAATGAAACTTAACTTTAGAGGGCCACGTACAAGTTCATCAATACCAGACGCATCTGCCCGACATTCATCATCTCAAAAGTTCATCCCATTTTAGCTATTTTCGTTTTTTAACTCGTGGATACGCGAAGCGTGAGGGGTCTGGATATGCAAATGTGTCACTTGCTCACTCGCTCACTAAGATGTTAGCAGATCGATAATTTAACGTTTATCCAACAGGGTCTCGCTTCCAGCTATGGGCTCTTGAGCTTGTGTCTTCGTAACATGACCGTCCAAGACTATGCTGTTTTGGCGCAGACCTTTGGCCTTTTCCAGTGTCATCCATTGCTTGCTGCCTACTTCAGTGGACAAGAAGCTGCCAAAATGTCTGTGTACGCCCCTATGTTGTTTCTTCGAAACATAGTAAGGACTAGTCTATGTACTTTTAGATAACATAAGCTTCAGAATTTTCAAAAGTCAATCCATTTTTTCGTTTCTGTTTTAGCCGTGTCTTTTATTATCTTGTTTTTTTATTTTTTTTATTATCTTATCTTGTTTTTATGTATCATTGTCATCATTATTATTATATTATCATATTGTAACAGGGCTCCCGGGAAGCGGAAGGTATTGTGTGGGTCTCAAGGGAGAGGGTGCGGCGTATTTATAAGAACAGAGCCATGAGCGCGTTGGGGGCAGTTGGGGATCTTGGCTGACAAAGCGGTGGTAGAAAGCATTAAGTCAAAAACAGTTTACAGTAACAGGTTTGTGAACCTGCCATGCTCTACGGATCCAAGTAGCTGGAGTGTAGAAACCGTTAACCAAAGTGAATAAAACCAGAGGTTACAATATTAATATTGTTATTGTCATTATTATTACTGTTGTTCTTGTTGTTATCGTAGTTGCTGTTAATATTATCATAAGGCTTATTATTTTATTTTAAGTTATTATTTTAACCCTTTTTTGCAGTGCCAAGCAGGAGAGGTTTTGCTGGAGTTTCTCAACCTCATCCCTGAAAAGAACGCGAAACAGCATCTTCTGAAAATCGCCATTGAAGACCTAAAAGACAGCATACAAGCCCATCAATCATACGCTTCACTCACGAGCAGAGAACAGTTTTACCTTCTAGTATGTGCCGTGTATAAGATATGTCTCGCCCTCTTCCAGATTGGTTCCAATGAGGACAAGGAAAAAGGGATGAAGCTCAAGGACTTATCTACAGAACTGTACGAACACTACTGCTCGTCCAATGATCGTGTACCAATCACAAAAACAGTGATTGGGGTGGTTGATCAGTGTCTCACTCTCCTGCGATTACAAGCGTTTTCACACGATAACTTGGCAAATGCTGGAGAAGTTCTGGTGGATTACTTCAAGATGCGCAAAATGGTGCGTCAGCGAGAAAATACTAGTTTATCGAGTGTGGGATTTTTTGACAACCTGGTCAAACCTGATGTACTACCTGTACCTAGGGTATGTAAACAGAATCAGAGAAATCAAGATTTGAAGAAGATGGTTGATCGATGCATAGGTATAGCAGAGATACAAGAACAACAAGTACATCAAGATCAAGCACTGGACGGAACAGTTGATCGATGCACAGGTACAGCAGAGATACAAGAAGAACAAGTGCATCAAGATCAAGCACTGGACGGGACAGTTGACCGATGCACGGGTACAGCAGAGATACAAGAACAACAAGTGCATCAAGATCAAGCACTGGACGGGACAGTTGATCGATGCACGGGTACAGCAGAGATACAAGAAGAACAAGTGCATCAAGATCAAGCACTAGACGGGACAGTTGATCGATGCACAGGTACAGCAGAGATACGAGAACAACAAGTGCATCAAGATCAAGTACTGGACGGGACAGTTGATCGATGCACAGGTACAGCAGAGATACAAGAAGAACAGCGAGCACACCAAACACTTCCAAAGCTTCCAGAGCAGTTAATTTTCCACACAGTAGACCAGCCTGCACAATCTAACATAAACGCAATGGAAGAAGGAGGACAAGAAATCGTTGTGCAAAGCCTAGCCGACGAAGCAGCTAATTTACCATCAAAAACCATGGAACCGTTGACAGCAGACAAACGTTTAGTGGGACAACAGAAAACAGCGAACGTTAAAGCAAATCAAGTAAAAGGTATTTACAAACAGTGACGTAGTGAGAGTACCAGAATTGGAGGGGCGTCCGCGCGCGTGCGTTTTGGCGCAAAGATTCCCGCAAAATCCACACATAGCCTAATAAAATAGGGGAAAAAGGAAAGTTTACAATTTCTAGTCACTAAAATGTTATGGACGCTTTGGAAAGTGGAAGGGTGTTCTATAATATTGCTCCTAAGTCTTATTCAGGTTTTCTTTCACTCTCCATCACCAGATGGCATACTCTGGAAGTATGACTATCAAACCAGACAGTGGAGAGGACAGTCAACGATGGTGTACATTGGAGACCAACTGAAACTTGCCAAGGGGAAAGAAGGAAAACAAAGAGACGTGTACACTGTTGAATTTATCAACCAAGATGAACAATTGGGAAGGTAAGTGACTGTGGACGTCCAGGAATAATAAATAGAGATCTTCAATGCTTTAATGCCGAGAAGGCAAGGTGTGCTAAAGAGGTATTTTGAGAGATTCTAATACGTCCATCGTACTTTCTATCAAGTAAAGTTTCTTTTTATTCTTCTTGTTAACTATTTGTTGGGTTTTCAGGTATGTGGCCAAGCGTTACCGTAAGTCTAAGTACCAGACGATGCAACAGTACCAAAATGACGTACTGAGTCAGATGACTGCCAAGCAGTATGTTGCTTTGTTCAACCAACAGCTCCACCAAGAAGCTGCAGGTAAGAAGATTAATGGTAGAATATTTTGTGACAACATGAGTGGAATGGACCTTAGCTGGAGTTCATAATAACTGTGGCGTTAGTAGTGGAGGTAATCAGTGATGATGGTAGCCATGGTGATATTAATGGTAAGGGTGCTCATAATGGTGATGGGGATGATGATTATTATTTTGGTGGTAGTGATGGTTGAAGTTAATGATGGTGATAACAATGACAAACGGCGCTTATTTCAGTTATAATAATAATGATTGTGGTGGAGATGGGTGATGACGATGGTGAGTAGTGGTGATAATGTTGATGATAACGATTAAGGTGTTGGTGATGATTGATGATGTTAAGGTTGCATGAGTACAAGTTGTGATGTTCAAAGCTGACAATGACCAATGATGAAAGGTCGGGTAACACACAACAGGCTGAACAAAGCCTGGGAGTGGATGAACAAACAACGAATGGTGAGATAAAACAAAGAGCGCAGCTCACATGTAGAACAATACACATTGTTCACCATAAATCCATGCTTTCTTTGTTTTTGTTTTTTTATCCAATCCCAAGCTTCGTTCTACCAGTGGACACCGATCCGAAAGGTCATATCAAAGATTTAGTCCATCTTTCTACTTACTTCAGGTGCTCCAGTAGGTGACATCCAGTTCTTACCAGTCATTCTTCTTCAACTAGTCAACTCCAATGGCCAAACTGAAATATTCAATGCTGAGCCCTACATGTCAGGAGAATTCATCAAACTCACCAATAACACTGACTGGATAAACAAACACAGACGAACTGATCTGGTTCTGGCATACAGTCACTTCACTTACCAAGCATCTGATGCCAAACTTATTATTGTGGATATACAAGGCTGGGCACCTCTTGATAACCAAGGGTGCACCTTCTTAACAGATCCACAGATTCATTCAACTGTTTACAAGTGCTTTGGAACTGGAAATTTTGGAAAAGAGGGATATGATAATTTTTGGAAAATGCATTCAGAATGTAACCAAATTTGTAAGATGTTGGGACTGGAGAGACCTCCTTGCAAATAGTTTTTTTTACAGACCATTTAATAAGAATTATTGCTTTTGCTCAACAATTCATTTTTCCTTCGTTTTTAAAGTTTTCGCATTACAGATCATGTGTCCCGGGGGGGGGGGGGGGGGGGCGGAGGAACTCCCATATATGGACTATACAGGGATGATCCGCTGAACAGGGTATGGTTTTTCGAGTTTCTTGTCATAAACATGCAATTTCACTCAAGTTCCAAGTCCTTCCCAAGTTTCCTGTCATATTTAGGGTTTCTATTTTTGTATTGACCGAAAGTAGTTATTATGGTCGTAAAAAAACGATACGCGAGATAAGATGATAATTGAAACAGGAACTCAGTGCAATAAATTATATCTTTAATCATAAACATGCAGGGTCCACAAATTTGAGTTTTTTTATCACAAACAAGGTACCCATTTCAGAGTCCTAGAGGAACAACCCTACCCAAACTCTGGTGGAGTACCCCCCTCCCTTACTGGCCATATGTCATTCTCTTGAGAATAAGACTCTTTGTTTAAGTTGTATTCATATTCATGTGTCTTCAAATGCATTACAGCTAAACAAAAAAATGATGCTCTAGGGAATGAAGTGTTATCTGTAAGACCGCAGCTAAAGAGGTCTGAAGCCTGAGATTAAATTCCAATAAAAGATGACAATTCATTCATACATCAAGAAACAATCTTTTACTGGACATATTGTTTGCTAATGTAACATCATCATGTGATATTTTCTTGAAAATAATAAGTCTTTTCAAATTAAAAATCAAAAGAAATATAAGAAAAGTAATACGTACAATTTGTCCAATAGTATATTAGAGTGGATGCAATTAAACCATGGAATAAAATCAAAGTAAATAAAACTAATAGTATCTATTTAGTGACTAATAGTAAGTTGCTATCACTCAACCAGAACATTCATCATATAAAGACAAATACACAAGAGACCATTTGTGTCTTTTGTTTAATGAATATTCTGGTTGAGTGATAGCAACCCCTTACTGTTAGTCACTAAATATATACTATTAGTATTATGCTGTTAGTATTTAGTTTGATCTTATTTCATGGTTTAATTGCATCCGCTCTATAAAAAATATATATGTTTAACTAACAAAGTATGTAATGTGGTCTATACTGGTAAAATATAGAAAATATATTATATAAAATATAAAATATATATATGTTTTTAAAACTAACAAAGTATGTAATGTGGTCTATACTGGTAAAATATGAGCCAAACCCATCTATGAACACGCCCTGAAATCCAGCGGATATACCAAAACCCTGACCTACAACAACCATAAACCATCTACACATTCAAAAAGAAACAGACAACGGAACATCATCTGGTACAACCCCCCCTACAGCAAGAATGTACAAACCAACGTCGGAAGCATCTTCCTGAAGCTCATACACAAACACTTCCCCAAGCACCACAGATTTCACCGGATCTTCAATAAGAATAACATCAAAGTGAGCTACAGCTGCATGGAAAACATGAAAACCACCATTACCAAACACAACAAGATAATCTTCAACACCGATACCGATCCCGCCACCACCTCTGAGAAAACATGCAACTGCCGTAAAAAAGATCAATGCCCTCTAAACAACAACTGCCTCTCCTCCAGCATCATCTACAACGCTCATGTCACAACAAACGAGGACACTACTGGGAAAAACTACATTGGCCTGACAGAAGGAACATTCAAGCAACGATACACTCAGCACAAACTATCTTTGCGAAACAGAAAATTCGCTAACAGCACCGAACTTTCTAAACACATCTGGGACCTTAAAGATAACAACAAAGACTACAACATAGAATGGACAATCATCACTTCAGCCAGACCATACAGCAACATTTCTAAGAGGTGTGACCTGTGCTTAACAGAAAAGCTACTCATCATCAAAGCAAACAGCGACACTCTTTTAAACAAGCGATCCGAATTGATCTCCAAATGCCGACATGAAAACAAGTTCTATCTGATGAACAATAGAAATCCAGGCCTAGCTAATTAACTCCTTTCCGAACAATACTTCTTTTGTAAATAATCATTACACCTCTTGTATGTATATAAATATCACAGTAATAGGAATATGTTTCATTAAAGTCTGTCTGATGAGTGCGTAAGCACGAAACTCGGAGTTACAGTGAACATGTCTCGTCTTTAATCCTATCTTTACTATATATTTATATGTTTAACTATGTATAAAAGTATTAAAACTAGGTGTTATATTTTTAGAAAATAATTATGATGAAGACAATATTTGTTATAATGTTACTGTTTTGATAAAGTAATAAAAAATAAAGTTCAATAAAATCTGCCTGCTTTTTTAAACTAACATAGTTAATATACCTTAAATAATTTAATAATAACTTATCCCTATTAAAAAACCAGCAACAAAATGTTTTTGGTATAACACCTGAAGAACCATAACGATACGTAAAATATTTTCGAAATGTGAATGTCAGAAACAAGCTTGCATCTTGTCTCAAGAATTACACTTGGACCAAGCAATACTTTTCTGTTTGAGCATTTGTCGAGTTGTCATCCAAACATTTGCATAAAACAATTAAATATTCTTTGGCAAAAATTGACCCCCATTTAATTCATTCAAATATGTCCCTAATTCAGAACAGTTTAAGTTGTAAATTTTATCATGTTTGACAATATTATTTGCCAAAGTGAATATCAAGGAATATTTACCAAGACACAAGTCTTCAAGCGGTGAGGTAACTTGATTCTCCGATATTCACTGAGGCTGAGGCAAATAATTGTTTTAGTATAAATACACAGGTGATTCTTTCAAAAAAGGGGGAAAAAGAAGATAAATGACACATTTTTTCTGGCAAAAGCAACATTTTGGATTATCACTGGAGCTAGGTGATTACCATGTGATAGTGTGAAATTCTCGACCAATCGGTACGCAGGATTTTCAACATTCACCTGTGTATTTTTACTAAAACTTTGAGTAATTTAAAAAAAAGTTCTTCCTTAATATGGATGACTACAACTATTATAAATACCTGTACTATATGAGAATTCTTTAATGTTTGAGCTGCATCCATCCTCAAATTCCCTCCAAATTTTCTCCAAAATTCCAATGTTCGAGGTTGAGACTTCTAAACTCTTAAAGGTATCAAATTTTCTGATGTTACTGTCAACTGTACTATCTGAGAATAATTCCTTAATGTTTTGGAGGATTTGTGTCCTCAAATGATTCCCCTAAAGACTCCATCTTTGAAGGTTGAGTCTCCTCAACTGAAAGCCTTGGGTTAAGCCTATCATCGTGTTCTGATGCACTTCTGATGCCACCACTTTGAAAAGCTTCTCTTCTGGTTCCCACTTGTCCATAAGTTGGATGCTGCTGCTGAACCACTGGAAAGGTAGATGGACCACTAGTTCCTGGTGAGATAGGCTGCATAGCAATATTAGGAAAAGAAGCAGGATATGGTGCAACAGCAACTGGCATTGCTGCCAATCCAGGATATCCAAGAAGTGGGGGCTGAACAAATGGTTGATGCATTTGCCCTGGGGAATTATATGGATGTATTTGAGGTATCTGATATGCAGGCTGATATGCAGGCTGGTGAGGCAAGCGTGGCGGATGTTGAAGCCTGTGATCTGGGTTTGGTCCTTGAGAACCTTTTTTGAACTCCAAAATATAGGAGGAATGGTCATTGCCGTCAATTATCTCTGTCGTAAACCTGAGCTGTCCCATTTTAATGACATCCTTAGGTTTTAAATAATATTCATCACCAGTGGTTTTGAGAATATCATTAATTGTTAATTGTCTGCCAATAACTTTTGCTTTAAAAAGACCTTGAGGTGCCGCCTGGTGTAGTTCAAATGTCAATTCCAAATGCTGTTTAGATGCAAATTGGTCATTCAGAAATACATCCACATTTTCTCCTCTGCCAAATATGATACTTTGTCCAAGAGGGTACTCTTTGGGCTCATTCGGTATACCCTTTGAAAGACTTATCTGACTTGGGTGAACATGAAGTATGAGTCTTGTTCTTCCAGGTGGTTCTATAAATATAGACAACATTAGAGATTTTATTCAATATCTCACTTGGGACATTGTTCACATTCTGTTAACCAGCTGTAACAGCAGTAGCAACAGCAGAAACTGCAACAACAATGGCAGAAACAGCAATAACAACTGCATAAGCTGCTGCCACATAAACAACAGCGGAAACACCAACAACAAAAACAGCTGCAAGTAAAACAACAAGAGCAGAAATATCAACAACATCAACATCAACAGCAGCAACGACAACAACAGCATTCTACAAATATAATACCTTGTGTCGATGCATCTCTGTCCACTTCTGGTTCTTCTGTAGGCCCTACTCTATCGACTTCATCGTCTTCATCTTCTGGTTCCTTCGTTTCAGCTTTCCTGTCCACAGTCTTGCTCATCACGTGTTAGCGCAAAGTACCTTGAAATGAAAAACAAAACTTTAGGAGGATGTGATTAAAGACTCAAAAGTTGTATCGACACTAACTGGACACTATCCCCACACTATCTGGACGGCGTGATTGAAATAGATCCAATTCATCGCAACATATGATCCTTACACAAACACTCGCCAACAATATCATTAATTTTAGCTGTAATCGATTTAATAAACTCACAGTCAAAACAAATACTTCTCGACGATCCAAAGCTGTGAAGGTTAAGAGGATATATTCTTTAAATTATCTAACTAAGTCCTGTCTTTCCAAGAATATCAAGAGTTCGTTAATTACAACATGGTCGATTTCTGATACATTACAGATACGATTACTACCTACTACGTAGCCAGGCCATTTAATGTGATTGGTCGGATTTCCCCGCCAAACAATGGCATAAATATTTATTAATATTTATTAGTGGTGTTTTACTTGAGAGGGAGGGGTATGTATATTTTGAGGGGATTAAAATGTTTATCATGTAATCCTTTTTTTGTACGGAAAAAGCGATAAAAGTATTGGATGAAATAACATAAATGAAAACTGCATAAAGAAAAACAGGTTGAGGGGAGATAAAATATTAGAAGTAATAGTCTAGATTTTGAAAGTATTTGAAAGCATATCAGCCCTGCAAATTAACAGCGCGAAAAGACAAGGAATATTTTTTTTTGTTAATGTATGAAATTTATGTCGTGAAGCGTGTTACGTTACTCTGGTTTCGCGTGACGCACCGTGTGGTCATGTGATTGAATATTTAACCAGGGATTATTAGCGCACAACAGCAATATGGCGACGAGGAATAAGGTTGGCAACACAGTTAACGAATTCCTCCAAGACATGTCTGAATACGAATTCACTTGTCCAATTTGCTTTGAAGAATTCAAGGAGCCCAAATCACTTCCTAACTGCGCCCACAGCGTGTGTTTACAATGTCTTGAAAGGATGTCTTCCGAGCGGAGCTTGACTGTTCTCGAATGCCCTGTCTGTCGCGTTGCGTCTCCTTTATCCATCAATGGCGTTAAAGATTGGCCTACAAATACCCTTATTGTTAGGCTTATGGAAAGGTCTCCTGGTAGACTAGATAAGATGGCGATTAGGAATGCCATCGAGAGTTGCAGAAAGGTGTGTGGGACTTCAGCCAAGACTGACGAGGAAAGAGTGATCGTGACAGGAAGGGTGAAGAAAGAAATCGAGGGAAAAGCACAGAAACTTGTTGAATTTATCCGCGAACAGGAACGCTCTTTGTTGGATAAGATCGATGAGGTTATGGGATCGCATTTGTCAGATAAAGATAAAATGAGAGAGCAAGCCAGGGACTTGACCGACAAGGCTGAGAAAATTATAGAGCGAGGAGACGTTTATGAAATTGTTGATGCAAAAGATTCCCTCGTTAATCAGCTGGAAAAATTTGCCAAAGAACTTGAACCAGGTCTTGAAGTTGATGACTTTGAAGAAATATTACGAGCAAGAATACAGGAAGGGAAGCGAGGAGCAGTAGATATTGGCAAATCCAAGTCCCAAAACTCGCTTGAAAACATTGTTTCCTACTTCGATCCTAAGTATAATCGTGTTATTACAAGGACTAAAGACTTGCAGAGCTTTTTCCCTTTTGACCTTGAAACGTCATGTCAAGGGAATTTGGTCGTCTTGGACAGCAGATTTCAAAATATAACCATCTTCGATGAAGATGGCACATACAAGAATCAATTTAAGGTTGACTATGAAGATTTGTGGGGGATAACTGTGACTAAAAAAGATGAAGTCGTTATCATAAGCAATAACAACGATACTCAAGGGCCCTGTGGACATCTTGTCTATTTTGATTTGAACGGGAATTTCATTCAAAAGAAGACGATTAAAGAATTCAAAAATATTTTTCTAACAAGTATTTCTGTTGACAGCAATGATAATCTTGTCATCACAGCTGGAACATTCCATGATTTTGACAAGAACTACAGAGATGGTGGAATAGTTGTCTTGAAAGATGACCTTCAAGTCAAGTTTTCAACTTTAGAACAGGAAAGGATCAATTTGAGAAAAGCGGTGCTATTCCAAGGGAGCTTTTACTGCACAGAGGCAGTAAACCTAGGGTCAAGCAAACCATCCATTAAAGTTTTCAATGAAAATGGAAAACTTGAGCGAGAATTTGGAAGCAAAGAACTCCAAGAGCCTCATGGTATAGCCATCGATTCCCAGACTCAAACAATCCTTGTCTGCGACAGGCAACAAAATGCAGTCGTGGTTTATAAACTTGATGGCACCTACATCACAAAGTTTGGGACAAAAGAAGATCCCCTGAGAATCACCATGACAACCAACAAGAAAGACATTGTTATAACATGTTATTTGGGCCTTTGTGTTCAAATGATTTCCTACGAGTGGTTCTTAGAAGTCATCAACAGAACTTTGCAGTCGTCTGTCAAGTGTTCTTAATACACTTAAGCTGAAACACTTGGCAGCATATCTTGTGTAGTATTATCAAGTGAGATCCAAGTCTTTTTAACTAGATCTGAATACAAATTTATAAGAGTGAGAAAGTGCCCTTATGTTCAATAGGTACAGGGTGTGAGTAATCTTAAGAATTGTTCATTTTGTATTGGGGAGGGGAGGGTGGTGGGATTTGCTTGGTAATCCATGCAAAGAATCTGACCTCTCTCTGTTGATGCATAATAAAATGATCCCTTTTCCCCATTTTGTTTATTTGAAAGTGATGAGTAACTTGAATTCTTTTTGATGGCCCCCTTTTAAACCTGATTTTTTATGACCCCTCCCCCCACAAATCTCACCTACCCTTCCTCCCCCGCTCCCTATTGTTTTAGCATTTTGCACATCTGCTCATATTTCTTTCTTTCTTTCTAAATTTTCAAAACATTTTCAAAACAAGAAAGCAATGATTCCGATTATTCCACTCAAGAAATCTCTGTTATATTTTTGGCATTAATTAAGAAGACACAAAAAAACCCATCAACTTACTACTCTTCTCCAGTAGATTGAGGCAGTTGATGCTAATGTTGTACCTAACCCTAAACCATGTGGACAAGTTTTTTACACCAGGTGATAATAACTGGACTGCACTTTGGTCATGTGGTACGTTGCTATCATGAGGATGATTTGAAATGTACTTGCAGTTAACATGTTAGGTACTATGAAGGTGATAACAAATCACAACTGCCTTGGTCTACTGGGAAAAGAGGTAGGTGCTTCCAGATATATATAGCATACTGTAATCATTCTAAAGCGAAATGTCAATAGTTTGCATTACCATTTTCACATTTTCCTTTTCACAAATTTTTTTAAAACTCATTTCATACATGCATTTATGTACTGATTCACAGGTTTTTTTTACTTACAAGTATTTTCCTACAAGAACTTCGATCAACTTCCTCTGTCATCTTGTTCGCATCTTCAATACTCTTTCATGTCCGCAATTTTTTCAATTACGATTGTATGGGCTTTCTGTGGTAAAGCTACTGTTATGTGATTGTCAGGGGGGGTTGGACAAAGCCCGTGAAGCATCAAGGGACAAAATGTAAATCATTTGCTGCTGGTCGTCGAGAAGTCAAGAGCTCCTGAGATAAAACTTGGTGTATACAAACAAGGGAAGCAAAGATTGTCAAAAGTTTATGGAAACACAGAAAGTTAGTTAGCTATTTTACAATCTTACATACATATTCTCGAATAAATGAATAAAATTTTAAAGTAAACAAAGCTAATAATTTTTTATTTGTGCCCTAGTTTTATGAAGTACAAAGATTTTCGCACGAAAATGAGTTATCTCAACTCAAATGATAGCTAGGAATTTGCCTATTATTAATATTTTTTAACGAGAAGGTATTACTAAATCCTACTATTTATGAAAACAAAATGCTGGCAGAATATGGGTTAGTCAAATAATTAAATAAAAAAACAAAACAAAAAAATCTTTAGCAAACAGCGAGCCGTGCAAAACACTAGAAGTTGAGAAAGCAAATATAAGTTTACTAAAACTCGTATGATAGGGTCGAGATGGAAACTATGAGAGTACAATAGATTGTTGTGTGTCAACAAAGAAAACCTTTCTTTTAATTGAGGAATCTACTAGCTTGTACGTGCAGAGCCAGACGAGAGCCAGACCCTGTAAGCCTTGCAAGTGTCACAGTTTTTATGTAAATTTCTCGCGTTAATCATTAAGTATTTATGAAGAATTGGCAAAAGTTGAAGAAGAAAAAGAACAAAATCACAAACAAGAAAACAAAAAATCTCTAAGAACAAAGCGAAATAAAAAATGTAATCAAATACGAAGCAAATGATCATCTTTTAACCACAAAACGTCTACTGTTTTGGTGATCAACACTGATTAGCGAGCAAAAAAAAATCGTGTGATTATTAAAACCTTTGGCCCTGTAAACAATCAAAACTTTAACATTTCTCAAGGAATCATTCAACATATTTAAATAAAATATTATTCAATGGAAAGTCATTTTAGAAAACTTTTTGCAACGGGTGTTGAAAAATAACGGGAAATAGCGCCCATTTGGAGCATGGAGTGAGTTCCATTAGGTGTGGAGAAAGCATATGAGTATATCAACTAAATAATTTATTATACCATCTGAGACCTTAAATATCACTAGAAATATCAATATAGCAGCTACCATGTATGTGAATGATCCTCAGCTGATATTATCTTGACATTTTAAATCTGATCAAAGTGGCTGTCAGTGATATCTTTATGCTTTCTCAAATGTTAGACGAACTAAGGCAGCAGCTGCAACGACGACTACCTCAAAAAGGCATCACTTTGAGTCTCTATATCTCAAAAAGTACTGGGAAGCCCTGGGGAGCCCTCATACCACATGAAAGGAAATTTCCTCCATTACTTTTCGCTATAATTTCAACACGACATCCCATTTATTTAAAGAGTAAACGATAGAAATATGAAGCAAGCAGTTTCAGACAAAATGAATCGAGATCAAAAATAAACACACCAATATGAATGAGCATAAAAATTCTCAAAAGCAAAATTTTGAAGTCAAACTTTTACACCACCTTCAATATTGCATGCACTTTAATCCTTCAAGATTTCATTCCAAAAGCATACAAATAAATACTATAAAGTCTAAGAAATCTATCACTTGCCTTCTCATTTCTCTCCGCCATTTTTGCTTTTCCCTCTCTCAAAATAGAGGGCTCTGATTGGCAAATTTTCGCTACCGTGAAGCTTCGCGCGCTGTATCCAACCCCCCTCCCCCCCCCCCGCTGAGTGATTGTTTCCCTCAACCGCACCGTCCAGTGACACACCTTAATGACTTGCACTTTTTTCGTGTTTCCTTGTACACCGCTTTCAAATGGCTAAAGGTTTCTTTAACTGGATCAAGGCCGACGGATCCACGGACTTCTTGCCCGAGAAAGATCGCTACCACCTCTACATATCTTACATTTGTCCCTTCGCATGTCGAGCGCTAACTGTGTACAAACTCAAGGGTCTTGAGGAAGTCATCTCGATTTCTGTCCTTGATCCTGTAAAAAAACCAGCCGAAGGATTTAAATTCAACCCTGATAAGCCAGGATGCGATGCCGACGTTGTCAATGGCTGTAAATTCCTGAAAGAGGTTTACAAAAAAGCAGACCCCGATTACGCAGGTTCAAATTCTGTCCCGTTGTTGTGGGACAAGAAGAAGGGTACTGCAGTAAACAACGAATCTATTGATATCATGCGGATGTTTAACAAAGAATTTAATGCTTTTTGCCCGACTGAGGAACAGAGAAAACTGGATTTTCTTCCCGATGACTTGAAAGATGAAATAGAAGAAATAAATAGCTGGGTGCATCCGTGAGTTTACCGAACGCTTGTTACAAGCTATAGTACTTTTTTTCGATTTGTAAACGTTTTAAAATTACCCGAACTAGATTTTTTAAAGTTATCTTCAAATCATTACATATATATATGCTCTATAGCCAAACTACTTACTAAAAAGTGGGTCTTTCTGTAGGTACGGGAATTGTCAGGGGAATTTTATTCAAATTCAAATTTCGAGTAATCGGAATCCACTCGTGTGTTCGGAAACCTATGACGCATTCTGTGCTCCGGTACCCACAGAATTAACCTAAAAAGTCCTTCCCCTTGCCTGGCCACGCCCTTATTAGTCTGGTTCCTCTTTCGTCCTATTTATCAAAGTTTATAATTTATATTTTTAGTAACATCAACTTTGGCGTTTACAAGACTGCTTTTTCTGAAAATCAAGCACAGTATGACAAAAATGTTAACACATTATTTGAAAGCTTAGACAAGGTATGCTTTATTAGGAATTTAGTAAATCCTTTGGAGTGAATTAGAGCTCTGTATTCATAGTTCATAAGCCCCTGCTTCAATGCATATCTATCTACTGACAGTTTGTTCTTGAAATAAAGTCCTCACCCATAATATTTTTATAGCATGATGGTTTCCCATTTCAGACCATGCATACTTCCCTTGAGTAATATTTCTTTGTTTATTGGCAAAGATATTGTATGAAATGGTCTAAAGGTTACACCCAAGCTAAAGATGTTACTAATGCAACATGTACCCAGAGGATAAATATTCATAAGATCAATATCAAGATATTCAACAGCCGCTGTTAGTGTTGTCGCTAATAGTGGCTGCATAGAAGAGTACAATAGATAGTGCCACTTGCAATGACAAGGACATTACAACTGATTCTATTTAATCTTGTTTATCAATCTGCAGGCTGAATCACTTCTGTCGAAGCGGCGTTATTTAGTAGGTGATAAAGTCACAGAAGCTGATATCCGTTTGTTTACTTCGCTGATAAGATTTGACTTGGTATATTATGGGCTTTTCAAGGTAATACTTAATAAACCAATAAACCTCTTTAGTTTGCACATAATTTTCCCATTTTAGGCCTATGTTTATTCCTTTGGGAGTAAAATACTCTGTTTGGGTTTAAACAACTACTCTCAAGGGAAAAACATGTTTGAAATGGGAAAAAGTTGGGCATATAATTTATTTAGGTTCTTTGGTTCCTCATCAGTATTTGTTTGGAGATAAATTTAATAGTTACCATATCATTATTTCTTTCTTCCTTTTTAGTGCAACAAGAAAAGGATGGTTGATTATCCAAATCTGTTTGGGTTTTCGTGTGACATGTACCAGATGGAGGGTGTAAAGGAGACTGTGAACTTGGAACACATCCGAACTGGCTACTGGGTATGGTTAACACATATTTATGACACCTGAATGTTAGATTTTTTCTTCAAAGTTTGGGTAGTGTTAACCAGGGTCGATCATGGGGAACTAGGAAGGAAAGTTGAAGGAAGAAGAGCTTAGCACTACCTCCAGCCAACTCTCAATATTTTGGACATCTTTATGGTGCAATCCAAAACAGCCCCTCGATTTTGTTGTTCTCCCTACTTACTGGGGGCCCTGGGGGACTCTCTTGAAAAATGGGGAGGGGGCTCAATGGACCTTTTAGGGTCGAAAATGAGACCTCACAGTCCTCCAGCTGACTCCCAGCTGACTCCGTACCTCTGAGGGTCAGATTTGTTTGTTTTGAAAAATATCAAATATCACAGAAGAATATAATGTTTGGAAACGTTGTCATTTTAAATGTGGTCGTACCTTTCAAGGTCTGACTTCAGCATCTCAGTTAATTTATGCCGACCTTTTAGGGTCAATTTGAAAACCGTCTGTTGAGCCCCCTACCCACTTTTCAAGAGAGTCCCCCCCCCCGGGCTGGGGGATTACACAGCAACAGACCCTTTGCTGCACTTTGGAATGCAGCTCAATTTGGGGTACAAAAACAAAAGGTTCCAATACTCAGGAGGTTGGAATTCTTTTATTTTGTCCCCCAATTCAAGCTGCTTTAACATCACATGCAAAGGGTCTAAAGCCTCCTACCAGCCATTCTTAGAGTCTGTCATGCAGTAGTCCTCTTCCCATGCAGGGAAGGACACCTTGTGTGACAAATCCTAAGGACAGCTGCATTACGTGGGAGGCTTAAACAACCATTCAGGGCATATTAATAATGTACAATCAGAGTGGCAGGGTCAACATTGACTATTAAACTTGAACAAATCATCCCTCCCTTTCCTTCCACAAAACTTAGGATCCCTGGTTATGACAACATAGCTATACTTAATAATGTGTAATTTTATTATTTCAGGCTGGCTTTCCAAAGATTAACCCAACAAACATAGTTCCAATTGGTCCATCTGTCGACTTTAGTCTCCCACACAACCGGGATAAAATGTGATCAAATGTACTAGCATGAATTGACAACTCATATAACCACAATTATTACAATGAATATATCCACAAGTTGTACTAGTAATACTGTAGTGAGCAGCCTGTACTGCTCAGAATGAGTTACATGATTGGATTAAAAAACAATAGATATGTGATCCAAACAATAGCACTAAACCTAACCTTACAAAAGCGGCACTGTACTTAGGGAGCAATGAAAATCCAGTTTTTGAGCATTACTGGATTACTTGGTGTAGTGAGTGTTGTTTACATTTTTTGTGTTATAAAGATATCTAACATAGAATTTCATCCCCTTTTATTAAACACGCCGCGTTTGAAGTCCACTAAATATAATCTAATTGATAAGAAAAGCAGCAAGCCAAAAGTCAATACCAATCGTTTTATGAACATTTTTATAAATCGCTTAATTTTTAAGTATAATTTTTAGATCCATAATTAGTTTTTATCTTGTTTTTCTCTTGAATTTCTTGTAACTTAATCTTTTGAAGAATAAAGATTATTCGAAAAACTACATTGGTGAAAGTATTGTCAAAGGGTTCTTGTGTGCTTTAATAATAAATGAAATAAATTCATTTCAAGGCTTGGGCTTCCTGTGTTATACTCGATGCGTGTTTGGGCTTCCTGAGTTGAAGAAGACCATACGTATTTTCGCTTCGTGAAAGAACTCTATCCAAAAATGTATCAATGTATAGCAAATTACAGGAATCGAAATTTGATTTTCGTGGTTTCCGTTTCACTATTATTTTTGTACTTAATTTTCGCCAAGCCGCTTCTAATCCACTATATCTATCAGTATACAAAACTGATCATTCGAGAAGTCTTGATCGACCGAACAAGACTACTTGAAAATGATATTCAGCTGGCTCAAAAAGAGTGGAGATTGTATCAACTGGAGAGTGAGTACGGACAGAAGTGGTGTCAAGGTAGGATTAAGTCACGATCGGATTGGACTTGGCTGACAGCCATGGTTAATGACGACTTTGTCATTCCTGCTCTTGTCCTAGGGTATTCTTTACGAAAGTTCTCTTGTCATAGAAACATGATAGCTTTAGTGTCTTCAGACGTTAGTCAAGGAGCGAGAAACGCGTTAACAAAAGTTGGATGGAGTATACGAAACGTTGAACGCCTTGATTGTGATTGGATAGAGAAGAAGAAAGGGTTTCCTCAGTTACATTCTGGGTACATTGGTACTCATACTCGATTCCATGCATGGAATTACACGGAGTTTTCAAAGATAATTTATGCAGATCCTGATTTTATGCCAATGACCAATATTGATGACCTATTTGACATCAAAGGTGATTTTGCTGCTGCAACATGCTCAAGGCCTGGGGTTTTGGACCCTTGTTTTAATGCTGGCCTACTTGTCTTTAGACCAGACGCATTGGACTATAAAAAGATTATGGACTTATGGTGGAAAACCACAGATGACCACTGCCCTAATGATCAAGTACTACTCTGGCATTATTATGCCGACACAGGGAGGTGGACTGCTCTGCCGTACTCATACAATGTGCGCCGCATCACCTATCGACCAATGAAAGCTTTCCACTTTGCTTGCTGCATCCCCCCCAAACCATGGTCTGCCAGATGCCGTCCGAGCCGAGTTGAAGCAGAATTATATGACCTGCCAATTACCAAGGTGGAAAGGACTGCAATCATTTTTTGGAAAAATCTGTATGAGGTGCTAAAAGTTCATAATCTTGATGACTGGTGGATGTCCACAAGATTTTATAGAAAAAATCAAGAATTGGGGAATTCAACTTCTGAGCAATGCTGGAAATTACCTGGTTACTCAGGCACAGAACTTTAGTTCACAAATAAAAAAAGTATTAACCACAAACTATACCATGTACATAAAACAGAGGATTAAAATAACGGCTAATAAGTCACCAGTCATGATCACAGTCCAAATTATTTTTCACTTAGTCATACCTTATTTCAAAACAAAGGTGTCGTGGTAGATAATCTTTTCACCGTAATAAGAACAAGAGTAACTGACGTTTCGGACGTAAGTCCTTTGTCGGAGTCAATACCTTATTTCAGGTTAAATGTTACTTGTCAAAATGACTGGCAAAGCAAAGATTTGACTGGACAAGTTCCAGTTCTCACCAGACCTTGTCTGATGTTTGGCCCTTATTTCAATGCATTACTTACTGAAATATGGTGAACAATTTGAATAGTTATTGTTTCTGCCCTAGTTTAGTGTTTAGGTAGTAACATAAATTCACTTGTATGAAAGGTTATAAGTTCAGAACAATGGTTATTCAAATTCAATTATTCAATGTTAAGACTACTTTTCATGTTGCATAGATAATTTTAAAACATTTTTATTTAGGTGATAAATGATTTTGATCATTTAAAGACATTTTTTTAAATAATAAATGATTTTAAGAAAAAATTACGATTGTACCACAACTTTTATGACTACAAAGATGAATTAACCTTTTGCAACTTTAATCTTCAAGGGCATAGGCCCTTCAGAAAATCCTCAAATAAAAACAGTCAGTCATAAATGGCTAGCTTGAAATACACCTGCATGGTATGGCATGATCATAAATATTGAAAAAATTCATTCCTCTGCTCGTCTTTCCAATACCTTTATCAACACAACAATTTGAATCATTCTTTACCCCAATGCCTTCAAACTTGAACATCAATCGGTCTTTTAACTTGGTTGGCAAAGGGAGCTCTGCTATTCTTCCTAAGTTTCTAATTCCAACGCAATTTCTTATTGTCCTCATACTCTGCAGCTGTAATGATCTTGGAGCTGTAAGCCATTCAATAAAGCTGTTTGGCCACTTTTCAAAACTCAACCTCATATCCTCCCTTCGGAAGATATCCCGAGGCACTCCCAGGCCAGCTTCGACCAGCAACTTAACAATTTCTAAGTTCATGGACCTTGAATATGCATAGAGAAGAGTAGAAGTTTCATAATCTTCAAAGGAATCGCCGTGTTGAAGAAAAAGAAGAAGAAGTTGGAGTCTCCCTGAGGTCAAACAGTGGCCCATTGGTCTACCCATTTTGCCAATGGGACAGGCCATACGACTGGTCTCGCTTTCGTACTGGTACTGGTACGTCGATATAAATGGGTCAGCACCTAGCGAAATTAGTGTCTTAGCACTAGAAGTAGAATGTGATGTTGCTGCTAAATGTAAAGGAGTCTCTCCTCGGAAATTCAAAGCGTTCAAGTTGGCACCGTTTTTCTGTAAAAGTTTTATCAAGTCACACTGAGGCTCACGTGAACCACTCAACGCAGAATGTAATGGTGTAGAGCCATCGTCTCCTCTCGCATTTACATCAGCACCATATTGAATAAGTAGTTGAACAGTAGGAATATCATCATTCCTACATGCAAAATGCAAAGCTGTATAGTCTTGCAAAAGCTCACTCCTTGAATTTACTGGAGCTCCCTTCAAAATTAACTTTTCCAATTCACTGAGACAAACAGGACGAGAACAAACCACAGCTAGCAACCTACCTTGAAGTTCTTCAACATTTGAGCTTGTTCCTTTAAACAACTTTAAATCCTTGAAAAATCTTTTTAAATGGCTGCTGCCAGATTTTTTCTCTGTTTGTTTGTCCGCCATTTTGTTTGTCCACAGGAAGCCCACTCTAATGGGCTTCCTGTGGTGTAACCGAGAGGGAATCGGCACTAGTGTAAAGTTCGCGGGCGCATAAAAAATTGCGCGGGAAAAAATTTAAGACTCGAAAAAAAACCAGCACCAAAGTTCAAAGAAAGTCGATTTTTCCGTCCACAATTTACACCGATCTCTGTTATATTGAAATATTTAAAATCATGGATATTTAGGGATACTCGAGGAAGAGTATGAGTCGTTGATATTGTTCAGAATTGAGCGGAAGTTTGATTTCAATGTCGGTGAACATGCTCGGTGTTGAAGATGGCGAACAAGAGATGGAGGAGAGAAAGGAAGTTGATATCCTCGTTAAGGTACGAATAAATTTAATAGTACTATTCTGTACAATATTTTAGGTTTGGCGATGAAAATGATAAGTTATTTTAATATGTCTAAAACTAGTAAATATATCGAAATTGTGTCGTCTTTATGAATTTGGCAGAATTCTGTTTTTCAACTTTAGTGTCGACGATAAACATTTGACTTTATCTGAAGAAAGTCAATTAAAAAAACTCTAGGATTATTCATGTGCAGGTCATGCATATGGTTTAATAATAATGAAAATATAAAAATCTACTTTCATAATAGAACTTTCCCAAGATGTTTAAGTGACCATGAAAAAGTGGCTAGATCCAAGTGATGTGTTGTTATACGTCTACCGTAATTATCAAGTCCAACTTTGATTTTGAAGCCATTGTTTGGTAGTCGTGATGTCATATACTACCACTACCAGAATACTTTGCACACCTTAATTCAGGCCAAACTGTCTTACTGTACTTTCAAGGTGCAGGTGTAGCTCAGTTGCTTAGTGTGTGGCCTTCTGAGTTATAGGTCCACAGTTTGATCCCCAGGATCTCCAGTTCTGTTTTGACTTCCCTCTATTCCATGTAGCTTTAGCATTGCATACTCTTAAAACAGAGCACTGATGGAGAGAGGGGGGTAAAGCATGCACCACCAGCTCCCTGCAAGACCAGCTATTAAGTGAATGAATACTTGTGTTGATTAATTCCTTCACCTTTAGGCATTGATTGTGAAGTCTAAATGAAAGTGTGATAAAATTTGGTAGTGGTAGTAGTAAAATAATGCCATCATGCAAATGGCCTATTGAGCTTGCTTATTTTATAGTGATAAAAATGTTTTTTGGTACTGTCTTTTTCAGAGTCCAGAATCAAGTAAACTCAAGAAAACATCACCTTCAATAAAAAGCTTTTTTCTGCCAAAGGAATCAGAAAAAATAAACAAAGAACCTGTCAATAAAAAAGATATCAAAAATTTCTTTGTACAACAAAATACATCCTTTACTGATGAAAAAACAGCTGAAATAAAATTGATTCGACACTCAGATAGTGATGAAAATGTTGTAATAGAATCTGAAAAAGTTGCTGAGGGGATTACTAGTTGCTTAGATGCCGTAGAATGCCGAGCTGATGAAAGTGCAGCAAATACAAAGAAACAGGAGGAGTGTGGAAATATTTCTTCAAAGAAACCGAAACCAAAGTGGTCTTTGTTGTGGCGGGTAGCAAAGAAATCTAAAAAGGGCAAAGATAATGATTCCGATTCTGAGGATTTTGTAGAATTGAGTAAAGATGAAGAAGAAAGTAAAAATGATTGTGATAAATTGAAAAGTAGAATAATCAAGACTGAAGAAAATGAAGATAATTCTTGCAACGACAAAAAGGGAACAGAGTTTAAAGATGATAAAAAACAGGAAAACGAAGAAAGGAGGAAAAAGAGGAAGAAAAATAGGAAACTTGGTGACATCTCAGTGGAAAATGTCAAAAGTGTTGAAGTAAATGAAGAGAATACTGTAGAAGGTGGTCAAAGTTTATCAAAAATGTCAAAAGAAATTATGGTAGAAAAAGAGGATTTGAGAGAACTTTCTATTATTAGTGAAAGGAGAATTAAATCTAATTCTCATTCAATATCACCAGATAGTCAAACTAAGGCAGCCAAGAGTGCATTTGATGTTCTTATGAACCAAAGTAGAAGCCTTATAGCAGGTGAAAATGAAAAGAGAGAAGAATCAGTCACAATAGAAGATGTTTATTCCCCAACCAGGACAAACGATCAAAAGAGCAGAGACCAATTAATCTTTGACTGTTCTTCTAAAGGTTCACCTTTGGAATTACCAGGAAATGCTTTTGATGTCTTGATGACAAAGAATAAAACAAAAGAAAATAGCAGTATTTTGAAGAAAAGTCCTCAGAAATCTAAGCCTACTTCTGCTAAGTTTAAACTTAATATTCGTTACTCTAAACCACTGGAATTCGAAGATGATGTTGATGACGATGATGATGTTAACTCAGTTGCATGCCAAAAAGAACCACAGGCATCAGGTGGAAGTACGAAGAAAAATAAGAAGGTAGTGCCTAGTGATATAACAGCTACTACAAAGAAACTGAAAGAAGCATCTGATGAAGTCAAAGCACGAGGAAAGAAGAAGAAGAGGCATTCCCAGACATGTCCAGAGATAGAGCTATCACACACAAGATTATCCATCGAGAGCACAAAACAAGATGTCATGGATATAACTTACATTTCAGAAGAAACTTTAAAGTTGGTGGAAGAACCGCAAAAGATGACAAAGGTTAAGAAAAAGAAGAATAACAAGACTAAGGAGAGTAAATCAGAAAGTATTGCAGCCATTGAGGTCCAGGAAGACTCTAATTCTAGCGTCCAGGAAATACCAGCATCAGATGTGGCAGGGGGTACACCTAAAACATGTTCACATTGCTCCAACAGTGAAATCATTTCACCTGGGAGTGATGATTTTGAGGTTATGCCGACAAGAACTGGACTCAGGAAAAGAAACCCTAAGAATTATTCAAGTTTGAGTGAACCAGGAAGTATTCTGGTTGATGATAAGAAGAAGAACAAGAAGAATGAGGAGAAAGAGGTAAAGTATCCTGGAAAAAATCCTGGAAGCCCAGAGGTTGAATTGGTTTTGTCATGTAAGAGCACAAAGCAAGAAAAGGAACACAAGAACACAGGTTAGGAAACATTTGTTTGAAACTTGATATTTTTGAATTAGAATTGTCTAAATTCCATTCATTAATTCATTCATTCCCTCCCAACCCCTCCCCCCCCCCCCTCCTCCTCATCAATCCATTTATCCATCTATTCATTCTCCCATTAATCCCATACTCCCATCCTTACATCTTCCCAACCTTTCATCCTCCCATCCTTTCATCCTTACATCCATTTTTCACTTTTCTCCACAGAACCAAAGAACCTTGCCTCGATATTTTTAAAGAAACCAAAAACCATTGAAAAGAAAGAAGCAACGAATGATCAGACGACATCCATCAAGACAACACAGCCCAAAGATGACAGCAACAGTAAACTACTGGATGAAGACGAGCTAAAGGCAGCCAACATGGCATTTAATGCTCTCTTTGCCTCCTGTAGGACAACTAAGATAACAGCTCCTGCTGTACAGTTGTGTCAGCAGCCTGCACCATGGCCACATGTTAGTCATGTGACTCAGAAAGATGACCAATCAGATGAGGTGTTTTGGAAGTTAATTGATTCTAAGATTAAGACGTTGCCATTGAAACCTGAATCAATTCAAGGTATATTTGTGTTGATTAATATAGTTCTATATTTTTCATAGTATATAATGATGGTGGTGATGATGGTAAGGATGATTATGGTGATGATGATGTTGGTGATAGTAACGGTTATGATTATATTAATATTGAGGGTGATGACAGTGATTTGATGATGACGATGATGTTGATAGTGAAGATAATGATGGTCATTATGATGATGATAGTGATGATGATGAGCTCATGGTGATGATGATGATGATAATGATATTTTACTATCACTCTCAGTTAGGGCCTCTTCCATCAGGTTCTCTCAACCCTCATTACCAGACACAATAGTTTTTAGCTAGTTATCTCTCCTCATTACCAGACTGTTAAGCAAATGCTTCTCTGGTTGAATTATCAATAAATTTTCTTTTACATTCAAAGCTCTTCCCAAGCCAAAAACCAAAGCCATTCAGCTTGGTGAATTCACTAGCTCCTTGAATCCAAACAAGAGTTCAGAAGAGTCGAAGAAAGTAATCCAAAATGTGTCCCCGAGCAATTGCCTGAGCACTGCAGCAGTGAAGAGAGTGTTGTCAGAAGTAGCAAACTGTTTTCCAGGTGTTCCTATCAAAAGATTGTACAAGCAGTACAAGAATAAAGAAGAAAAGAAAGAAGTAGAAAATCTAACCCAGACTTCCCAGGATCAGAAAGAGGTGCTCATCGTGGGCAATGATGAGAAAGATTGCTTAAGGAATGCAGAGGAAAGATTACAGAAACACAGAGGGCAGTTTAAAAGAAAAATCTCTATTGAAAGTGATGATGAACTAAGTGAAAAACAACAGAAGAAAGTACAGAGGACAAAAGAAAAAGAAGAAAAGAAAATAAGAGAAAAAGCTAAGGAAGTTGAAAATAAGAAAGATTCTTCAAAACGTTTGAAGAAAAAGCAGCGACGAGGGGAAGAAGAGGAAGTCCTGAATGAAAAGAGTACGAAGAGAAAATCCTCAAGGCTTCGGAAGCGTAGCGAGGATGATAGAAACCAAGAGGAATCTAAGAATGAAGAAAAGACAGCTAAGTCCTCAAAACGAAAGAAACGCAAAACTATGGACGACGATGAACATCCCAAACAAGATGTTGAAGAAAATGAGAAAGCAGAGGACTCCCGTTCATCTCTTGATGAAAAGAACAATTCAGATAAAAAGGAATTGTTATGGACTGAGAAATACCAGCCCGAATGTTCATCTGATGTGATGGGAAATGTGTCATCTGTGAGCCGACTAAGATCTTGGTTGGAAGCCTGGAAAATCAAGAGGGAGAAAACTTTGCGTAAAGAGTTAGAAATGCAGAAAAGGTAGGTCAACATTTTTATGTGTTTTAAAGTTTCTCTGTACCTTAAAAATTGTGGCGCAGCGAGATGCAGAAAGACAATGCAAAAATGTCTTGGGAAAACTATGAGATTTTATAGAATACTATTATATTGAACTCTTATACTGTAAATTATGGTTTGTCATTGGTTGGGGGAGTGTGCTTTATTAGAGCACGCAGCATGGGAGCAAACCATTTATTTCATCATTCTTTTCGAATAGCTGTTAGCTGTGGCTATAATTTGGATGTCATAAAAACAAATGTTTCATAACTGCACACAGCACACAGTGTCCCTTTCTTAATTGTTGCACACTATTGTAATGTTCATGTTGCTCCTTTAGACTTTTAGCGAAGCAGAAAAACAAAGATTCAAATGAGAAGAAACTAGCTTGGTGGGACGATGATCAAGACTCTGATTTCCATCTAAGTGATGAAGACAGTGATGATAGCGGCAATGAAGAGTCAGGGATGTGTAATGCTATGCTGGTCTTGGGACCCAAAGGTGCGGGAAAGACCGCTGCTGTCTATGCATGTGCAAAAGAATTAGGCTACAAGGTATGAAGTAATGCATACTGATAACATGCACAGGTAACAAGTGTGCCATTAACAAATGCCCTATTCTCTAATTTATGGCTGCATCCCAAAAATGTTGCATCATGCACCTCAGAAATTCAACTGGATTAAGTAAAGTAAACAATAGAATATAATACATATTACACATTAGATGTTGTAGGGGAGGAAAATCAGAAAACAAACTCTACTCTCATGTGATGTCAAGTCTACTGTAGTAATCGAACCTGAAATCCCAGAGGCTAGTATACCACCACTACCCCACCCCCTCTCCGCTTGATTCCCTGATTTTCTGGATGTTTTTCCATTTTTAAGGTTTTTGAAGTCAACTGTTCTTTCAAGAGATCAAACAAACAGATTCTTTCCAGACTCGAAGAAGCAACACAGTCACATTTGGTTATCACCAACCCTTCAGCAAACACACCCAAAGCATCAGCCTTTGGAGGCTTGTTCGTGAATTTGTCAGAAAAACTAGTAAACCCTTCACCAATGTCAAACTTCTTTAAAAAATCCAACGAAACCCAGCAAGAGAAACATTCCAAGAATGAACGAAACCAAAAAGGTGCTAAAAGTGAGAAAGAAAAGGAAAGAAAGCTGAAGGGAGACAAAATGGGAGAGAAAGGGAAGAATCCTGCACAGTTGCCCGGTGGTACGAGTGAAAGTGATGTGATACCTGCGCTGTCATTGAAGGCTGCATCCCTGATATTATTCGAAGAGGTTAGTTGGGATCAAAGTTTTTATAAAATTGCTGGGGTTTCAATTAGCTGATAAAAGTTTTGAATCTCATTATCTGCTTCAAATGGTGGTCAACACTGACCAACACCTGCTGTCAACCAGGTGATTCAGCTGATGAACATTCTGCACAAGACAGGAAAGGATGTCCAGTGAACCAAGCAACAAAAATAAATGTACCAATTAAAAATATGTGCAAGAATGAAAATTAACTGCATTTTTTTTACTTCTCAGGTTGATGTCATATTTGAAGATGACAAAGGTTTTTGGTCAGCGGTGACTTCATTCATGCGGAATGCAAAATGTCCTATCATTATGACTAGTAATAGTAAGTGGACATATGATATAGCATGTACATGTTTATTGGCCAGAATTCCTGCGTGCACATATTTTGGACCATTACGTTTTGTGTGGACGTGTGCTTTTGGTCCATAATGCCATGCACAATCTGATTGGACCATATGCTTTGTGGCTAGCCTGCAATGATGAACTCGTTCCTACGTCCTAATGATGTCATGTGCCTCATCGCTCATGTCATCATAAGGTGCAACTAATGATGTATAAGATAAAGCATCTCCTTTCCGGATTCACTTCTATGAATCTAACTACGTAATCGAAACAAATGTCTAATGCACAGAAAACATGCTCTGTATAAAGATATTATCAAAAAAAACTGAGTCAGAAGGTAATCATATATTGTATTCCAGATTCTCGTGTGGACTGTGATGGAAGGTACGAACAGCTGACAATCAGATCTCCCTCCATCAACCTGTTATCTGCGCATCTTCTTGTCACAGCTCTCGCCAACGAGGTCCTTGTCAATCCATCTGAGCTCAAAACCCTAGCTTCATGGTATCAATGTGACATCAGAAAATGCTTTCTTGTGCTACAGTTCTGGATTCTGTCCGGTGGTGGAGTGAAAATATCTTGGGAAGAGTTCTTGAAGGTTCATAAGAATCAAAAACATTTATCTGATGTTCAGAATAACTCACATAGAAATTTCCAGGAACCTTCAAAAGCAGGAGAATTGAATCGGTGTATAGTTGAGCAGCCATTAGGATTGGATGATCCTCGTGAAGAGAGCTTATCTTTAACTATTGATGATTGGGAAACTCTTTCTAAGCGATCGAGTCAGGCTTCAAGACTTGGACATAACAGTGCAGCGAGTTCTTCAGACTTCCAGGTATCGTACAACTTTATTTTGTTAAAGAGCAGTTTAAAATGCAACCTACATCTACTGTATGGAAGTGATGACATGGTCATGCATTTAGTTATCCATTCAATCATCTGTATATCCTATTCATTTTGTCAATTGGATCATCTATCCATGCACCTTTTCTATCAGTTTGTGCCCATCATTGCCATATATCCCTTTTTCTACCCATCCTATTGATCTTCCCTGATACCTTACAACTACAAGAAGTTACACAAGATCTTTAAAAATTGACAGATCACAACAGATCAACTCCATTTACTCTTTTCTCAAACCAGAATGAAGATTTAGACTTTGAACCTACCAAGTCAAGTAGCCACCCTCCTACAGACGAGAACACACATACTGATTCTATACTCGATACAAACGAACCAGGCGACAGTCAGTCAATGCAACTACCTGACAGTGAGAACAAGAAAGTCACCATGCCCGATGTGCACTGCCTATTGATGGAACATGTGTTGGGATTGACTAATAGTACATATGGATATGCTAATGATTGTATGGAACTCTTGAAGGATGTTAGTATATCTGGCGACAAGGTATGTGTACAGTGGGATCTATTCTAGTGTGCGCCCTAAAGACAGGGTTTCAACCCGGCATACAAGCATATGAAAGTAGAATCCTACACTGTGCTTTTACCTACAATATAGCAGCGCTCACATTTTTCAAACTTGCACTAACAAATCTATGATTCTTTATACCTTTTTACTTTGAGCGTAATGTTTTTCCCATTTCAGACCAAATGTAGTTCTCTTGAAAATAAGATTCTTTTTTTAAGTTGTATCTATATTCACATGTTATCGTAGATTTATAAGTTTTACACCGTAGTGAAAATAGAAAACTGACGTTTCGGACGTTAGTCCTTCGAAACGTCAGTTTTCTATTTTCACTACGGTGTAAAACTTATAAATCTACGATAACTTGTTTCATTAGAAACACCGACGCAGTCCACGCTAGTTTCACTAGCCATCATCTCTATATTCACATGTCTTCTCATGCACAACCGTTAAACAAAGAAATGATACTCTAGAGAATGGAATGTGGTCTAGAGAATAAGATTCTTTGTTTGAGTTGTATCCATATTCATGTGTCTTCTCATGTGCAACCGTTAAACAAAAAAATGATACTCTAGGGAATGACACATGGTCTGAAATGGGAAAACACTCCATGCAAATGTTGAATTAAGAGTAATTTTAACTAACCTTCCATTCTTTCTTATATAGGATTATTTATTCAAGGCTAGATGCGGCCTTACTTACGACACCCAAAAGATTGGAATCAACCTCGTGAGCAATAATCTCCCTACCATACTCCCCTGTCTACACAGCAGATGCTCTTCTAATTTTAGGCCTGTTACTATGGCAGCAAAAGAAACCACTAATATTGGTAACATCAACTCAATATTTTCTGACAAAAGTATTTTTGATGATGGAATGTCAGAAACCCCAAAGAAAAAAGGTCAAGAAGAAAACATTGTAGGAAAGAACACTGCTGCTACTATTGGTTCAGAACTGGCCAATGAGGATTCGGTTGATATGCTGAGTGAACCAGATGCAGTTGCCATGGCAACAGATAAAAGTGGTGACGTTGGTGTTACGACACAACAAAAAGACAGAACGACAAAGAAGGGTAGGTTGGTTATTCATGGGTAAGAAAAGAAGAATTCAGCTTGAAAGTGTCTTGATTTAATTTTGGCTACTTTACAGATTCTGTGAAAGAGTTCCAAGGAGAAGCGTTAGAGATGTTCAGTAGATTAGCAGAAGACATCTCCTTCATGGATGCATACATCCCTAGCATCGCTACAGACTGCCGCAATGACCATACAGCAGCATTTGGGTGGTGGCAGGCACATGTACGGGCAGGATTAAGTGATGATGTCATCACAGTACGCAAGCGTCATGATTGGTTAACTTGTGATACCAATGCATGTATTCGTGGAGCTCTTGAAGTAGCAAGTCTAGAGAATTCCTATACCCATTGTAATTCATTGACTGAGACAAAACAGAGTGAGGATGATCATGAGAGATATCTGCCTTCTATAGAAAGGAACTCAGTGCTCAACCTGACTGGACTGAACGAGCTTCAATCGAGGTACAAATACCAGCAATCACCTATCAGTCTTTGACACCTTGTACCAATAATGGAGTGAATATAATTAAACCAATAAATTTATTGATCAATTTTTTCATTAATGATTAATTAAGTCATTAATAAATTGATTTTAGTTAATTAATTATTCTATCTTATACACACTCCTTTCTACCACCTCTTTCTCTTTTACTCTGACGAAGGACTAGCGTCTGAAACGTCAGTATTTTCATCTTTTCACAGTGTATGATTTACCTTTTTATCATTACTGTTTCATTAGAAACACCTACGCAGCTCACACTAGTTTTTAGCTAGTTATATCTAATTATTAAAGTACTTGGTTTGTTGATTAAATAATAATAATTTGAATAGATATAATAAGCAATAATAGATATTACAAAATTAATTACTCAATTTATCTGTATTAATAGTTATCAATTAATAATCAATTGGTGATTAATTAACTGGTTTTATTACAGCAAATTGTCCAGTAAGAACAAGTTATACAAGTCAGTCAGTTCTTCGCTGCCTTTAGTCACTCACTGTACACATCATATCGTCTCCATGGATTACCTTCCCACCCTAAGATCCATCTGCCACACCGAAAGATTAAGAGAACAAGCGAATACGAAGCGAAGGTAAGCAAGTAATAATCTCAAGGGAGGATCCAGGGGTGGTAAAAGGGTTAACAAGCCACCCCCTTTTGCACAACTTTTTCACTGTATATATCTTTAGTAACAGTCATCCCCCTTTTCCTCGAATTCCTAGTAAAACCTTTGTGATTGTCACCCCCCTTCTAAGCTTCCTGGATCGGCCTTAAATCTCTTGGGATTTACTTGTCCAAGCTATAGTCTTTGTAGTCATGCTTATTTGTGCCTATATCATGTACCTATGTCAACTATAGATGAACTTCTTTCGTTATTTATTGCTATTGCCCTCTTTTACCTTTGTCAACTATAGATTAACCTTTTTCACTACATTCTGCTATCACTCTTCTTTTTCTTTTTTTTCTATTGCTTTTTTTTTTCTCACCACTGGTCGCATCATTCCTTTTCTTGACTACATAGTAACATGTGGTTGGACGTCATACACTTTGCTTGGCTATAATACGCTTGGCTTGCTATAGACTACCTTTGTTTCCCTTCCTTGGTGTCTTGGACTGTCCTCTAAACGTTATTATTCTTGATTCTCCAGGTTTCTCCATTACTTGGACTCAAACTCACTGAGTATAAGCAAAACATCCCAGCAAAGCTTGGCTGATGCTTTTCTGGCGCAATATTAATGCTAAAAACAATTCTGTAAATAAATACTACTTTAAAATGCCGAAATTATTAGTGTATAGTTGAATGCTACACTCGAGTAATAATGTATTATTGCGATTTTCTCATTTTTATTGATTTTTCATGCATTTCCCCTCCTTTTAATTCTAAAGTTCTGTTTTCTTATTGTTCATTCATCTAGCCAATAAGATAAACGAATTTATTCACCTGATTGGTCAAAAAAAAATCTGTTTTCTGATTGGTCGTTTATATAGCGAATCAGATAAACCATGAATTTTGATACCCGTAATTGTTTTTTTTTTAATTGATAAGTTATCTAGCCAATCAGAGCCACGGATTTTGATAATCGAAATGACTTTTTTGATTGGTCAATTTTCTGACCAATCAAATCAACTCGTAATGGCGGTAAAATCAGCCTCCCATTGAAAGTATTTTTTCTTTGCATCATTGCCATGTTTATAAAATTTGGCATCGTGATCGCTTTGGTCAGCGAATTTCGCATGCGCAGTAGGATCAAATCCAGGCTGGCTCGTTTATATGGGAATTTTTCCATCCCGCTTGCCGAGATCTCGGCACCGCCCAATCGAGAAAGCATTTTTTACAACGGAAAGAGGCCGAGTCGAGATCTCGCCGGCTGGCTCGCCTCCATATAAATAGCCCCTATAAATTGTCCTATTTATGATTCAAAATGAAAAACTACTTTATAACTGAAGAAATTAATCAAATGTTGTAAATAGACGTCGTCACTGCACTGAGTAATAAAAGCAAAAGTTTTATGCTAAAGATTTTTACATGTCTTTTCTACCGTTTCCCTCGCTTCCCAAAACCCAACGCTAGATTTCCGAGTTAATCATACCCTGATTTTGCTTAGATTAGTCCAGAGGTTGTTTCAGATTTAGATCAAATGGATTTTTGTTTGAATATCGATTGTTAAAAAGATTGTCAGCGTTTTTGAGGCATAAAAAAAACAAATAGTTGACGAATAACAAAACGTTTCTTTGAAAAACAATTTTCCTAAAGCCTCGAAAACCACATTACAGTTTAGCAACCTGCTCTACCTGTTACGAAGAATCAAAACTGTTGCCAAATATTTATATTGCAATAACGAGTAAATTAATATTTTTGTACGATAAATTTTGACAGCTTTGATTCAAATTACGAAAAAATTAAGTAAACAAACTTGCAAGAATGAAAATCGCAAAAATTTATTTAACATTGACTTAAAGGAATTGGACTTCTGAACAAACGTAATTTTTAAAGTGCACAACTTTTTTGAACAATTTGCTTTGCAACAAATTATTTACAGTACAAAGTGCTTGCAGTTTGTGAACGAAGGAAAAAGAATCGCCATATTCCATAGTTTGTTTTCGTATTTCAGCGTTGTTTGGCGTCGACTGTACAGCGCAATATTAAAGAAAACAAAAGCAAGGCTTACAAAACTTGCTATGAATCCACATCTCAAAGTTTAGTTCAGCGTTGAGAATGTTGGAGAGTGAATATTCTACTATCTTTTCCATCTACTGACAGCAAGATTTCTTTCAGTTTGGATAAAATCGGTGCAAAAGTCCACAAATATGACAAAATGTGCTTGAGTTTCTGAAGTCATTTTCCTGGCGCGTCTTTGGCCGGTGTTGGTGGTGGTTTATTCGCCATTTCATCGGGGTTTTTTGCCTGCTTGCCTGCTCCATTGACAAGAAGTCCAATTTCAGTGCCAATAATTGCCACCATTAAGTAAAGGAACCATCTTTTGGCGATGTACTTGCCCAAGGAAGCAAGAAGAACCGAAAGAACAAACCCAAATAACATCTTTAGGTTGAGTCAGCTGTCAGCTCCTTGTCAACTGCAGTAACTTCAACAACTAGTTTGTGTCAACGATTTGAAAGCCTGTTTGTTGTGAGAGATTTGAATTCTATTTTTTGCCACGCCCAATGTGAGGTAGAAGCGTCGACCAAAACAGTGGGGGGGGGGGGGGTACTTTTCCCCTTCATATACATACAAAACTCACGGCATTGTAATGGGAAGCCCTTTCACTGGCAATGCTACGGCATGTCGTAAAGTGTACAATCGGTAAATTTAAACCTACATCAAACTGAAACGGATTCTTTTCGAATAAGCAAAAATCAACAAGGGTAGAGTAATGGTATATGAAATCAAACTCATCTCCCCCTGATTTTGTGACATGTTATAATAATACACGGGTTGGTGACCCAAGCTTTGCTCTTATTGGTTGATAACAAAATCAAAAGCAGAAATAAGGTTTGGGTCGAAACGAACCATAAATATTTGATACACGAGAAAAAACGATTCCAAACTTGTTTGACAGTTGCAAGGAAAATTCGTAAGAAAAAAATCCAGGAAAAATTAAATGAGAATTCAATAGCTCACTTCTAACAAAAAAATTAATGAAATTTTTTTTTTGTTAATTTTGTGCAGAAAAACCAGTCTGTTCCAAAACATAACAATCGCTAGTAAATCAACTGTTGAATGCGCGCGATTTCACATCATAATTTCATTGTCCAATCAAAACAAAGCTATTCATATTTTCTGATTATTCAAATTTTAACCTGAACTATTCGAAATTTCCAAAACATTTTTCAATCCGGGAGGTTAAATGAAAAAATGTAACAAGGTATGACTTTTTGAGGATGCTTTACATTCGGAAGGTATGCGAATCTGTGATTCCATTAGTAATGCTACAATTTTCATAGCTGTTGGCAACATCGAAAACTTTTCCTCTTGACAAGTATTTAATTTGTCAGAATTCATCTTACCACTGAGATTTTGTTGTTGTTGTTTTTACTTTAGCTTTCATGTGAATACATTTTTGATTATTTAGTTTTCGTTATACCTGTAATTGGGAGAATTCTTGCAAAATTCCAATTTAGTTGGGAGAGTAAAATTAAGAGAGGATATTATACTAGTCTCCAGTGTTATCCAAGACAAGTGATGGAAAAGCTCTTCCTTGGCCGCACACAAGACCCCATAGTCCTCGATAGAGGGGTATAAACAACCTGAAACAAGTCAAGGAATATTCATTGCTAATTGGCTCACGCAGCGAACCGCTCGAAAGAACATTCGCCTATGAATTAGAGCACATTAAAATTATCATAGTCATTGTCATTATCATGCATTGTGGTCAAGCTTGGGTGTAAATATATTTTATTCAACGTGTTTTATAGTTTTGCTTGTACCCAAACTAGACCAGAAAGCAACCTGTCTATCAAACTCAGAGCCGGAAGGGAAGGCGTATTAATGTTATAGCTTGGGTACAAATACATTTTATTCATCAAGCCTTATATGGTGTTCTTTTTATCTAAGCTAGACCCGAAAATGGATGTCGTTTATGGAACTGAGGAAAGGTGCATCGTGATATAGATTGGGTGCTAATATATTTTATTTATCAAGCCTTATATGGTGTCCTTGCACCCAAGCTAAACCACAATGCATTCTGTTAATCAAAGTAGTTTGTTTACCTGTCTGATGGATCGAGTTGCTCCAGTACTCGCAAAGCTTTTAATCCAATTCGACGTTGTATCTGAACACTCAGTTCTTTTGTCTGCAAGTCATGAAGAGCCTTATTGAGCTTGCGCAGCTCCTAGTAAAGAAATGTGCGTTCAGAATAAATTTAGTATGACGTCATTTCCGTCTAACTGGAACAAAAGGCAACCAGCAGGAAGGCATGCCTACTATTGTCCACGCGCACACGTACTAAATCCCATTCTTTTTTATCTAAATTTTATTCTTTCTCTTTAATCAAGTCTCGTTTTCTTCTTATTCCAAGCCCTATTTTTGAATTCCTTTGTTAAATTTCTTCATTCCTAATATTTTTCTCTAAATCCCATTATTTCATTTTTCATTGACAAAATCGTACTTTCATCTTTCCCGAATCTCATTCTTCTATTTTTTTCTCGAATCCTAATTCTCTCCTTTTCTCTACATCCTTTTCTTCCATTTTTCTATAAATCCCATTAGTTTTCCATGTGTTCAAATTCTAAGATTTCACTACGACAACGCGCACCTTATCACTAGTGTAGGTCACATGGTCATGGAGTCCACTCGACTCGTCCTCGGCTTTCAACAGCCATGGTGAAAACAGACAGCACCTTGTGGTAGAATAGTCTTGCGGGTCGGTATTGTGAGGGTTGGAGTAATGTGAGGATAGTTCCCTTGCTGCCAGACACCCACCGCATGGACAACATCGTTGTAGGTACCCCTCAGCTGAAGACAAAGAAATTTCATTCATTTATTCTTTCGTTTCCTTTAAGTGATCGTTTTATACACGAAATCGAAATATGGCGACCAAGTTGAATAACTTTAACAAGTCGCTCTTGGAGCGTGCACTGGGTTGCCCAATATGCGAAACTACACAGATGGGGTTTTGTAACCGGAGAAACCAGCGTTGCGTTACTAACGTCACTAAGTTTTAATAGTAAAAGGATTCAAAACTTAGCGAAAAGTTTTTACGGCCAAATATTATCTTGTTTTGGATGGTGGTACTGGTCGAAGCCCTGTGAAGCCGGTGAGCGGCAGAGGTTTTTCAAAGGACTGTACACATGTCTATAGGGTTTTAACTGAAATGGATTGCAATTTACAAAAAAAATTTTTTGAATTTTCACCTTTTGAAAGGCCATGGATAATCTTAATGTAAAGAAAAACATGCCCAACTTCTAAAATTTATTTTCCTCTTCTAGATGCCCGAATTTTAAGTGTTTTTTAATTTTGGAAAATCAGGAACCGCACATAGACGGAATGGACTGGACTTCGGTCGACTGGATGGTACGGAACGTAGAGGTTTTTTAATGCCGAATTTGCAGCTTTTATCCTATCCTATGAAACCAGCAACCCAGTAATTATTCACAGACTAGAAACTGACTAGCCTCTCTTACATGTGAAAACACTTTTATGTCTCCACATAAACATGAGGCTAGCCATTCCCTAGCCAGTCACTGGTGCAGAACAATAGTTTCCCAAATTGTTCACCATATTATGGTGTTTTGATTTCGTCATAATAAAGAGTATAACTTTATCAAACGCAAAATTTATAGGTACCCCTTGCAGTTAAAAAACTTTGTTACCCATTCATGATATGATAGAATACTTTTTGCAATGAATCATGGGATATCAAAGGGCACCAAGTTAGGTTGTAGTTCATGGGCCTTTTTCAATTGTTAGAACAATAGATTCTACCATGCGCAGCCTCGCATACAAGAGTTTGAGAATGAGTTTATGCGGGTGAAACAAAGGTTTTTATTCTCATGAGGGTAAACATGGCTGCCGTGTGATAAAGGTCCATTGCACATGAACTCAGTTTTTCCAAGGGTTTAGGGTTTCTCAGTTTGGAGTTAATGGTAAAGAAAAAAATATGAATTTTTCTAAGAATAGGATGGGATATTTTGAAATGACAAATATAAATAATGGGAAACAGGATCCATGAAAATAACAGCTACAACAACACAAGTCTTCAAATTCATCCAATAATTTATTTATTCTTTCTTTCACAATCTTATTTATTCATCTGTGTAAAATAGACCCCTTGCACTTGGTCCCTAGGGGATTTATTGTTGTTGTGGGACAAAACAATGGATTTTTTTTGCATAAGAAATGACCGCCTATTGTTTTGTCCCCCAGAACAATTCATCTAGGGACCCAGTGCAAGGGGTCTATTTTACACAGATGAATAAATAAGATGTTACAAAAGGCAATTATTCTCGTAATTTTTTACATGCAATCCTAACAAAAAAGGTGCGTTGTCTAGCTTGGGTACACCCAACATTATAAAAGTAATCATAGAAAAATATACCCAAGCTAGACCAGAATTGAAACATGCTAGCTTTTGAGATTACATTGTTGGTTTTTTTTCATTTCAAACCTTGTCATTCCCTTGTGTATTATTTCTTTCATACTTCCACATTTTTATTTTATTATTATGAATGAGAAATAAATGTTTTCACTAACTGTGAAATGGCAAAACATTGCACCCAAAATTCATCGACAAGTAGAATTCGTTGTTCGCCAAAAACTGTCTCTAACAACAACATAATCATAAAGGCTTTGCAACATCACGTGCTGGCGCACAAAATAAACCTTGGACTGCCTGTGGTTAGATGGCAGAACAATTAAATCCCTTTGCTCTTGAGAATTGCATCCTTTCTCATGCAAAATGCCAAATTTAAGATTTCCTGTCATCGAACATGGCTGCTGCCACATGATGGTGCAAAGCCTCTATAACAATATGAAAACTAGAATCCTAAGTTGATAACCAACACTTAATATTCTGACATTTTTTTACTACCCGTAAATATCTCAAAAAAGATACATATCATTAGCATATTTTACTGGACACTTTTGTCCATAATATGAGTGCACTTGTGGGAATATTACAATCCAGTGGCCATAATATATTTTTTAGGAATGTTATTTTTTTCTTAACGAATTTTACGTCATTATTTCAACTTTTACATCCTTTTGTTAATATATACGTCAATTTCTCATCAATTTTTACGTCATTTTTTATAACTTACGTCAATTAGTACTTATCCACTTTTACGTCAATTGCCCAAAGTTTACGTCATCTTCTCATCAACTTTTACTTGGTTTTTCATTCATTCTTGAACGCCGCTTGTTCATGTTTTTACGAGTTACTGACCCTTGTAACTAGCTTGTTACGTGTTTGTAAGAAACCTTTGTAGAGCCTAACAGAGCAGCTCCTAAGGTATGTTTCCTCGTAAGGAATGGAATGTTCGTTCATCCATTTATTCTTCTCAATACTATAGCACTCCACCGCCTTATTCAACTCACTATTCTGGTTATCTGTTCCAATACCACCCATCACATAGACATAACCGCGCATCAGAACTGCGCCCGCGTGGAACCTTGGGATACGCATAGGCGGAAGTGGATACCATTGGTTGTTCCATATGTCGTAGATTTCACAAGAGCGTTTGGCTTGGCGGGAGAACGCGTCCACAGTCCCGCCAAATATGTATATCTTTCCATTCAGGTATATCGCGCATGCGCATCCTCGTTTTTCACTCATTGGCTCCAGACTCGACCAGGTGTTGAGGTGAGGGTTGTACCTCTCTAACGAGTTCAAGAACCCATCGTCTCCAAGTCCTCCTATCGCGTAGACATAGTGCTCGTCGCTAACACAACAAACGCTCGACCTCCGGCTGCTCAAAGGTGCTAAATGCGTCCAAGTATTGGTAACAGGGTCGTATTTTTGTACTGTATTACATCTTCGTCGGTTGTCTTCAACCGTGAACTCTATACCACCCACCACGTAGAGGATTCCGTTTAGAGTGGCTGTTCCTATCAGCTTGACGCATCGTTTCATCGGAGCCACGTACGTCCAGGTGTTAGTACTAGGATCATACCGCTCTACGGTGTTATGAAATGACTCATCTTTTCCACCAATGGCGTAGAGGAACCCGCGACAGTAGGCAAGACCGTGTCGGCATCGCTTTACGTTCATAGGGGCCAGCTCGTGCCAGGTTTGCTCACTAGGGAGGTAACAGTATGTGGTATCACGCACTAGACAATCAGGCGACAGACCTCCACACGTGAATATAGCATCGACATGGGTTTCTAAGCACTTTCTTGGCTTTTCAGCAGCCAAGCCTTCGCCAATTAGAAGCACTTTAGTGGCTTCTATGATCCTCGCCAGACAGTCTGGGTTTGTCTTGACCAACACGTTGGTTGAAAGACTGCAGAATAAATAATCTCGAGACACGCAAGTCACTCGTACGTGACGGAACAGCTGGGGGAAATAACGCTCGCGTTCTTTGGGCTCGTGCGAAATCCATTCCAAAATTGCTTCGAATATTTCTTCCTCCGCGCGAATTACGATGTCATCTCCTGCTAACAGCTCTTCGACATGCTCCAGGCTCAGCTTCATAAAGTCCTTTGACTGGCCAATAGTACCAAAGTTCGCTCGAATCATCTGACTTGCGTGATTTTTTAGTTCCTTGCAATCGAATTGTTCAGCTAACTGGTAATAATATATAGAGTTCGATGCGATCATTTGTTGTTCTAGGAACTTACAAGCCAGTGTTTTCAATCTCGGTAGTAGCAGATAATTCGCTGAAATTACTAGATCTTCCGCGTTTGATTGGTCTATTGCCACCTCTCCAGTGTATAAATAAGACAATAGTGGCTCCATGGCGGAAGCGTTAAGTTCAGATAAATTTACCCTTTGTGTTCGTTTCTCGACCATATCGCTCGTAAATACGCCATAAAAGTATCTGCTACTAGCGACTAACACAACCTGATGCGCTAAGAACTGCTTTCCCTCGACTACCAACGTAACATCACAAAGTCGCTTCTCTTGTCGAAGTTTATTGAGTTCCCGACCAAGATTTGAGCTATAGTCGTGAAAACCTTCGACGATGTTGCCAGCCATGACGTGAAGAGGGTCAACGTGTGTTCGAAATTCGATTCAGAACAGAGAGATAGCATTAATGAAAAGATATAATGAATTTCGATGTGGTAACTTACACCACTTCTACTAGCACTAACTTGAACGACGTTCGACGAGAACGACCTAATTAAAAACAAACTCCAAGGAAATATTAAATGACATTCAGGTCTGATCTCAGAAACATTTCTGTCTACAAACATGCAGTTAAATTATGCGCATACATAATTATGCATTACACATGGATTTGGGGTGTTTGCAACAAAGCAAAATATCATAGGACCTGTAAAATTCTCCACGAGGTTGCACAGACAATATCTAACGATGCGTTACCCATATTTAGAGTGATTTTTTTCCGTGGTATGAGTCTATAGTAACTTGTCAATTGAATATTCAACCTGTCTCAGTTTCCTCTGACAACTCATTTGAGCCGCAATTTTCCCCATCAATCTTTCAGCTTTTCGAAACAGGGTGACAAAGTTTTGACTAGATTATGGCAACATTATTGAAATCCAAGGTAATTACATAAGTCCATATATCCGCCATCAATCCGTCATCGTTTGAATATTTTAAGACTTGAATAACAAACTTCAATCATTACTGGACAATTACGTCATCCACGCTTAAAAAAATGATGTTTACGACAAGGAGCGAAAATGTTCAGTGTTAATAGGATAAGTGAATAACGAAAAGAAAACCGATTTCAGTGAGAAGATTTAGTTATTTTTGGATGAGATGAAAAATAAAAAATAAAAAATTTAATTAAAATTAATGAATTTTAGGATCTTAAATAAAGACGTGTCATATAGCAGCGATGTATAGTATTTCTTGTTTGTTGTTTTTCTTCTTTTCGTGACAACTTAATAATCTTATTAAAAAAAACACACCACTTTTTACTGACCTGCCATCGAAAGATGTATGAACAATGCCTCTCCCTCCCCTCCCCTATACATATTTTGTTACAGAAAACACCATTTTGCACTGACCTGCCATCAAAATATGTATGAACAATACCTCTCCCTCCCCTCCCTTATGTATATTTTGTCATAGAAAAACACAGTTTTGCACTGACTTGCCATCAAAAGGTGTATGAACAATGCCTCTCCCTCCCCACCCCTATGCATATTTTGTCATAGAAAAACACAGTTTTGCACTGACCTGCCATCAAATCTTTAGCTCGTTTCTGCACTTCCCTAAACTTTCCCAACAACACCTGCCAGTGTCTATAGCATTTGTACACATTCTGCCAGGAAAATGCTAAATTTGGGGTACTTATTTCCACACTCCTGTCAATCACCCAATTGGCATGCAAAAGAAGCCTGCGTTGAGTGTCCATCAATGCTTGAGCCTCTATTGATAATGTCTCATGAGATAACTGGTTTGACTGGTTGAACTTGTTTGGCCAGTCAAACTGGTTTTCTAAATGTTTGGTAAACCTTTCTGAATGACGGAAATCATGCAATTTTTCGTGTATCTGAGAAACCAATTTAGAATTCATAGATTTCATTTTTCGGTATTTGGAAGGTAGAGAAAGTGTATGTCCATCTTCCATGAGAAGGAAAGGCTTCTTGTCCACAACTTCTGCCTCAGCTACTGCAATATCTGTTGGATCTGGTGAAGGTTTTTCTTTGTTTAAATCAATCTTTTCCACCTTTTTTAATCTTTCCTGTTTCTTCAATGAAATCTCATTCAGTTCATTTGATATTCTCGATAATTCATTTTTTGCTCTTTCTACAAAGTCTCCCTCTTCTATTTTGCCTCCCTGTCCTTCAACATGAATCTCAGATTCTTGTGGTTCAGGTTGCTCTTTTGATGAATGTTGAGTACTATCTGCATTATTTGGTGTGTTCATTGTCTTCTTGCTTTCTCTACTTACTGGTACTTGAGGTGCTTGTGTTTCACTTTTGCCGTGAGTTTTATCTGTAGAATGATGTATCATCACCACTATTGTGATTAATACTGTTAACAAAATCATTATCATCAACACCATCATCATTACTGTCATCATCAACATCATTACCACCATCATCATCACCATTATCATTATCACCATTATTATCACAACCACCATCCTCATCATAATCATCATCATCACCATCATCATCAACACTACCATTATTACTGTCACAATCCTCATAACAATCATCACCAGCGACATTATCATGATCACCATCATAACAACCCCATCATCATCACCATCACCACTATCATCATCATCATCATCATCATCATCATCACCACCATTATCATGATCACCATCATCACAACCCCATCATCATCACCATCACCACTATCATCATCATCATCATCATCATCATCATCACCACCATTATCATCATCAGCAGCAGCAGCACCATCACCATCACCATCACCATCACCACTATTATCTTCATCATTATCATCATTAACATCATACCTATAGTGATCCTGGACTTCGTGGCAGTCCTTCCAAGAACACCCTCCAGATAATCCTTCGCAGACTTTTTCCCTGTACCAGGTCTACTACAAGAAAGTTTACCAAATGATGCTCCATAAGTAGTTCTCATAGGGGCTGGTTTATTTTTTCTTTCCAACACTGGTTGCTTAACCACTGCACGTTTGCTTGACGGCAGGTTGGTGGGTCTGGCTCTTGTTACCATGGCAACTGTTTTGGGATTTCGCTGCTGGTTATTGGTGATGTTTGTAACTTTTTCTTTCTTTTCTGTAGGTTTTGGTAACACTTTTCGTTTTGTCACTGAAACATAGTTTACTAGCATATCAGAACTTTTCGTTTGACAAACTAATTAAAGAGTTTGTAAAGTATTAATCACTTACTTGTTGTATCTTGAGCTGAATGGGATCGTATTGACATTTTAGCCTTTGAATTAGCAGCATCTATCTACAAATACAACGAAAAAGCTTTGTAAACTAATCTCACAGCTAAATACAGGGCACAGCAAACTCCCAGACGGAATTGGAATTCAGCGTGTTGCTGAGGGAGGAAAACTGGACAATCCAAAGAAAAACCCTTAAAATAAAAGAAAGACCTAACAAACTCTACTCACATGTGATGCCGAGTCTAGGAATCAAACCCACACCCCACCAATCAAGGGAGAACCAACAAACTCTACTCACATGTAATGCCAAGTCTAGGAATCAAACCCACACCTCACCAATCAAGGGAGAACCAACAAACTCTACTCACATGTGATGCCAAGTCTAGGAATCAAACCCACACCCCACCAATCAAGGGAGAACCAACAAACTCTACTCACATGTAATGCCAAGTCTAGGAATCAAACCCACACCCCACCAATCAAGGGAGAACCAACAAACTCTACTCACATGTAATGCCAAGTCTAGGAATCAAACCCACACCCCACCAATCAAGGGAGAACCAACAAACTCTACTCACATGTAATGCCAAGTCTAGGAATCAAACCCACACCCCACCAATCAAGGGAGAACCAACAAACTCTACTCACATGTGATGCCAAGTCTAGGAATCAAACTTGAATACCATATATATAACACATCTTTATCATACCTTTTCTTGGATTTCTCTGGCTCTTTGAGCTTTGGCTAGAATTTTGTCCAGTAGTTCGACATCTGGATTGGCTTTGGGTTTATCTGTTGAGTGAAATTTAGCACTCTTTAATACATTATTTTCTATGTTTCATATTTTTGTCCTTTCATATTTAATGTTCCTTTTTGGAGGAGGAATTGGTATTTTCTGAAACTACCCAATATACCCTCCTCAGACCCTCCCTACCCCTTGGAACCCCTATTCTCCCTCCTTGGGGGAGGTATGGATATTTTCTGGAACTACACAATATACCCTCCTCAGACCCTCCCCACCCCTTGGAACCCCCATTCTCCCTCCTTGGGGCAGGTATGGATATTTTCTGGAACTACACAATACCTTGTTCATCTATAGCTCCATCACCCTCTCCTCCACCCTTTTCATATAAACTTTTTGTAGTCTTGTCAGTCAGTTCTTTAGTGTTGTTGTCTTCGTGCTTATTCTTCTCCAAACAGGGCCTGTTTTTATCGCAATACAAAGTAAACATACTCAAATAAGCGAGCTTAGCTTACATGTAAAGGAATAGTGTGTATGTGCTAAAGTAGATAATAATTGTTCAAAACCTCACCAAGGTTTGAAGAGCTTTTTACACTGATGAACATTGCTTTCGACCTGACGTCTTTCTCGAATACAAGCTTCATATTTCTTCACAAGCTCTTCACGCAGCCTTAAAACAATACAGAGAGCATAAGCAGGAGTTAATTTTTAAGTCAAACGTGTACTGGCTTTTTATTTTCGATTACTTACGAAGCTAAGCTGCTGTAAAGTTCGTCAATTGAATCTTCTTGTTTCAACTCTTCCGCCATGTTTTGGTTTCTCCTTTACCGCAACACAGCTGTTTATTATACTGCAGGCACCTAAAGTTGGGTTCCCTGTGGCTTTAGGAAATGAAAAAAATGGAACAGGCGAAAAGGGAAAAAATGAGAATAAACTAAAGAAGAGCAAAAGGAAGAAGGAAAGAGAAAACAGTTTAGAAATGAATGAAGGAATAGAAAAATCTAATATCTGTAAAATGCGGTCGCCCAAGATGGCTTCCATCCAAATTGTCCATTCTTTCCACTTCTTAATCTCACCACATTTTGCCGGACATCAATATTAACGTCTAGTAAAAGTCTGTTACATGTTACTGATAACATTGTTAGTTTTGTCTTAAGGAACAACAAACGAACAACGAACAGGGGGGGGGATTTTTGGGGGGTCGCAAGACTACTCGCTCTTCAGTTTCAAAATATTTTCAAACTCACTCCACACGGGATAGATTTCCAAAAATATTTTTCACTATCTAAGTCAATTTTTCTACGTGTAAGACACAATTTCCTCTTCGGATAATGATGTTTAAGGAGAAAAAAATCAGGTGTCACTGTAACGGATATAAAAGGTCTTATTTTGACTAAATCTAAGATATTCCTCGCAGTCTAGATCTGCTGCAGCACTAATGACAAGGCACTGTCAAAACATAAAGACAAAAACCAAGGTCACGAATGCCCCTATCCCTTTCAAATCAAGAGAGATCAAAGACCATAAATTATTGCTAAATGGTATTTATTTAGTAATTTGTGCATGTGTAGATTTTGATTTTCAGGATATGATTATCAAGTGAATGACTGTTAGGTATCGGGTTGGTGTTACATCCGCCCACGGGGGTAGCGGGACGAATGGATCACTTCCCGTAGCATACACGTATCGCCCCATCCCGCACAATCATACTGATTTACATATTGATAACAACCAATGCGAGCTCACAAACACTCGACGATCACAGCAAGTTAGTACTGTATCAAAGAACAAAGCCAACCTCTCTTCATTCTGGCAGTACCTTAATATTACAATGGCTTTAGCAAACTACCTTAGTGTTCCAGGGCGAACATCTCGAAGATCTTCGATATCTTCTGTAAGTATGCTACGAAGTTCCCAAGCACTAATAACTTATCTATACTTCTATACGAAGTTTTTTGTTCTACTTGATGGATTTGCGTTAATAGCCTGCTTGTGTACAAGATATAAAGTCTATAAACTTCGCTAACAACGTTTTCTTCAGGGTAAATTTAAATTCTCTTTCGAGATCTTTTTCTTTATGAAATTTTCGCGTCTTCTCTCTCGGAAAACAAAGATTTTGAGCTGATTGTAGAGTGTCTAGAAGTATTTCAGCTATGGCTTGAATTTTTTGAGTGTCTATTGATCGGTGTCATATGCATAACAACCAATTACCTTATGATCATTTGTTTGTGCTGAATAATCATTAAGAAAACAACCAAAATAGCTCATTCTAAAACCCCGTTAACAAAACTCTTGCTTATTGGAATTGTGCTTAATTTTGAAGTCAGTACAATGGATAGAGCTAAACTGTATGTACAGAGTTAATAGGACAGCTGAGTCGAGAATAATCCACCCACATTTAATTCAAACAATAAAAAAGTTTATCAAACTTCTCCCGACGTTTGCGTCTGTAAATATTTAGACAAATTAATTGAATCTTTCGATCGAATTAGGTATGTTAGTTTGTAATATTAATAAGAGTGTTGACGGCGCTATATTAAAGGAATCACGCTGGTTAGTAGTGTAAATAATGATGTTTTACACCTCCTATCGCGAAGAGAAGTAAACTATGCTAAAAGAGCTGCGATTGACAAAACAAATAGCCAGAACAAAGCCAAGTATCTTATCGTAATTCTTAAAAAAATAATATTATTGAGAACATGCTGTCTTCCATGGGTGACAAGCTAAACTAAACCAACTCTAGCAAGGTCAACGATCGTCGCCCCCCGCTGAAATACCATTTACATACGCGTCCCATATGCGGCCTCCTCCTTTTGTTCACGTGACAATGACGTCATCTGAAGGGTGGCATTATCATTTGTTGTCATATGCTTTATCATTGTCCCTTCTCATACATAGTTGGGTGGGGTGAATCGGGCTTTACCTTGCTCTTCGTTTTCAAGAAAGTAAGTTCATTTTCTGTTTCCTTGTCCTTGTCCTTGTACTGTGGCCCATAAGAGAAATGCAGCAATCTAGAGGACTGCTGCAAACAAGAAATAAATCAGTGCTGCAAATGAGAAAAAAGTTGCTGCAAATAAGAGACAACTCAACTCAAAACTCAAAACGAATGACAGAATCCAAATGAAATTAAAAACTGCCATCCATTTAGTGCCATCAAGAGAACGCAGACAGTCGTTTGTATTCTGTGCAGAGGAAAGACAAACCTGTCAAATTAAAATACATTAAACAGAGAAGAACAAGTTCTTGAAGTTAGTCTACGAAATTAGCGAATAACTTCAAATTGATTAGAGTTCGCTTTATTTGAGAAATCGTCGAAAATTAATCTAAGTTCCCAATCAGTAAACTGCGCGCACACTCATCGAACATGCAACAACTCGTCTAACAGTCCCCTTCACAGTTCCAGGCGCCATCCCTTTGCATTGAAGCGAAATAAACGGTGAGCTTGCTATAAATATTCAAGGTATTAAAAGAAGGTATTTATCATTGCAAGGTCAACTCTCTTGTTTGGATGCAAAGGCACAACAACATATTGGCAGCGACCGTGAGAATCTGGGACCGAAATTTTTGACGGCTGCGGAGGAATGGAGACTACTCCTTCTTATCTCCATTCCCTTCCGACCCATTTACGAACAGGTAGCCCAGTAGTGTCACATTTATGTCACCAGACATTCGGCTCTTCAAAAGACAAACTAATCGTCGATTTGACTTCATCTTCTTATTATTAATAACAGTTGTTTTGAAATAATGTTTACTAAAGAGATTTAGGTTCATTTACTTTCATAGCGTCGCTTTTTGGGCCAATCCTAGAAGCTAAAGGCTTAAAGATCAACAAGGCATCCAACCAAACTGCAATTGGCTCAAAGCTTCACTCCCGTTATTGTCTCTTCAAATCCTTCAGGGAATTCCAAACAATAACACCCAAATATTTATTGAACTAAGATAGAATATTTTAATATGCCTGAACTCGTTACTTCAAATCAACGAAGCTTTAAACTAGGATATTGCCTAGTGTGTAGTCTTGAAAACGCGCACAGTTTGGGAATCTTTTGACCTTTCTACTCGTAGCAAAAAACGAATTTCGACGATATTTGTTTTAGTATGGAGATTGAAGAGGTGGAGTAATGATTGTTTTACCGTTATTATCAGTTGATAAGTCAGTTGCTTTTTCGAAAAGTATGGTTTTTTTATTCATTTGTTGTTATTCTTATGTACAGATATCAGAGGACAGAAGAGCACCGAACTTCGACGCCTTGCGCCATGATGTAGAAGACATCAAAGAAACAATTCGACGTCTCTACAGACAACTAGATTCTTACGATGAGAAACGTCTTCAACTGAATGAAGGTTTAGAGAGCCTCAAACGAGCAAATAAGGACTATGAACTCAAAGTTCGAGACCTCCTCGACATCTTTAAAAATCCCCCTGCAACTATAAATTTTTCTTCGTACAGCTCCAAAACAAGTAATCGTTTGGGATCCGAATTACTGCAAAGTTATGGCTCGAATCGAAGTTCGAGGTCTTCTTCACGAAGCGGTACAAATGCAGCAGTTTTTGATGATGATTACGATGAGGATTCGTTTTACGATGATTATCCAAATGAAAGAAACTTCACCAAGAGCGTGGAAAATATCGATGATGATTCGTCGGAAGCTTGAATCCTTTATTTTACTTGAACGGAATTCAATTTATTTTGAGTCTTTTGTTGCTACGCAAGGCTATCCAGCCTGAACTGTTTTGAAATATTATGGAAAAAATAAGACCAAAATCGAGTTTGCGTTTTTCCTTAGATTTTTTTTTTTTTTTGAAGAAAACATTCATTTTTGATACTTCTATGATTACAATATAAAAGATGCGTATAAACTAACGTGTAATTGAATAAAAAAATTTTCGTTTTACATTTTTTCGTACAAGTATTAATTAATGATAATTTCCTGGAATGTGGAATTGTTGAGGTAAACAATTGATATATCAGCTATGAAATTTATGAGGAGTTGTACCTGACCTCTCAAACTTGATATTCGATCTGGAGTCAGACAATCACTTCTGTCAACTCTGTTTTTGGAGCTTCATTGCCGTTATTTGTGTAAAAATCTGAACTTAAGAATTTGCGCGCGGTATCTAGACCCTAATGACGACATCACACTATCAATGACTTGTATTAAATGGCATCATTCCTGCTTGGGCGGGATGTCGGGAGTTCTGAATCTTAAGCCAAACCCCCGCTCATGGTCTTAAAATTTCTAAGTAGAATTTGCTACCTGTGGTTATACCTTTGCCTGGAAAAACGATGTTATTCGGGCTTAGTTTCGACTGTCACCCTCAGTAAATCAGGTAAGTTGCCATTTTTATCTTCACCAATAATTCCTTCATGGCAAAACATAAGAGATTAAATCCGGCACCGTGGACAATCATGGGAAGTATATGTTTTTATTGGTTATATAAATACGATGATGAAAAAATAAGAGATTCCCAGACGACAAACACAAATACTATTCTTATTTCGTAGCTTATGTAAGGGCGTTTTTCATTAAGCCGAACCAATCGGTCTGGACGGCCAGTTCTTAGAACTGGTTCGAGACGCATTGGTCCAGTTCTTCATGAACTGGTGCTTACCATTTCCGTTCTGACCTAGTAGACTAAATACTATATTTCATTTAGATATTTTTTTCTATCAGCCATGACACTGCATGGAAGCCTGATACTATGGAAACCGACGCTACAAAACGTAGCGACACAACGAGGTCAAAAAACGTAAGGACATTCTGCGCAAGCTAAATTTTAACAAGTTTAACTATTATTTGTAAATAGGATAGACCCAAGATAAAATGAACTATTTCTCTTTAGAGACCTATTTAGTTTGGCGTTTGTTTTGACTATTTCACACCACGTGTCATTCCTTTGAGAATAGGATTATTTGTTTCATTTGCATCTAAACAAAGAAACGATACTCAAGGCAATAACACGGGGTTTAAAGTGTGCAAAGCATTACGCTCAAGCAAGAGAAAATGAACTAAGAGAAGGCATTCCCCCTATATAGCCTTGTAACCATCATGTGCACAGTTTGATGCTATTTTTAAACCATTTGTTTTTCTGCACGCGCATTTACTGCGCGCACTCTACGCTGTTGCTTACGTTTTTGGGTTTTTTTCCGTTTTTCGACTCTGCCCTAAATATGAATGTGCACGTCGAAAGCTTGGCAAATACGACAGGAAATTGAAGTAGTTATTTGTTCAACTTTTTGGAGTATTTTTACATTTATTTTTCAAAGCCTTCAACCTACATCGTTATCTTGAGGGAAGATGAACATTTGAACATAAGAAAAGCACAAGAAACCTTTAGCAAACAGCGTAGAGCGCGCGCGTACTCTGCGCGTGCAGAAAATCAAACGATCAAATAAATGATATCATTGGAAGATATTTTTAGAATAGATTCTAAAAATAGCATCAAAGTGTGCACATGATGGGGCACGGGGATTCCTTCTCTTAGTTCATATTCTCTTGGCTCAAGCTAAAAAAGGTCTATTTCCTTTGACACATTTAAGTAATGTATTATGATGTCTGTTTGCTGAACGAATTGTGCGAGATATATGATTTTTTGAGTGCAAAACCAAACTAATATTTAAAGTGCATTTCAGAGTGCATAAGCTTAATGACTGATTTATCCGGCTAGTTTATATGAAATCAAGATGGTTCCAAGATTCTTCACTTTGATAACAGCTTTTAATTGTGACAGGACGGATTCACGTGAGCCCGCCATCACTACTGGACACCTTTCACTCCCGCATGCGCAGTTGACTATGTTCTTTTAGTAATGCGAATAAGAACGTCCTGATTTACTCTGGAATTTAGGTGTATCCCCGGAAGTGAGTGCCACGAAGAATCCATACTCCCCGTCCCTTGCTGACGGAGAGTGGCCTAGGGACGACCGAGGTCTAGGGGATGTCGCTGATCCCATACTTTGTCGCTTCCGTCTCATTTTTTCTAGATTCCGAATTCCTGGGAATTCGGCGGACAGTCGGATTAACCTCGGTTTACTAAAGGAGAAGTTGGAATCGTTGTTGTTCGGAGAGCGCGGATCAAGGAAGGCTGATGAATCAGAAGTATCGTCGCTTGGAGCATAACCCAGAGAAGAAACATCAGTACTATCTTCAATACCGTTGTAAAACACGCTTTCGGAGGCACGACTTGATCTGGGTGACGTATAGTACCCCCGGTCCACAACATCTACTTGTTGCGAGCGAATAGGTTCTTCAGGGCTCTTTGAGCGAAGTGGGATCATCGGAGGAGCGGATTTAGGTCGAGTGGGCCGGTGTCTGTTTGGCCCCGACACTACCGGGTGTTTAAGCACACACATCCTGGACCTCTCGTGTGGGATGCCGTTTGGTTCAACATCGACTTTCCAACCTGCGATATGAGATCGAGGCTCTTCAGGGTCGAAGTGATGGGTGTATTGAGTGACATACATCTCTTTCATATGCTCATGTTTAGGCATGCTGTAGTTAAGGAGCTCATTGCTGCTGTCATAAGCATAAGCCACCGCTTCTTGCTCGCACAAAATTTGTTCTTCGCCAGACTGCTGTGGTTTCAAGGTAATGTTGTACAAGTCCGGAATGGATCGCCATTTCTTGATTTTATTTTCTTTGGGAGTCGTCCCACAGAGGCGAAGCTCGATGCGGTCTGGAAGGTAGTTCACCGATGTAACGTAACGGTTTTCTTCAGGAACTACTGATATGAACTTCTGGATTTCTGGTCGATGGAGCGAGACTGGCGGCCTCGGACCAGAATCCGAGCATGTCCGGCCTCTCATCTTAGGATGTGAGTAGCTGGCTTCTTCGTTTGACTTTTGGGGTGCAGAATATCGACTTCTCTCGCTTGAATCTCTTTCTGAATTCTTTTCCTTCTGGTCGATGTAACTTTTCTTTGGCTTGTACAATGAACCATGACTATCATCATTGATTCTTCCAGATTGTTTAGGCTTGTAGGAGTCGACGTCGTCAAAATCACTACCCCTCGATGCGAATAAGGCATTATCCTTTGTATCTTCTGTAACGACATCCTCAAAACTATAGACCTTTTTATTTGGCGTGAATTTTCTTTCATCCTTCGCGGTCTTGTCGTCGAGTGTGTAATCGTTCCGGTCGCGATGACCTGAGTTCTTGGCTGAGTTCAACAAACCGTATCTTCCATATTTGTCTTTCTCGTGAGACGAAGTATCATTAGTTTGAGAGAAATCTTTCACTTCACCATTCGTAATTTTTCCTTTGTAATCTTCAGAGGTTTTGTCATCTTCTTTAAGATATTTATTCAAATAATCTTTCTGTTTACTGTCAGAGCCATACTTGCTCAAGAAATCTTTCTTCTCCTTGGGTGAGGTGTCTTCACTCCTTCTTAAGTCCCTACCAGAGCTTCCAGTGCTTGAAAAGTCCTTGAATAAAGGTCCTTTCGTCTTAGAAGGTGATTCCTGGTCAGAATTATCTTTATCAAAAAACTTCTTAACGAAGGATTCTCTTGCTTTCTCCTTCGCCATATCACTACCATTGCTTGAGTGGTTTTGCTCACTGAAATCTTCAGCTAAAGCATCCTTACCAGTTTTTGCGGGGTATTCTTCGGTAGCCGTATCATATTCTTTGCTTGAGCTTTCCTCAGTTGAATTGTCATTGCTCAAGTAATCTTTGCTATCCTCGGTAGTGCTCGAGTAATCTTTACTTGAAGAATCTCTGTTCGTCAAGTCCCTGGTTCGCCATGAAGAGTCTCCATATCTCGACCCGTATGAAGAACTAAAGCTTGACGACCCAAAGTCGTAGGTCTTAGGCTTGTAAGACGAAGAAGAGAGGCTGGAGCTGTTTCTCCATGAATAGGAGTCCGCGTAGCTTGGTCTGGAGTAAGAGCTTCTATAGGAATCAGAGCCGTAGCTTGATTTGCCTAAAGAAGAATACTTTCTAGGCTCATAACTTGAACGATAGCTGCTGTAGTCGCTTCGTCCCAGATAGTAACTCATTTTGAGTCTAAAACATCAAAAATAAGGATGTCAGCAAAAAATCAAATATGAGGAACTAAGAGATAGTAAAATAATCTTTCTCGTGATATTTTAAGCAGTATAAACTACAAAAAAAGCGATTTAACCTTAGCGAATTGCTAGTCATCCAATTTCTTCAATCAAATACAAGTGAACAAGAATAATTCAATTAGTTATTTCAACATAAACTTCTAGAAAATTCAAAAACTATAAAGTGTTATCTAAGTGCATAAAAATGTTCAATATGCGTTATTAGTGTGACATGATGAAGACTAACCAATTGTCGAGCTCTAAAATTGCAGTTGTTTTAGCTGTTCAAGGTGTGTTTTGAGAATGACAGTGCCTAAGAAGAACGCACATTCCAGACAACCCATCGATAAAACAATTTAATGATACGAAACAAAATTTTGCACATAATTACAGCCCTATAAACACATACCCTACTAAGCTGCAGTACAAACAAATGCAGAAATTATTTCGCAAACTTCAGAATTGACGGCGAAAGTTTCTTCTGGTTTCGCAGAAGCTTTAATTAACTTGCAGCCGAAGCCAAGAACTGACCCAAAAGAATTAAAAACATGTTTAAATGCAACCAAAAAAGCTTCGAAAGTCAAAACAAGAAACACCTTCGACTACAGTTGAGTAGTGACAGACAGTATTAATTCTGCTGCTGGAATTTTCGAGTAGCTTTGAGTTTTGTGTTGCGAAAGTCCCAGCTTAAAAAAACCATCCGTACATATACCACCACAGATTCTCATCAGTTTCATATCGAGGAAGGATCGCTAGTGCTTTCTCTGTAGTGGAGAAGATTAAAAATCTCATTAATGCAATGATGCTTCTCTCATTAAATGAGTTTGATCTCTTGTTTATTATTAGAGTTGTTGACATTAGTCAAGTGAAGCGTTGGAATTCAATCACTTAATTAACGGTGCTAACTGTTATTGTCAATTTCGTGGGGGGTGGGATAGATGGTGATTACTTGAAGGTGTCTCTCTCTCTTGAAGCTATCTGTACGAATCCAAAAGTGCTTTTCGAGAGCTCAAAAAAGGCGAGATTTTACGAGACTAGTTTGTAGCACTCACGAACTAAAAATTCTTACATTACATTTGAAATATTTATGCGATTCGATTATATTTTATACTTATTGTAATAGCCATTGATAAACCCTGCTGAGAATGGACCAATAACTATGTACTACGCAAATTACCGGTTCGTAGCTTTTGATAAACGTTTTCTGGGAACCCGAACTTTGCATGATACAGATAAGCTTACCATAATACCCCTCAAATGTTTATAAAATTCCAAATCTATTTTAAAATATTGTATCCTAATATACAGACGAGTTATTCATTCAATTAAAACTTGTTTGGCCTCATCCTCTTTTGACGAAAATCAGTCAATGTGTAAGCCTTCAGTTGGAGTAATTGAGTTTGAAACAAACTGTAATGCTGAATAGAAATACTTGCACTCAGATTTTTAGAATACCTTTCGATACAAAAGTTGTGTTCAGTTTGGCTACTGGTTGCACGATTTGGCAGTTTGAGAGTATATTGAACGCTAAACTCCGGTTGAAAAGAATGAAAATTTTAAAATCTACTGTGAGCAAATGTCATAAAGGTTTTGTATTTTGATCACATCTTGTCATTGAAAGGCAACTTCTAAGCCTTCGTGTTAACTTAAACTATATATTTAAACACAAATTAAATAAACATTCAAAATTTTATTTTTAAGTAAATAGCATTGTAAAGTACCTGTTCTTGCGTCGTTTCGACTTCTAGCTCGGGCAATTGCAGTGGAAATTGAAAACAAGTGCATTTACTAATGGAACATTAGTTAATTGTGCAGTAAGGAATTGATTGACAAACTTAAAGCGAATTCACATTGAGTTATCCCACGTTGGGTTATAAGCTCTTTTCACTAAAATCACTTGGCGTACAATAAAGTTTTTGTTTTTCTATTCAAAACCCAGCTAAAGAAAACTTTGTTATTCAATTAAGACGCGTCAAAGTATGACTGTACTATGCTAGCACCTACCGAGAGAGAGTTTGGAGTACAAGTTCTTGTGTAAACGAAGCGAGAAGAAACAATGGAAAGGCCAATATAGAATACTTAGACTCTTCCAGCTTTAGTCATTTGGAACGTCTAATTTTCCCACAGTCACCAGCCGTTTGAAATATTTATTCCATATTTTTGGTTAATTATAAATGCAAAAACGTCTATCAGTGCTATTGTTTGGGAATTTGTACAGCTCTTCATTGCTTTTATACTTTGTAAACAATACTTTATTGAATAACAATTGTTTTGAATTCAAAGCTGATAATTTCCTATTTCTTTGGGCAAAGGAAATTCAATAATGACTTTTATCCAAAGTACAAATAAATACACTAAGTACACTTAGTCCTTGCAAATTTTACTATACTAACGATTTTGGCGCCAAAACTATGCAAAACTATAAATTGATATTAAAACTAGTGAAATAGAACAGATTATGATTAATATTTTTTAACAATCTTCCAATAATGTCATAAACGTTAGTAGGTTATTGTCTTTTTAAGAAAAGCTGTTTGGGAGAGTTCAGAACTAGCTCTCGTCCAATCAAGATGAAGAGTTAGCTGAAATCTATTTTTAGACTTGATTGTTGTGGTTGCGGTCATACGACGAGTGATGTAACAATCAAACATCAACGCGTAGAAGATTCTCTAACGGATATTAACTCACGTAGCAATCAAACTTCAATCCCTGGAAATTCTCTTAGGTGTTATTATGTTCTTTGATATCAATCTTTTTGCATCGTTTCTAGATCCCTCTCAAGCCATATGGTCGAGGAAGACCATTTCTTAATGCAAAAGCTCACCGCTGTCACCATTTTATCAGCGCGCCATCATTTCTGAGTGAGCATGGTTGTAGAATAAACTATGACGTGAGCTACCTCAAATTTGCCTTTTTTCGCACCAGCCGCAAACACCTTTAATTTTTTTTCTGCTGAACATTTCCAATTCTTCGTGTTTATCTTGAAAAATATTTTTTTCCCCTTATACTTAAATTTATACTCAAGCGATTTATCTTTTCAGGATCCGACTCAGTTGCATGTTCTGCACTTCACGAGGAATCAGACCGCGAAGAATGACCATATAAATAGCAATTCTTATGAACACTTGAACGGACGCCCGAAAATTCGTCTAGTCCCACCATCGCCTAATTTCTCTAGTTTACTCTCGCTACTTCAGCATAATTTCTTCATACTTCGCAAGTATGGTTCATAATAAGTTTTTTTTTTGCTTGAATCAGCATTTGTTTTTTCCCGTTTTTTGAAAACATTGAAATTTCGAGTGTTTTCGGGACTTGCTTCGTTAGCACAGAGACACTAATTGAACACGTATGCTACTTCATATATTGAGAGTACGAAAAGGTTTCCATATTAAGTGCGTATTCTGTAGCCATAATAAGTTCCAGATAATGATAATGCATGCATTCTTTTACAAATTAGTTAAATTCATCCTCGAAACGTTCCATATTTATTGGCTGACTCTTTGATCTCAGTTTATTAGTCAATTTTTTTTTGTCAATTTTGAAGTTTCGTTTTTGCAGAATAAAATCGACTTCAAGTTGATGTCGTGTTTTCTGTCGTTTAGAATTCGCTTCTTTTAGATATAATCGTTTTTGAAGACTGAGTTTTTCCCTAGTAATACTGTTGGAAAGCCAGAAAACTGTCCAAGAAAATCACTCAAAGACGATTTTTCCAGAATTTATTTGGCTTTCCAACAGTATTCATATGTTGGAAAAACTCAGTCTTCAAAAATAAATAAAATGAAACTTTGTATCAATAATAATACCTCGAATACAAACAAAACCTTGAGATGATTGAATGTTTGTGTCGCGGATTATTCTAAATGGAATTTTTAGCAGACGACGTCGAAAAAGAGTCATTGACATGAATATTACTAAATTAAAACCAGAAAAGGCAATTTTCTCTTCGTTTTCTAAGCCATACCGGTCTCAAACCTATTTTTTCTTTTTTTCTAAATGGCTAAAGGATTTCGATTTTAGAGCCAAATTTTTCACCCAATTTGTCAATATATTGGAGTTTCTTATTTCGTAAGCAAAATAATGGCTGCAGTGTGTTGACAGGTAGACAGTAGAATTATTAGATTTCGATGGATGACTGAGTAGTGTTAAACCAATAATGAAATATTTTAAAATGTAAATAGTCGGTGGCCCTGGTGCACTGAGACATGCATCTAAACGGAGTTTATGGATATGGTGCAACGACACCCGTAGAGCATCCATAGTAACGCCTACGAAACATATTATACTCGGATCACTTTCCAAAAGCATCATTCAAAACAAATTAACGTCAAAAACTGCGAGATGTATTTCTTTTTTCTTTAAGCATTCAAGTAATGGCTTTTTTTGTTTGTTTGTTTTGTTTGTTTTGGTTGCCCTACTCACAAAGAAAAGAAAATCTATTTTGTTTACTTACGAAATATGCAGCTAGATGAAAGGATTTGGTATAAATCATTAATTTATACCAATTTTTTTGATATTTTCTTTCATCTAATTTCAATCATCAAAACATCTGTCGATAGCCTCCAAATTCTTAGGAGTTTTGGATGAACAAATGAGAAATATAGTAAGTGCAGTTTACAGTAAAATTCTTCTTCTTGCTCACTAAATACAACTCAGCGTTAATGTAGTTTAAAACTAAACTTAAAACGTGAGTAACTGGAAAGATTATTACGAGAAAACATTTTTAAAATACCTATTTGAGAATTTGTGATATAGCTTGGTACCAAAGCGAACGCTCACCTTTCGAGTAAGCGCGGGAAAACTTGTTATGTCGATGATAAAGACTTGATAGAATATTTCTTTCCCAGCTAGTCTTTAGAAAACTTGTCTGGCGCTCAAAATGAGATTGTGTACTCGCGGAACGTGGTTAGAGTCACTCTATTTTACAGCCGCTTTTTAGACATATGTAAATAGAGTAAAGAGGCTATGGCGAGTTCAATGATGGCAGATGTAAATGAGGGAAGGTTTAAGTGGGTGATGAGACAATACATTCAGACGAAGGAACCAATAGAGTAGGTTTATTGCCTTGATAGATTAATCCAGTGCTTGAAAATTTGAAAGTCCATTTTGTTACTACTAGATCTGCTTTGTTTTGAGGACCAGCAACCTCATGTGGGTCTGTTTTGAAGTGCTAGCTGCTCGTCTTGAATGCCTAAAGACGGTTGCAAGGCCTCAAAAGAAATAGGCTATTTCAAATCAAAAACAAAGTTAGTTCTCCAAAATAATTGTTTCCTATTCTTAACTTATTCCTTTACCTGACAAACAGGGTTTAAAGTTCAAGTCTGTACATTTTTTCTAGTAAAACATAACTGGCATAAAACTGGCTTTTATTGAGCTTAACTAAAAGGTCCTGAAAACTAATATAAGCAATTTGCACTTTAAAAGAAGCGATTAAATCAGTCAAACGTTTAGTGAAAATAAGTAATTGTTTTACTTACTTTCTATTTTTTTCTTTAATTCACAATTTACTAGTTCATTTTGAGCACTTGACTCTGAAAGTCCCTTGACACGACACGCTTTGTATTGGCTTTCCCAGGTTGCTTTTCTTTCATGTTATTCTTCTGATCTCCTTGTTCGTTTGGATTTCATAGCAGTATTATTATAGTGAATTATGCCAATAACCTCGACATTTGACTCTCATATGCATTAGTTGTGTGAAATAGAAATGTTAGTATTATTTTCAGGCAGGGCAGCCATTTCAAATTCATCAGTCCTTCACCTTCGCATTTATAGGCTAATTTATAGACTATATAAAAAGATGAAAAATAGTTTGAATACGAATCTTGTGCATGTAGCATACTGCTGAAGTTAAGTGTTGCTAAGCAACTAGAGAGATCGCATCTTTAAGGATCTTCTGTCCCAACCCAGAAACCACTGCGCACCACTTATACCAGCCAATGTTTCAGTTTCTCAAGGAACTAGTAAACTTACCAATAAGAAGCCGTTTGATTTAGTTCTTTAAGATTTTAGTTTGCAATGATAATAAACAACTTTATAAAGAAAAAAAAGCAAGTCATTTCATAGTAAATTCTTCAAAGAATGAATTAGGTCATCAGTCATTGCTGTATTAAAACTATTTTGCTCTGAGAAGCTGCGCTAAGGCTTTCCGAGATATTTAAAGGACTGGCTCGAGTTGACATTACAGTGTATTGTGGGACTGTTTTAGGGGACGAAATAGACGTCACCTCGGAATGGCTACTGAACTACTTCAAACAAACGAAAACAAAGATGACGGAAAAACTATATGCGTTTCGTGTGTTTGTCTTTCTTTTACGGGTAAAGGTGATCGATTTCCCGCCTTAATTAATTCATCTTTCGTTGTAATCTCTTGTGGTGAACTGTTAATATCAATGATGCAAAAAATATTCCAGACCTACCTAATAGCATTGATGTTTTTCGGGTACCACCCCCCCCCCTTAATCTTTTTAAAATCCTCCCAACCCTCTTTTTGACCTTTGATGTCACCCTTGTTCCACTCCAATTTGAGGGGCCCCATTTTCTATTCACCTCCAGTCCCTCCCCCTCCGACTCAAATAATGACTGGTCCCTAATAACATTTATTCTGACAAACGATGCATTTCGCGCCAAGAATCTCCGAAATAGCGGGTTCAAACGGTGAATAATAACTACAAATAAGGAGAATTGCTGACTCTTCTAATGATGCAATACCGTATCAGAGGTTAATATCGTTCCGTGTCTGTTTTAATGATATGCTGACTCATTCTTGATTGATCAACAAACGATGATAATCGTTGACTGATTGCAATTGTTTTGTCTCTAGTTTTACTGAGTACTAATCACATTTCGCAGGCTTGATTAGCAAGTGCCTTTAAAAGTCGACGACTTGCGAAATAAAAATAGAAAGGTACACACACTGAAATGGCGTGATGGTTTAAAGTCCAAAAACTATGTAAATAAATAAAATAAGAAAAGCGGCGAAACAGCTGAAAAAAACATTAAAAAATTGGCCAAGTAAACTTGCAGGTTTTTTACGACTTTTAAATTGGTCTTAAAATCGTACACATGTATGTACAAATTTGTTCAACAACAATTATAAATGGTTTGTTTTAAAAAAGAAAAACACCAGCTAAGACACCCTTTGCGTGTTTACAAAGCTATGAAAACTAAAGCCAATATTATGAATACTTCTGAAGTCAAGGAAATTAAAGATTGCTTTTGGAATAATTTGTGCGCTTGAAATAAAATATTCTTATTGGTATGGGAACTTGTTTAGTAAGTAATAAGAGATATTATTCGATAAACAGAAAACAGAAGCAATATATTGCGTAAGAAATATTCTATACGAGTTAGTGCAGATGGCCTGTAGTGACCTTGGGGCCTCACGATGGGAACACGTGGTTTCGCATCACCAAATCGCAATGAATGACCTAGAAGCTTTTCGCTCACGTACTGAACCGTCTTAAAATATCAACAATAACAAATACGAAACCACGTTTATATTTCAAAACGTATTTATTTACAAACCGGAGTTACTAAGCTAGTTGGGTTCTCCTGCAACAAATCAATGTTTTTTAGATCCATTTTGAATGTCCATGAACATAGAAAATTGATCAACATGTATAAATACCATTTTCTTTCGAGACAGTTCAAGCATTTTTTCATTTTTCTCTTCACATGAAGAAACGTCATATTTCTAATATAAAAGCTTACTTCTTAACTGAACAACATATTTTGAATCAAATCTGAACTTTTTGCAATATTATTACGTCATTAATATTTTTGTTTTTAGCTAGCTGCGCGCGATCAAAACGTTCGAGAATTCCAAATTTCGTTTTGTTTGCGTTTACAGTTATTCTAACAAAACAGATTCCTGCGATCATATTAAATTTGTTACAGAGATCTACTAAAATAGAGTTGTATAGAAAAAATGAATTAATTATGCCTCTTCTATAACATGCCTGGTTGTATGACGATATTTTTCACAACAAACCCCGACTTTGCTCGAAGAACTAGCCACTATTAGCTTTAGTTTACCCTTTACATATTCGTGATTTAAGTGTATTTGAAACAAGAAAGGGTGTTAAAACTCTGTTTCTTTTGCCACTGCTTCTCTTTCCGCTTCACAACGTATATTCTCCCTCCTTGCTTGATCGCGATGTTTTGTTTTCGTTTCACCGGTGCTTTTGGTACGCTCGGCAAACTCGACACAAAACAAACTCCGCTTTCTTGCGATCCTGTAACCCTTTTGATTGCTTGACTTGAGAATTATAAAAATGGCCAGCTTTGGAGTAGTTTATAATATAGATATTCCATAACTTTTAAATTTTATCCGAGGAATAATAAGCTTGTCAAGTCTGAGGAATAACCTCCGTTGCGCAACTGTGCCTTCATCTAACTGGCTCGTTGGTATTTTGGTTGGAAGATTGTTGTGCTTTCTCAGACGCACGAAGCTTGGAGAAGGCAATAAGAGCTTCAGGGAAGTTTGGTGGAGTTGCTGGCGTATTAGCTGGAGTGACGAGCTGTGTTAGAAAAGAAATATTAAGACAGTCATTCAATATTGGTTTACATCAACAAATCGCCGACAATGAAAGTTCGGAGCGGTTTGCAAACGAACGATTCAATTCCAATAGAAATATTTCCTTACCGAATGATTAGAATGAGTAGGAATAGCAGCCTCTTGGAAGAACGTACTAAGGGCAGTCTGAAATAAAAGAATATGATTTAAATTAGCAAGAAAAGGAGTCGATCGCCGGCCAAACACAAACAAAATCAATCGTACGAAAGCGAAACAGGACCTCAACACACACACACACACCTGAAAATCCCAATGTTTGGCCTGTAAAAGCTGCCAAGCTTGTTCTCTAGCGCACCCTGCAACCATTACGAACTGATTTACCATTACTTCTTCTCGAAGTGTGTCCATCGTGGTAAATTTCGGGTTCTTTTAGTATTTTTTGGTGACCAAAACACACAATCAATCCTGTGTTGATAACTAAATCGATACCAAACTCCTAGACTTGTTTTGCTGGTATCACGTGCTCAATTGACGTCACCCTGAAAACAAACCCTCTGATTGGTCCATTTCGATCAGCAGCTGTCAAATATTTGACGTTGCTAAGACTACGGGGCTTTTTTGCCACGAGGGAAAGTTTAAAATGGCTGACTCAATTCTTTGTTTTGGTATTCTCAAAACGAAAACAAATACGCCCCCATATTCCAACAGGAAATACCGTCCATGCTTGGACACGTTGCAGAATGAAAGGCTGAATCATTTTCAGAGTTGAATTGACTTCCGCTTGATTTTCTGACTGAAGTTCATATGAATGAAAAACCTCAAAAAATCACGAACACGTGGTTGTGGTCGCCTCATGATAAAAACACGTCTACGACTACAAAATATTGACAGCTGCCATTATTAGATATGCCAAAGGCAACCCAAAATAAATAATTCTTAGTTTAAGAAAACTATCATTATTTTTAATTTCATAGTCAAAACAGAAATTAAAGAGGAACTAACATAGATCATTCTTTTTCCCTAAAAAAAATTAAATCTTGAATAGCTTATGTTTGCCCATTCAATTTCCACAGCTTATGTTTGTATTAGATTTTTTGGCTCTAGTTGCTTGTCGAGAGCCAATCAGAAGGTGAGAAAAAATTCGCGCCAAATCGATAAAAATCGATGAGTGTGTAAGTTTCTGGAATCCATTTTTATCAATTTTCGCATCTATTCTATACAAATTCGAGTTAAAAGTGGCTAATTTTCCTACTAAAAACAATATCTGGTTCAGAATTCTTCGCATTTTCTCTAATTGCTAAGACTAACTTTACAATCGCGAAAGAAGAACGGTTCAAAAAAACATGTCTTCTTCTCCCAAAAAGGTGTTGTTCAAGGATTTCGCCAACGAACACCGAAGTAAGCTATCTGAAAAGTATCCCTTCCTAACGAACCAACAAATACAGGCAAAACTAAAACAGTCGTGGAAAAGAGTCTGCCAAGAAAATAAAGATATGGTGCCGACGAAAAACGATCGATCGCCAAGGAAAAGTTCAAATCAAGGTGAAGTCAAGTTAGTTAGTTTACTATAAAATCATTGCTAAAAATTGGTTTTACACAACTATCAAATTATATATATGCTGGAAAACTGTTAATGTTTCACATATTAAAAGTAGAGATAAGAAAATATGTTGAAAGACGTACATAACTTTGCAAACTTCAACTCTCAAAACCATCATCCAATTTGGGCGTTTTACAATATCCAAATAGGATGTAGCATGTGAGCTTGTTTAATACTATTATTTTAAAAACTCACTACGCAGTTGAAGACACGAAAAGTCCAGGAAGTTGCCACAAACGTCTTTCTTGGTATAAAGGATCTCCTTCGAAGGTTGTCTGTGGGAGCAGTAAGACCTTGGAATCACCAGTATCCACTGAAGTGGATTCAGGTCCCTGGTATGACGAGGTGTCAATACATTCAGATACAGATTCACCAAGAAAAACTCTAGAAAATTTCTCAGGTATCCTGCTTTTTAAGAAGAGCACTACATATGCATACAGGGACCTTAGAGACAGTTGGCTTTAGAGGCCCCCCTCCACCCCTCACGTTTATATCAATGAAATAAATATATTGCAATTGCCTCTCGAAATCATAGGACTGGAAAATGCATTATCATACTGCATAGTAAAGTGAATTTAGTTAAACTGTTGAATAATTGAAATCAAAAAAATTACAAAAAAAAAATGTTTTTTTTTGGGGGGGGAGAGGGGGTACAATGATATAATCATCTGTCTCATCACTTATTCTCTGGTTAAGTAAACCCCCAGATTCACATGACCGTTACATTCGCACGTATTTGCTATTTTAGGTAACGTCAAGAGGTGAACTATATTATTCAAGTTTGGTAAATTTATCCAACCATTCAACAGCGTGACTAAGTGCACTCCTATAACAATAAAAGTTAGCACCAACAATGATGATAAGAATGATAAAATGAAACTAAGAAAGAATATTAGAAAATATAACAAAAAAATGACAATATTAATTAGAATAACAATTACAATAATAATGGTAATAAAAACAATAGTAATAACAATAATAATGATAAAAATATCAAAATTAATAATAATTTTTCAGAAGATACCGTCAAAGATGTGATTGACCACAAATTAAACGTTGAAGACCATAAACATTCTACAGATAAGGAATCCAACATTATAAAGGTAATAACCAACAAATATCTTATCATTTTAGCTGCTGGAATCGAGTTTTCAACTTTTTAATCTTATATTGATTTTGGTAGACTGAAACAGTGGTATTTGAGCTGTCTCATCCATCAAAGCTGTCGCTAGAGAATGCGGAACAATTTACAGTTCAAAGTTCAAGGTATTTAATGTGACATAGTTTTGCCTTTGTCTAGAAATACAGACAATAAACAGTGTAAAGTCCAGAACAATCTTAAGTTAAGTTTTTTTTTTCCAGGTTAATATCAAGTGAACAAAAGAAGGGAGATAGTAATTTTAATTTGATGTTTGATGAGGAAGAGAAAATATTCCTATAAGATGTGAAACAAGTCCAACAGTTAACATTTTTTCCTTGACATTAATAAAATAATAATAACCAAGGCTGTATTTGTTGGAATCTCAAACTGTTGAAATTATTGTACCAGATTATCAATGGTATTCAATGTTGTTTTTTTTAATAAATAAAAGAATTTTTTGATTTATGAGACTAACAGATAAGTTTTGACATACAGCCAAAAGTTTGATGGACTTCGACTTCCTCAACTTCTAAGAGCTATTGAATGTTTCAGAGTGTAATGCAAAATAGCCTCAGAACCTACCCATTGGTTGTTCCAAATTTATCCGTAGCAAATATGCATTTCCTAGACCCTCCCCACCCCTTGGAAAATCCAATCCCCCTCCATTAGGCAAGGTATGGATATTTTTTTGGAATTACAAATTGTGTGCCACAGTTTGCACTCATTATCTCATAATTTTAGGAAAAAAATATAACAATATTAATTGTTCTCTTCAAATGACATTTATGTTATTACCATTTTAAGTTAAGCTTGCAAATCAAATCTATTATTTTTAAACTTCAAGCAGACACATCAAAAAATTTCTTTATCAAGTTCCCCACTTCATCGGGAGAGTATTTCACATATTTTTCTGGGTTTTTGGTGAATTGCACACCCTCGTATCTAGAAAAAAGAAGAAAAATGTATTATTCCAGATTCTATTGCTGTTCCATCTGTATAATAATTATTTTTCATCATCACTACTATCATTATCTCAACTATCATTATTGTTAACCAACATTCATCAGATGTAATATTGTCATCATTATCACTGTTAAATCACAATTTTTTTCAATTATATTTAAAAAAATATTTTTGTTTAGGATTTTAGGACCTCCCTGAAAATCATTTTTATGAGTGGAGTATCCTCATTAAATATTAAATATTATTATTATTATTATTATTATTATTATTATTATAGCCATCAACTTTATTGCCAACCACCTTAATCACCATTATTCATCAGAAAGAAAGAGAGAAAGAAATAGAAAGAAAGACTAGAAAGAGAGAGAGAGAGAGTAAGAAAGAAAGAAACTGTATGTCCACGAAAACATTTTTAAGAAAATGTTAGATATTAAACTAACTTTTCTCTGAAGGATCTGTAAAGTGGAACAATAAGGTCAAAATTCTTTTTTCTGATTTCTTCTCGCAGCTGATCGTCTGGTACTGTATATGTCTTTTGGATCTGGTAAATCTCATCAAACTCTGTATTAAATCCCTAGATGAATTATGAATAGTAAACACATCTTATGTTCCAAGAAAATAGAATAATGGAAAATGTAAAGGAAAAATATCTAAAAACTTTGGTGCAGATGTCATTCTAAATTTGATTGGCTTGAGTATGTGAAGCAAAAGTTGTTCAAGTTACTTTACCTTGAATTTATCTTTTATCATTTGCCGCTGTTTGTCTTTCAGCTACAAAGATAAAACAAAATTGAATTAAAACATATTTGAAGAGAGCACTGACAGTAAAATGTTCTGTAAAGTAGCTTATCAGTAATCACAAGACTGCTACTTAGTATTCATATTAATATTGTGTACTGGTGAAAATGCACACACAACATTGTTACAGCTTTTTGGTTGATTTATTCCGAGAGAGGAGGAGAAGGAAGAGGAGAAGAAGAATGTCAGAATAGAAATGTGTATTCAATACATGTATTTTACCTTTGCATCAGCACCCTTTGGAGCTGGCCCTGGTTTATCCATCTCTAAAAGGTAATGGAGTACCTTGCTCCAACTAAAAAACAAATCAAAGGTAAGTATTCAATTCAATAGTGTACTAAGGGCATGTTAGCTTCACTAACCACACATCCGCTAGTTAATGACACTGCACTACCAAAGACATTTACTCTGCTTTTACTCTTTTAAGAGTGAAAAAATTTGAAAAAGAAAAAAAAGGTTTTTGAATAGAAAAATAGAAAAAAATGTAGCTAAATATTCATTTTTGCCAATGTGAATTACTCACCATTTGTCGTACATGTTTTTTTGTTCTTCGACCAACATTTGATACTGGTCATCTATGTCTGTTATTTCTCCATCTTTGAGGAGTTCAAGAAGACCTGACCTATGAAGTGTTTAGGGACTGGTCAGAAATAAATAAGGGGGAGGGGGTGGGCCATGAGCATCTGATATACTAAAAGACAAAAAAACTGGTGACTCATTCCCTGTATCTTATCATTACTGTAACTATGAATTATTGTGATTACCAGGATGATTACAAGGGGAAATGCAAGAATAATTAGAGGGATAAAAATGAAATAAAATGAATTTTTTTTCACAATTGTTTTAATAAAAAGTGTGAAATGAATTTATTTTTTTACCTTTGTAGCGCTTTGAGAATGTAATGATAATTGTTGAGGAGAAAGAGAGAAGACAGAGTTACTGATTCATAAACCTTGGCTTTGAGCTGAAGGTTGAGTCCAAGAGAACCAAGAACACGTTCTGCAATGTTTGAGGGAGTGGCTGTTATCTATTATAGCATTTCATTCAAAATCTATAAACCTTCAAATTTTATTAGCACCAAACACTGAAACAACCTCAGGGCTGATCAAAGTCAGGGCACTGCTAACTCACAGATCCAACCCTGAAACAACCTCTGGGCTCATCTAAGTCAGGGCACAGCTGACTCACAGATCCAACCCTGAAACAACCTCTGGGCTGACAAGCTCTTTTCACATGTGATGCCAAGTCCAGGAATCAAACTTGAGCCCCTGATAGGTGAGAGGCAAGTGCACTGCCGCTACACGGTCACTTTTGATTCTTAGAGTTTGAAGGAAAACTTACGGACATATTCAGCTGTTATTCTCGTTAGTTGTCCTTTATCCCTGTTAATGAACCCACGCATTTGGTCCTCTTGCTGCGTCGCTAACACATGACCAACTGTCTCTGAATATGGCAAAAGCTGGTCCATAAAGATCAACGTCTGTAAACAACAATATCCATCAGAAATAAATTACCAAGTCTAATAAATACTATTGTTTGAACAAAATTATCCATCAGAAATTATAAAGTCTAATAAATAATAAGGTTAAAAGTTGCTATATGCTCACTATCAATGAATATCGTAAGCCTAAATTTTGAAGAGTGGGATTAATCAGAAATTTTAAGGGAGTTGTTATCAAGCTGCCATTCATTTCTTGGATAAAACAAAAGAATTTAAATCTCCTGAGAATTGAAAACCCTTCTGATGTGCTGCAAGGGGTCTATTACGGTGTAGCCTCCTTCCTTGCAGCTGATACTGTACGCACTATTTTCTTACATTTCTGGTTAACTCATGTACTGTTCCATCTTTCGGCATGTTCGAGTGTTTATCAGGACCATGCTGAAATGAATGAATGACAAAAAGAATGAAAGAATTGCAATTGGTTTATAAATAATTAACAAACCAGGAATAGATATAGACTAAGACTGAAATGGTCCTACCTGAAGTCCCTTCGGGGGGGGGGGGGGGGGGGGGGGGGTATGAATGAATGACAAAAAGAATGAAAGAATTGCAATTGGTTTATAAATAATTAACAAACCAGGAATAGATATAGACTAAGACTGAAATGGTCCTACCCAAAGTCCCTTCAGGGGGGGGGGGGTATGAGCACACCCTAAGTCGTAGCATAAGTTTTTTTAAACAACTTTATTGGGAATACTACTAATTTTCACAATGAGAAAACAACAACATAGCAACTGAAAAATACCAAGACATAAACAATAGAATGACTTGGAATTAAGAAAATAATCAAAGTAGCAAAAAAGAGTGGGGTGGAATGGGATGCAAGTACCTGTGCAGGGCACCCCACCAAAGTTGTCATGCCTTTGACTTTCTTGTCAAGAATGCCCTGCCCCACCCCCTACAGAATCTCCTTGATGCTATAACCTTTGGAACTGGGTTCCTTCATCTAAGTGTAAACTTTAGTTTAAATTTATGATGTTGTCAAGACATTTACTGATTGTTTGCTTACCTTTATTCCATCAGCAAACTCTTCCAAGGCACGAGATGACTGTTTACAAAAATGAAGAAAAAAAATCTTCAGTAATCATTATAAAATCAATATCATCTCCTTGTTTTTTATCAACCATAAATGCAAGTCATAAGTGAATACAAGGGGGTGGGATGGGGTATATTGTCAAGTTAATATTCCTCTCTTTAATGCTGTTTTATTTTCTCAGATAATCAACATCATTCCCATATCTATCCAATCAAAAAGCTGGTTTTGTCAGCAAAAGTATTGTTCTGATGCTCCCACCTGTCCCTCCCCCCCCCCCAAAAAAAAACAATTGTCATCGCAAATATCACCACAAAGTACAGCAGTCGCGCTGCTCAATGGGGTTGAGTGGAAAGCAATCAATCAATCAATCCATCCATCCAACAATCCATTGATCAATCAATCAATCTATTAACCGATCATTCAATCAATCCATCAATCAATCAATGTAAATCAAAAAACCTTTTTGTGAGGTCAATGAACTTACTGTCAGCTCCAGGATGCGGATAAGATTTGGGAAGCGCATTCTCGTCTTTGCTGTGGTTTCCTGTCAAGAAAAGATCATCTTAATCATTATAACTGGATCATAACAAAATTGTTTCGCTCCTTGACTCCCAATGCATGTCATGGGGGTTTTTTAAACTAAGGGCAGGCGGCTTACTTACCTGTACTATGTCATCAAAATGAGGCTGTATCTGACGGAATTGTTTGAGTATCGGAAAGGTCTGCATGATGGCTGCGTAGTTGTGTTTGGTTATAAACCGTTTCAGAGTACTGATGATAGTCTGATGACAGAGAAATTATAACACAATTATATTAGAAACTATAAATGGCTATTTTTACCAATCTGCAACTTATGGTAAGGAGTCAGTAAGGAGGAGAACTATGGGTGGGCTCTTATCGTAACATGTAAATATTTTTTCATATACATTTAGGGTCGATTTTGATTGGTCAAAACTAAAACTGCTACCATGAAGTGATATTGCAAAAGCAATACATTTTTTGCAGACTTCAGAATTATTAATAATCATAAATATCCTCTAATATAAGTGAAGTCCTCTGATGAAAAATAAAACTGAAGTCTGCAAAAAATGTTCAAAAGTCAATAACCAACTAACCTCTCCTTCTGCCATGAATGCATCAGTTGCAGCTTCAATCAGTTTGTCAAAGATGGCATTCTGGTGTTCTTCTGGGATTACTGGCTTCATAAGTTCACGCTCACTCTATAAGTCAGGAATGAAAGAAAATTCAGTAAAACATGAGATCAGTTCCCCAGATGCCTTTGTCAACCAACTGTAGGCCATTTGTCAATGTCACAATGGTAAATGTCTGGGCACCCAATGGTAATCCCAGGTGAGATGTTGGTAAATTAACAACATGTTCACTGTTGGAGGGCTGTATATCGCTAGGGGTACCGTCGCTGGGTGATTGATGGTCAATGAAGTAACAGTGGGCTGTCAATCATCCACAGCTGACAGTCGCCCAACGGGGTACATATTCAGGAGCACTGTTCTTGGACTTTATCAGAAAACTCATCATTACTCATACAAAAATAGTTATTCATTTAGGACTTTGTTATCCTTGGGGTAGCTCTCTGACGAAAGAGGATGGAAAAGGAGCGAGGTTGGGGTAGAAAATCAAGAGGGTTTAGTACGATGGTATGTAAAATGTAAACATAAGCTTTCTGTAATCAATACCTCTATGAGTTTGAGCAGAGCTTTGCAAGACAACACATAACCAGATGCGTCAATGTCACTAAAAAAAAATAAACAGATTATTACTACTACCAGATGAAAATAAATTTGGGGAGAATTTTGACAAAGAAAATATTTATTTTCAAGTTTTTTAGTACTTTTTATAATAAAAACCTTTTTTCATCCTTGTGTTCTTCTTTTCCGTCCTTGGTGTCAAACGCCAATGACGTTTGTAGGGAGGAAGCTTTACGGCCTGGAAAATGGAAATGAATGAATAAATGAAATAAGTCATGAATTATTAATAAAAGGAAAAATGGATAATCATTTATGAATTTATGAATTATAGTAATTATCATCAATTAATAAACATTAATGAAGGAATAATTTAATTAATGATATTTTCCAAATGAATGGATGGATAGTAACTATGACCTAACTGCTATCAACTGCGGATAGGATTGCTGTTACATTATTTTGATTCATTATACTTACTGAATTCCATTGGTTTTGATGGAACTCTTCTTAAGCTATAAGAAACAAATAAATACTCAGTGATAGTCTTTAGTGAGTTGTAGATAAATAGCTAAAACATGCTCTCAATGATTTGAAACTGCATTATGAAATGATTGGGATACTATGTGCACTACTCTGATTTTATTTGATCTTTTTGCGAGTTTGTTATTTCATAAAACAGATCAAAAACAGTTTTCTGTGTTTGATACTCTGATTTTATTTGATCTTTTTGCGAGTTTGTTATTTCATAAAACAGATCAAAAACAGTTTTCTGTGTTTGGTACTCTGATTTTATTTGATCTTTTTGCGAGTTTGTTATTTCATAAAACAGATCAAAAACAGTTTTCTGTGTTTAGTACTCTGATTTTATTTGATCTTTTTGCAACTTTGTTATTTCATAAAACAGATCAAAAACAGTTTTCTGAGTTTGGTACTCTGATTTTATTTGATCTTTTTGCGAGTTTGTTATTTCATAAAACAGATCAAAAACAGTTTTCTGTGTTTGATACTCTGATCAAAACACTTGGGGATGTTGAGAGAAGACTCGAGAAGCTAGAAACCACTCTGCTATGTGTCATGGTTTCCTATGTTCCTCTCGTGTTCTCGCAACATCCTGAATGTTGATCTGTTAAATATTTTATGGTATTAATGAAGTTCTTACTCTTTTTTCTTACTGATTCCCTTTCTAGTTGGTGTACTGACACCTGCCAACATTAAATTATATTCAAATTATTAATATCATTATTTCATCCAAATGTTTTTCAAGTCAAACTTTCCATGAAAAAAATTGAAGAACCAACCTGAACTTGCTTTGAATTTCCCACTTGACTGCAAAGAAAATAAAGAAGTTTTTTCGAAAAACTTTCTACAGTGTTTACAACAATTAAACCATAATTGACTCAAAAATACTTACATGTGTGCCATCCATTATTCTTATCTCATTAATTCTGTAAAAAAAATATAATAAAAAATTACTTAGATGCACCTCTGTTGGCTCTCACAGCTGCGGTTAAAGATTGGAACCCTGGATGTAAATGTTAATCAATGACCAGCCCCTAAACAACCTCAGGGATCATTATATGGACATTATTTATTAAAATCCATGAAGCACAGGACAGAGCCATCTTGTAACAACTCTACTAACAAATGATATCAAGTTCAGAAATCAAATCCAAGTATTGATAAGGGTAAGCATTTTAACTACAATGCCGACTGTGCAAGATTCTGAGTTAGAAATATGAATAGCCTTACTCACCCCTGCATGGAGCGAACCAATGTACTTGATCTAATCTGTGCATACACACTTATGAAATCCAAGGAGTGAGTTTTTCCTGGTCCTGTAAGCCAGATGGAGATGGTGCTGAGGTCTTCAATGACCTTTTCTGCAATATAAATCATAGCATATATCATATAATGAAACCTAGTGGAAGTTATCAAGCTCATTATTCATAATCATCATTATTTTCATTACCATCATCGTCATTGTAATCAATATCATTATTAGAACTATCATCTTTCTTGTCATCCATCACTGTTAACCTCTGTCGTCATCATTGCTTTTGGAAAAGCAATGTATCATAAGCACTGTATAAATTATCATCATCATCATCCTCTCCACCACCACCCCGCCATGATCATCATTGCTATCATATTATCATTATTAACACCATCATCACCATCATCATCTCCACCACCACCCCACCATGATCATCATTGTCATATTATTATCATTAACACCATCATCATCCTCTCCACCACCACCCCGCCATGATCATCATTGTCATCATATTATCATCATTAACACCATCATCACCATTATCATCTCCACCACCACCCCACCATGATCATCATTGTCATCATATTATTATCATTAACACCATCATCAACTTCTCTCCACCACCACCCCGCCATGATCATCATTGTCATCATATTATCATCATTAACACCATGATCTCATGCATCATCACTAAAATTATTAAAATTATGAATAATTATATAGATAGATAGATGATTTATTAAGCATTATTACCATGAATCATATAATATACAAAATACTAAATAAATAGGAATAAGAATTACCCCAATCACAATCATTATAATATTATCATTACCTGGTAAATGCTCTACATTAAGCTCTTCTCCCAGCTGACCTGGAATATACAAGAAGGCATAGTACAGCTGAATAAAAAGATTCTCATTCCTACATAGATTGCACAATACTTTATCTCTCTCTCAATGACCTTCTATAACTATGTAAACCTACTAATAGGTCAAATATTAAATGAAAATGAAAAAATGTTGAAATTAAGTTGAAATAATTTAATTTTGCATTGTTTTGGTTTTAAAATCTGATACTTTTCACTACTAGTGGTCTATCAATAACAGACCACTAGTAGCTCAGCCAATCAGAGCACATGATTTGTTATATATGTAAAAATATTTCTCACCTTCCTCATTTCCAATGCAATCCAGGATGACGTTACCAGGTACAGGTTTACTGTGCCTGTTTAGTAACATCCTGAATTCCTTTTCCAGTGACTCACGACCACACTCTCTTAGTGACGTCTAGAAAATAACATGACAGTATGTGAAATATATTAAAACACTAACTTTCTCATCTCAAAATGAAACAAAAATAAAAAGTAAAATAATCTGGTGTTCCACAGAGCTCATTATTGGGACCACTGTAACCATAGTTATAAGGAAGGACGAACTATGAAAATGAGTAAAAAGGAACAACAGTTTACCAAATGAGTCATTTCAAGGCAGTTTGGATTGTTCTGAGTGAAGAATTCAATGGCATCGATAACTCTTTCAAGGTTCTTGATATATGCCTCAAGGTTACCAGTTGGTCTGAAAAGATAATAATTAACACATAAGAATGCCAAAAGCAGATACAAAGTATGGAAGGGCAGGTAAATGGTGGTATTTTCTGAGCTTATCCAAGTCATGGACTATACAGGCAAACTCACACATGGAATCCTATTTAGCAAATCAAGTTTCGTTGAAGGAGAAAACCTAGAGGACTGGAATCTTGAATCTAGATGGAGAGGCAAAGCAAGAGTTTTTCACAGATTGGAGTGATTTCCATACTTACGCGTCTCTGATGACATGTTCTGTGTTGGAATATACGTGATGGTAGCTGATAACATGGTCTAATGCCGACAAAGACCTGTCAATATCTCAATATTGTGTCAAGGAATAATCTCATAGGACATATAATAATAATATATGAATATTGCTAGTCTGTCTTAGCAATGCATTTTGGGACTGTTATCTCAGTTAAATAACACTGAACAAAAGAACAAACCACAATGTATTTTATTTAGAGAAACTTAATTTAGTTAACAGCCCCAGAATACATTGCTGTTGAAGGGGAAATACAAAGAACCCAATAAAAACCCTTAAATCCGAGGAAAGACCAACAAACTTTTACCACATGTGATGGCGAATCCAGAGGGTAGTGTAGGGTGGCGATACAAAGGCCATAAAACAAAGGATACTGCTTTGCCTTCTTTGCAAATCTACTGTTTCTTTGTGTACAGGTACAATGGTATCTTCCAGTTTGTGAATACGACTCTCAAATGATGCCAGGATATTGAGCTGCAAAAATAGATAATTATTAATTTGCTGCATAATATTTAGAAGCAGTACTTTCCTGACCTCCTCCCATTCATTGGGCTCCAATATTTTCTTTCAATGAAAGTCGTACAAGCTTTGTCTTACCATGTTTTTAGTAATATGGTCACTCTTTGTTAGACTTTCTTTTAGAAATGACAGTGTCATCTTCTCCTAAACACCAAAAACAAAAGAATAAAACATCATCTACTTCCTTTCCTGCATCCGACATGGAAGCTAAGCTTTCCAATATGTCAAAACCTTTCATTCAAATAATACCTGGTTCAACTTCTCCTCTATCTGTTTCTTCTTCACCGAAATATCATCCATAGTGGCTACTTAATGATAATTTGTAAACCAATTTATATTTTAGTTACTTCAAATAGGTCTAAAGGTTATTTCTTTTTGCATTTTTTAGGAAACTACAAACGTGTGTTGTTTATCGCCATCTTGGATTTCCGCCCTCTCTGCAACACAGGTAGCCCAAGCTTGTTTGCTGTGCTGGTCCATTATAAATATGCTCAGTGCTTAATTTTCGACAATTTCTCAACTAAAACGAGTTCTAATCGAATCGAAATAATTTATATTTGTAGTGAAGCTTCAAGCACATCTCTTTAGTTCGGTAGATTTCGATTTTACGTGTTTATTGTTTGTACTTTAGAAACAAGCTTTTGGGCTCCCTGTGATAGAATCATAACAAAATCCAAGATGGCGACCATGAAGACATCGCCGGATTTAGTGAATTTTTTTGTGTTCAACTCGGATTTTGGACCAAAAGAAGGAATGGTAAGACACTTAATATACTATTTATACGCAATATTTTCTCATATATCCAAACATTATAGCAGAATCAAGAATTTTTGCTTAAAATTCACTCTATTTTATTACCCATGAAAGACTCTGTTTTGTCCACAAAAGCTTATATTTTTGGAGGCGTACACAATTTTTAAAGATTCGATTACTTATTTTTATCTTTTTAGAAATATTATGACTTTTTATCTTGTTTTGTAGGAACACGAAAAGGTTATTATTTACATTCCAACTGAAGAAGATTTTGATAAGAAAATAAAAAATATTGGATTGTCCGAAGCTCTGATTCAATTCACTGAGTAAGTATTGTTTTCAGAAAGTCCAATGAAGATAGAACCAGAATATACTCTTTCCATATATAAATAGGTGTAAATATTTTCTGGAACTATGCAATATACTCTCCTCAGCCCCTTCCCACCCTTTGGAAATTCCATTCCCTCCTTCACGGTGGGGGGGGGGGGGGGGGGGGCTGGGGGTATAGATATGTTTATGTTAAGGGGTGCGTATCATTGATGTTTAACAGGACATTTGCTCCAGAGAAGCCTTGTGAGGCTGTGCACACACAGAAAACAAGACAAACGTTCTACAACCCAGAACCAGGATATTGGATGGTTATGGTGAGATGATAAGCTTAGATATATGACCTTAAAATTTTATTGATACCCTGAAACAACCTCTGTTAGGGCATGGCTAACTCATAGATTCAGTCTGGGCTGTTCTAAGTCAGGGCATGGCTAACATTATATTTATTTTTAATCCTAGACTGTCAGTATCCCTTTTAGTGAAAAAATTGCAAAAGATGGCACAAAAGTAGTTGAATATCATGATGAAGATGTAGTGGTAAGAACCAGTTATGTCTGTCTGTCTGTGTGTCTTTTGAATTACATCTTATAGCATACACAGAATCAAAATACATGGAGACCAAGCAACTGACTAGCCTTTCAAACATATGAAAACGATTTTATGTTTCCATGTGAACACAAGGAGAGTTAGTCACTATAGTAGTCAGTGCAGCATGATAGTTATTCAGATTTGGTCGCCGTATTTTTATGTATATGACATTGTATATTTTGATTCATTTTCTGTTAAATTTTTTTCTCTTCGTAGGACAGTATTTTAGATGCAGTACTCAAGCAAGCTTACAAGATGTTCAGAGTAAGTTTTTCCTTTATTTGAGGGAAAATATTTTAACGTTCAAAATCATTTAATGATGGTTATTTTTCTGATATTTTGGATATTATGTTGCAGTTGTTTAATGGAACATTTACTTATCTTGTGGAGACATACAGCAGAGAAGCGTTACGGAAAAGAGCAGATTATTTTTATACACATGTGAGTATTTCAATACTGCATTATTTGTTATCTGACATCATCATTCTCATTTATCATCATTGCCATTGTCATCATAACCATCATTACCATCATTCCCTATCATCATGCATTATTATCATCATCATTACTATCACGAATTGTCAACATCATCATCAGCATCAACATTTTCATCATCATTATCATCATCATCATCACCATCACCATCATGGATTGTCATCATCATCATCGTCATCAATCATCATCACCATGAATTGTCATCAGCATCATCATCACTGTCATCAATCATCATCGTCACAGATTGTCATCAGCATCATCATTACTGTCATTAATCATCATCATCACCATCATGGATTGTCATCAGCATCATCATCATCATCATCACTGTCATCAATCATCATCATCACCATCATGGATTGTCATCAACATCATCATAATTGTCATCAATCATCACCATCACAAATTGTCATCATCATCAGGATCAGCTTTGGCATCATCATCATCATTCATCAGACATCATTATCATGGTATGCCAAGTCAAAGACTTTTTTCTTTTTGTTTTCAGTATCTACAGACATTGAACTTTTCTAACTTTGATTTACTAGATGTATTCTCAGGTACTATCTTCTAATAATATCTAATAACATCGGATCAACATTGTTAACCTTCTTGTTACCATAGCAACTCTATCTCCATGTGAACCTACAAATGTTATTTTTACTTCTTAAGGTCAATATTTAAAATCTGACTGAACTCTTTTTCTGATTCTAATTTTATCTTCATTCTTAAGGTATTCAGTTTCTACCTCTCGACAAGAACACCTTCTTAAAAGTCCAGTGTTTCGTCAATTTAGTGGAACATACATTTAAGTAAGTTGAATCATGCTTATGTTGATAGTAATTGATGTTGATATTTTTGTAAAGCGCTGTTGAACTGAACAGAATTGAGGCTAAATAAAAGTTGGTTTTCATTATGGTGCTAGATATAATTTGCTTTACCTTATTTTTCATATAATCCGAATCTGAATGGAATGCAAGAATAATCTTATCTCATCCCCTTTCTCCCATTACTTTGCAGTCCTGTCAAGTACACAGCTTTCCTTTACTCCGATAAACTTGTGTGGTAAGTATATTGAATGCAATGGTTTTAATGCTGCTCAAGTTTGAGCCATTGCACCTAAGAGAGATAATGCCTTGCTTAGCTGCTCTGGACTGGCCTCTCCCATTTTTTCCTTTATTGGGCTTCCTGTGAAATATAACAGAAGAGAGTTTTTCTGTTCCCCCCAGCCATGTATGGACACAGGTAGTCCACTACAGAAGAGAAAGAGACATCTTCAAAGGGGGATAGTATTTACTTACAGTGACCAAAGTAATGGCCACCAAAAAACACAGGTAACCCATAGGGATGGCGATGATGACACAGGCAATGACCCATAATGGTAAAAAGTAACCTAGTTATCCAGTTAACCTAAAATGGATATTTCATGGTTTGCTTGTTAGGAGTGGTTTAGAACAAGAAGATATGAGAGTTATGTTTAAATATCTTGTTACAAGTTTATTTCCATCGACTTTGGAATCTGGGGTAAGGTTTTGATTTATCCAGTCATATTGAGTTCTATAAAATACAGCCATATACAATTCCCAGATCTATGTTAAATGAATAAATATTATGTTACCTTCTCAGACCCTCCCCACCCCTTGGAAAATCCAATCTCCCTCCATGTGGGATGTATGGATATTTTCTGGTACTTGTACATGACATACCCTTCTCAGACCCTCCCCAACCCTTGGAAAATCCAATCCCTCTCCATGTCGGACGTATGGATATTTTCTGGTACTACACAATATACCCTCCTCAGTCCCTCCCCACCCCTTGGAAAACCCCATCCTCCTCTATGAATGGAGGTAACTTTTGTGATTGAAATTGAATTGTATGTATTTTGCCTTTTCAACAAGTTATCAGATAAGGCATCTCAAGGGTATGTAGTCGTACAACCAAAATCCCATCATGGAAGGTATGCATTGAAGTCAGTAGAAACAGACCCATAGCAAGGCCTGGATGTTCGGGGAAGGGGGGGGGATGTTGCATAATGTCATTTTATGAGCCCTACTTCACCATCCAGCCTCTCTCCTTGCAATGGGCCTGCAGTAACATTATTTATTTAACCAGTTTCAAGCATCGTATGTCGTTAGTAACTAAGTTAGTGGACATCAGTTGATTGTGTTATTGTGGTTTCTAGGTATTTACCACTAATAATAATAATAATAAATAAACATTTATATAGTGCCATTTCCATGAGCTCAATGGTGCTTTACAACAAATAATTCATTTGTTGTCATGGTAACAGGTTTATTACAGGCCCGTCAGAGCTTAATGACATCCCAACACCAAGGAAACCACCCCGCATCTTTGTGAACACAGACATTGAACAAGAAGAGCTGGTCCTGGTTTGTTACAAGGTAATTTAACATCACTATTAACCCAGAGATGAGAGTATATGGACCGCGTGGCACTAATGAAATGGTCAAGATATAGAAGTAAGTTATAGTGCTTGGGAACGAAATTATTCCAGGCAAAAGCCCTTGGAATTAAATTCGGAAAAATTAATTTCCGACCTCGCTGGTGGTGGGTTCGAATCCCAGCGAGGTCGGAAATTAATTTTTCTGAATTTAATTCCAAGGGCTTTCGCCCAGAATAACTTCATTCCCAAGCACTATAACTTACTTCTATATCTTTGACTATTAACCCAGACCTTTGTAAGTTTGACAAGTCAGTCCAGAGACCGAGGGGTAATCTCTTGAAAAGTGGGTAGGGGAGCTTGATGGACCTTTTATGGTCGAAAACGAGACTTCGCGTACCTTTTAGGGTCTCCTTCTGACTCCTGGCTGACTAATGTCAGATTTTTTCCTTTAAAAATATATCAAATGTCATACAAGAATATAATGGTTGGAAATGTTGTCATTTTAAATGTGGTTGTACCTTTTAGGATCTGAAATCAGCATCTCAGTTAATTTATGTGTACTTTTTAGGGTCAGATTTGTTTGTTTTGAACAATATCAAACGTCATACAAGAATATAATGGTTTGGGACGTTGTCATTTTAAATGTGATCGTACCTTTTAGGGTACATATCAATTATACAAATCAACATATCAGTTAATTTATGCATACCTTTAGGGTCATTTTTGAAAACCGTTTGTCGAGCCCCCCTTAGTGTTATATGTGGATTGAGTTAAATTTAACACTATTATCTCGTGACTCACAAAAGGGTTAAAATAATTTGAATGAGAAAAAAATCTGAAGTGATAGAAATAGTGTCAAGACTTAGTGAGACTAGAATTTGCAGATGTCATAGTGCTGCCTCCTGTTGTGATTTGTTGTTCAAGAAGCTAATAAATGATTATTTTTCTAGGCTTTAGATGCAACAATATGTCTTCTGATTGACAGTAAGTTTGATCAATTATTATAAACTTATTCACTGTAATGAATTTTGTTCACAAATCTTAATAATGTACAATATTTTGAATTTTTAAGAGGAAAAAACTCTTAACAAATTCAAATGTAAAAGAAATTCAAAATCAGAATGTATCATTGATATAATGGTACCTACTAGATGTTTCAAAACTGAGAATGTATAAAAATTGCCAATGAAGAGATAACTAAAAAAAACTTACATGTACGTCATTTTAATATTAAGTAATTGATAGGGAGAGAACAGTTTCGACAGGGAATAGACTACCATTAGTGAAACAAATGGTTTGGTACCTCTACATACTCTGATTGCCAACAGTGTATTGCCAGATTTCCCTGTCAACACACTTGTTTCAAATAGTGCATAGCAATGAAAGCAGTGGTAATAGAAATGGCTCAAGGCTTTTCAAAACGAAAAAAAATTATATATGAGACTCAAAGTTAGGTGAAGAAATGTCTTGTTTTGCAGCTCCAAATCCAAGTGTAGAGTTCTACAGAAAACTGGATGGCTTCCTCGGTCCTCAGCTGACAAATCTTGCTAATATCATCTGTGAACAGACGGCCAAAAAGCAATTAGGGTATAGACATTATTACAAGGGGTTAAAAATCACATTGCTGCAGGGCTAAGATAATGTCGTCAGACAATGAATCTAGGTCTAATTTTTCTTGGTGCAATGTTTACCCATTTAAGAAAATGTGTCCTAGAGAATAAGATTCAAGAGTTGTATACCCATTTGAAACATTAACTGTAACCATTAAACAAAGAAATGATACTCTTGGGAACTTGGGGACGTGATGACATAGTGTCTGAATTTCTTTAAGGAATGAATGAGAGCACAGTATTTTTATATATTGATTCTGAATAAATTCTCATCCTTTTGTTGTGATTTTAGATCAGAGCAGCAATATCGATACATTTATTTCAACCACATGAACTTGGCTCAAAAGTCTTCAATCCACTCCAAGAAGTCTTCCCTAACAGGTGTTGCGCCAGAGATCATGAGGCTGATGGGGGATATCAGTGCCGACTTTAAAAAGTTAGTAACTCACCTGGCTTGACTGATTACTCTATTGCAAACATTAATATTATTATAAGCATCAGTACCACTGCCATTATCATAATCAACCTCACTATCGTTATCACTGCCATAATCATCATCATCACCAACATAATAATCCATCATCATGACCATCGTCATCGTCATCATCAAAAGCATTAACTTCATCATCATCACCATGATCATCCATCATCACCATCATTACCTGTTACCATCACTCCAATATCACCATCACTATTATCAAGTTCACCATCATTATCATTACCACTGTGATTATCAGCATCACTATTATCATCAGCATCACTATTATCAAGTTCACCAACATTATCATTACCACTGATTATCAACATCACTATTATCATCAGCATCACTATTATCATCAGCATCACTATTATCAACATCACTATTATCAACATCACTATTATCATCAGCATCACTATTATCATCAGCATCATTGTCATCAATCATGGCCAATACAATAATAATCATCAATCCTCATCTTAACCTTTGTGAATACCTATATATCATCCTTTATTCTAGCTTCCAAGAAGATGGTGAAACATATGTGAAGACCATGTCTGACTGCTGGGTGGTAGGAAGGAAGTCCGACCAGAGAGAATTTTTTGTAATACTAAATCAGAAGAGTGCCAACCTCATTGAAATCAATGGTCAGTTTTCTTTAATTATTATTAATCACCATTTCCAAGAAAGATCAAATGATTTTGCTAGTCCCGTTCTAATCTCACAAACACACACTCACATCCTAGCAGGGTTTTCAATAGAAGCCAGCAGCTGGAGAATCTTGACGGGTATTTTACATAAACTTGCCACCTATTTTGATTGAAGTTTACCAAAATCGAGGGAAATGTGAGAAATATTTACTCAAACTGGTATTAAAAATCTTATCAAGATGAAGCCTCTCTTTTACTAACTACAGGTTACTGTATTTTAATAACGATAAATATTTTATTAATAAATTGGCATCTATATAGCACCAAGAAAGCTAAATTTTCTGGTAAATTTTTCCAGTGGTTGCATGAATCCAGCTTATTGTCAATTTTCTGTTATTTTTTTCAGAGGAAGTCAAGAGGTTGAGCATTTCACATTTTAATAATATCTTCTTCATGGATTAGTCCTCTCAGCATTTCTTTTCATTTCTTTATACTTCTCTATAGCTAGGTTCACTCTTTAGACCTCTTAACCTTGTGTGAATTGTTTCCCGATTTCAGACCACTCACAAATTCAGGTGCTGGCTGAGTGAATAGGCCTTTTGCATTATGGCGTCATTTACTACCACTACCAGACTCCATTGCACACGGTCTTTTGTTCTGTTAATTAGCACCAATTGTCTCACTATTCCCATGAGGAACTACAAATTTGAATAAGAAAGAAAATTCACGAAGCATTTTGGTAGTGGTAGTAAAATGGCCTATTATAAGCATTAATAATACAGGGCTTAAAATGAGGACAGATCAGTTGCCAGTCATGATAACCGATCTAATTAGTTACGTTCTAATTCACTTCGTTCAAACGAACATAAATGATTTACCCTTTACATTAAAAATAGAACAGACTGAGTCAGTAATATGGTAGGTTGGCTTGCAGACCCAACAAATCTGGCTAAATGTTACTGGTCAAAATGACTGACAAGGCAAACATTTGACCAGACAAGTCCCAGTTTTGACTGGACATTCTCTGGCCATTACTTTAAGCACCTGTATCGCAACTGTTTCAAGTTCATAACCAAAATCACACTGTAAAATTAAATTATCAACCAATGTAAATATCAATCAACACACAATAATAAAAAAACTCTCTGGGATTAATAAAACATATATTATCATGATTAACCCATGGCCTGTAATATTACTATACATATCAACTTTATGCAGACACACTGTACTTTAACAAACTGATAAAACCAACACGAGAATTCCATTCAATCATAAATTCCTTCACAAAAGGCTTCATAAAAATATCCACAATCAATAATGCCTATAAATATTAAAATAAAATTTCAGCAATTTTAAAACATTCTTTTAGTTGTGTTGCTTGGAGTTTGTTTAACTGCGCTTCCTTGATTTCTATAATAGCTGGTACTCTATAATCTAGGTTTCCATAGCAACCTCTTATAAATTTATTGAATCGTCTCCATGGTAACTAGGTTTTTCTGTTGATATGTTTAGGGTAACATTTCCTCATATAATCATATTCATATTTCCAAGGTAACCAGTTTCTCTATGTTTCTATGGCAACGTCTAGTGTATCTATGACATCTCTGCTGTTATTCTTGGGTTTCTTATGAAACATAATGAGTAACATCAAGACCGGTAGATGTAACAGACTGAAGCGAAACAACTCTCTCGATGATTTACTATCAGATTGTTGATAGAATCTCCAAGCAAGCCACGTTAGATAGCCGTTAAGAGGAAGAGAGTCCAACGCAAGCCACCATGACGTGACATCACACAGGGGAAGTAGAGTTGATAAGCCTATTAGGTAAATTGAGTGCCTAAAGGCTACTCGCCGGCATAGTGCAGGATCTGTGACACACATCATTCTATAACCAGCTGAAGGCAAAAATTTAATATCAGATCATAAAGTTAAATATCATCTCCAAATCTACAATAGCCAATGTACACATGGAATCTCTAGCACAAAGCATGGAATACTGAGATTTTACACTTTTCAGCTCTAAAATTAATCTGACAATATTTTCCTTTAACATTTTCTACGGAAATGAAGTACTTCATGAGACAAAAAAAAAACAATTTTTTTTTCAGATTGTTCCTTCGATTTCCCTGTTCCATTTTTGCAGTGCTAAGTTTCCAGGAGTGCCTTGTGAGCTTTGATGCACATTGCCTATTGCTGGGGTTTCAATCAGCTGGTAAAAGTCTTTGAATCTCATTATCTGCTCCTGTAAGCCAGAAAGAATCCTAACAATAACCATCGATTCAGCTGATGAACATTCTGCATGTGACAGAGAATGATATCAAGTGAAACCCAGCAAAATCTAGACATTACTCACCTCGAGAATAATCTGGCCGTAGGTTCCAACTAAGAGCATTAAAATGAGGAAACTGCCAGGAATAGAGTATTCCAGCCAACACCAGAGCTCCTGGACCAAGTGAGCCAGTACATGCTGCCCATCCCATGAGAGGAGGGATCCCACCAACTAATGACCCCATCCATGTATTAACGATGCTTAAGCGCTTCAGGGGTGTATATATACATGTATATAAAAGAAGATTTGCTCCACCTGTGGAAAAATTGAAAATATAATGTAAAGGTGTTGAAAATAAAAAATAGTGGAATTTAGAAATGATTCTATTAAGAACATGATACAATATTGATCACAAATAATGTTTAATCAATAAATCTTTTACACATCAAAGGTACAAGTTCAGGGACGGATACAGGGATGGTAAAATAGGCAACTAGTCACCGCCTCTTTTTTTCAAATTCCTAGTACTACTCTTCCAAGTAGACTGAGGTAGTTGTGATTTTTTAATTGCCTTCGTAGCATCTGTTATGTTATCCGCATTTCAAATCGACCATGTGATGCCAATGTTGTGCCATGAGGACAAGTTTTTTACGTGATTAAAACTTGACTGAAATTTGGTCACATGGTGTAAAAAGGAGGGAAAGTACAATGGTACCCAGTACATTTTCCAATTCTGTCAATTAAATAAATAATATCCTAATAGATATCAATAAGTGCACTAATTACCTAAAAGAGCTGTAAGACCATTGACTTGAGTTAATAAACTAGTTACTCCAATTGCTCCTGTTATTATTCCAAATGCAAGAACATGGGATGGACTGGAATCAAATGGAAGTAAAAAATATTAAATGAAAAAAGAAAGAAGAATAAAATGGCAATGAGCAAGTCTGTAGAAACTTGTCGTTGTAGCTTTCCATTACCTTAAAAGTCCCCTGACCAGCACTCGGTTCTGCGTTCTTGCCATTTGAGAGTCAAATGGAATTTCCATCCACTTTGAGTAAAATCAAAAGAAACGAATTTTTAATATCAGATGTTTGACAAACAAGAAGGCAATTGCTAATTCATTGTCTGCCCTATTTTACCTCGACCAGTGATGTACAGAGGTTGGGTAAGAGAGGCAAGAACCCTCAATTCTTAAATTCAGGTTTCTTTCTTATGCATTAGTTTTGAGAAGGAATTTAAAATGTTTGACAATACAACAGAAAAGCTCTTTGAAACAAAGTTGTTATCTCTGTTTGTTATAATGACAAGGCTACTGTGAATTGTGGGAAAATTAGTCCACCAAAATATGTACACCATGTGCTCTCCCCCCCCCCCCCCCCCTCTCAAATTTGGAGCATCACTATGCCATTGACTTCAACTACTAAAACAAATAGAAATGTCGATGTAAGCCAGTGACGGTTTGTTGAGCATGAACAGTAAGAAAGATAGAACATCAAATTTTATGGATACCCTGAAACAGCCAATGGGATGACAGAGCTCTGTGTTTAAGTGCCATCCTGACCACAGGGTACCCAGTATTAATACTACTTTAACCTTATCTCTAATATTGATTAAATATAAGGACTGACCTGATTTATAGCATTAGCTGAGGAAGAACAGAGAAGAGTACCTAAAGACATCCACATAAATGTATCCAGGTGTATGGCCTCTGGGGCTAAGGCATACCCTGCCATTGCTGTCAGTACTACCATACCTTGTGAGAGACAACAACAGTGATCAATAATACATAGAGCGATAGATGGTGTAATGGTGCAAAACAAATAACCAAACCAAACATTTATATTCATATATTCATACTGATACACTGAAACAACCTCTGGGCTGATTTATGTCATGGCATGGTTAACTCACAGATGGAACCCTGGAACAACCTCAGGGTTGATCTAAGTCAGGGCATGGCTAACTCACAGATCAAAGCCTGAAACAACCTCTGGGCTGATCTAAGTCAGGGCATGGCTAACTCACAGATAAGAGCCTGAAACAATCTCTTGGCTTATTACATACGTCAGGGAATGGCTAACTCACAGATCCAGTCTGAATATAATTGAAGGAGGAAAACCATGAAACCCAGAGAAACAACCTCTATCCAAGGAAAAGATTTACAGAGGATTTAGAGTCCAGGGCCTGATGTATGAAGGGTGGATAGTGCTATCTGATGGATAAATCTTTATCCAGTGGATAAGAAGATGCTGTTCTCCAATAAATTTATCCACTGGATAAGGATTTATCCATCAGATAGTGCTATACACCCTTCATACAACTGAGCGCAGGAATCAAAGCACATCTTCCCCTAATCCCATGAAATCTATAATTAGCTAATATTTACTAATAATTAATCACTAATTCACCTGTCAAGCGTATCTTGGCCAGCCTCATGTAGTAGGTAGGCAACAATTTTAAATCTACTTTCTGCTGCCGCCATACTTCCTCCTCCTCCTCTTCTACAGCAGGTATGGCTTTTTTGATGAGTTGTTGTTGCTTCTGTCCTGGCTTTTCTACTGTAGTGCTTGAAGCAGTAGACATAAACTATGACAGAAAAAAAATTTCATAACTTTCCTTCCAGAGATATAAGTTCCATGCAATGATGTTTACTCTCCTAGAGTATTTTAAAAATCAAAAAGAGGTTTAAAAGAATTGAGAATTATTTTGAAGACGTTGTAGTTGTAAGCCTATTGACTTGGACGAGAAGTTGCATAACAAAGTTATTAAAAAAATCAAAAAATCAAAAATTACCTTGTAAAATACTTTAGTGATATCAGGATTCTTTGCCGGGTTAGAAATGTAGAGTTTATAGTGTAGAACACGTCCATTAGTACAGACAGATGATTTTCTAGATGAGAGGAGAGGCGCAAGTGTTGTTCTTAGCAAACGAGACCGGGCGAAAATGTTGGTCTTGAAGAGTCCAACATGACGGAATTCTACAAAAAATATCATTTTTATCAGTAAAAAAATGACTAAGACAAAAAGTTTAATATCTTGACTAGTTACTTACGGTATAGGGAGCAATGACAAAGCATAGTAATGTGTGTAAATGCAATCTTTAGGGACCATTTTGAGGAAGGCCAACGATCACATGCACAGCCGCCATATTTGATAGCAAAATACTAAGAGGGGTGGGGTTAAACAAGTTTTATTTGATACCTTTAAAAAAATCTTGTTTCAACAGAATACTCCTCGTCTAAACAATTTATAAAATTCATTGGGAATATTTATCCTTTTGTCTATTTACAGCTTGTTGAGATTTTGTATAGAATAGAAAAGAACTAAGTTTTATTCAGCCTTCCCTTCACTACCCCCGTTTGTCTATTTTGTGGTTACCATAGCGTGCAGCTTCGCACGGCTAGTTTCATGCTCCTCACGGTCAACGAAGAACGCCTGACGGTTAATTCATATTCAACATGAAGGCAAAAGGCAAACAATTTAACTCTAAAAATAAATGATTTTCCCAGCATTTTCAAACAAATGGGAAGGAAAAAACCTACTTTAGCAGCAAATAAGGATGTATTTAACCGAATTAATTTCCTATATCAGGTAATTTCTTTTTTAAATGTGTAATTTAGGACCACATTTTTGTAGTGCATGACAAAATTCATAAACTGAATTTTCAAAATTTGTGATTCAATAGGCTGCAAGCATTACCTTAGCAACTAACCCACGGAATACTGGTCTGGCGAGGTTCTATATGAATTCTTTGACGTCAGTCGCCCAGAAAAATGTTCTTAGGCTGTAAGTAATGAGGAATGAATTGCGTATATTAAATTGCTACCTGTCATCAGCTAATGAATCTCATTACCAGCCGACACAAAAGCACAAAGAGGGCAAGCACTACTGCGCATGTGCTATCATCAATAATAATAAAAATAATAATAACTTTATTAACGTGTCGAAATTTTCTAGCTTACAATAAATTGTGAACTAATAGAGGACACCTATCTTCCTATCTATCTATAAAAACTCCCTCCCTCCCATCCCATCTACCCTTCATATGTAATTTAAAAATAAGTACAAATAATAAATAAATATCAGATAAAATACACTAAATGTGATAAGAATATTATCAAAAGAAGACAAAGCTAAAAAAAAAAAGCAGAGAATGTTATATAATAGCTTGGTATCAATTAGCTGAATGAATCTCTATAAGCTTGGTTCAAACTAGTGTCTTAAACAGAATCATCAGCAACATATTAAGCAGACTCGGTATCAAATTTATCACCTAGGTGTGAAGAAGACAAGCACTGCATTAATGAGCAGTATACTACTGAGTCTGTGAGTGTTGCTTTTCGATTCCAATAAAGATGTTAGTGTGAAAAAAGCTTTACCAGCCTACAAAATATGACAGGATAACACTGCCCATCATGTGCAACCAGAGAGTAGTCTGTTGCTTGATATCAATCATCTAAAATGTTTGATATGAAAAATTTTGACTAAGAACTACCTTGTTAAAGTTGATTGCAAAATGAAGATAATATTAAAACAAAGGTATCCCAACAATGATTATTGAAATATTGATCATACCACAGGGATCCCAGCATCAAAAGGACTGTTTGCAAGAAGTGTCATAGTTTACTGGTTCCTGGAGTGACATGTAAAGTCAGAACAAAAGGTTTGTCTCTTGGTATCATTGGGCAACAAGATGTACTGCAGTTAAATTATATTTAAAAAATGTTTTGGAACCCCAAACAACTTCTGGACTGATCAAAGTCAGGGCACGGCTTAAACTCACAGATCAAACCCTCAAACGACCTCTGGGCTGATCAAAGCAAGGGCACAGATAACTCATGCACAGATCAAACCCTAAACCTACCTCCTGGCTGTTCTAACTAAGTCAAGACACAGATAACTCACAGATCAAACTGATCTAAGTCAGGTCATGGCTAACTCACAGATCGAACCCTGAATCAACCTCTGTGCTGATCTAAGTCAGGACATGGCTAACTCACAGATCCAACCCTGAATCAACCTCTGTGCTGATCTAAGCCAGGACATGGCTAACTCACAAATCAAATCCTGAAACAACCTCTGTGTTGATCCAAGTTAGTTCATACCAATTCACATATTGGATTGGAGTTGAGTTGGGCTTTGCAGAAGTAAGAACACCAGATTGAAGCTTTGCAATGGCAACTATTTTTAAGGATGTCTAGACATACTCCACTAGGGGGACCCCTCTTAATGTCTGAGGAGTTGAAGCAAGGTAAAACTCCACTGCAAATGCTCCTAACTTTACATAGATCTATTTGACTCATTTTCCTCCAGCCAAACGGGAGTGTCATGTGGTTGTGACATGCCTGTGCTGCAAAAAGGTCAAGAGATTCCTTTCACGTGAAGATTACGCTCTGTGGAGTGAGCAAAGCAGCCAGGCGGCAATGAAGATGCAGCCAGTTGCACAGCCCAGTAAGCAAAAATTGAGTCTCAAAGAAAAACAAGTCACATTGCCACAAGAAAATGAAAAACAAGCAAAAATTAAGCAAACAAATGAAGATAGCACCCAGAATTAACACTAAAAATAATGCTAATTTATCATTATCTATTAGTAATGCAAAATGAGTGGCAGTGTCGTATACAATATATGAATTCATTAAATGAATATTTGTCTTGGAAAATACCGTGAGATACATTTATTAAAATATTAATCTTTAGCATATAAAACTCACCGAAATCACAGGGCCATTATTTTTTAATCTGTTATTTATATATATAATTTTTTGATATTACTAGATTAATTAACTAGATAAAATAATAATATTGTAAAAAAATTATGAATGAAAAGGTGGAAAATTAGTGAAAAATATTATATTTTGACAGACAAATTTAGAAAGAATGATAAGATTCATAAATAAATGTATTTTCTTTAAGAGAAAAAGATATATTACTCCCACTCCTCATTCACAGTTAATTTAATGGAAAATACTCTTATTTCTTGAACATTTTTATACAAATATTGACTTTGCAAATCAAAATATTGAACCTTTTTGTTTTGTATATTATGAATAATTACTTTATCAAGGTTTATTGATATTATCTCTTTTAAATTATAATTTCAAAACAGAACACTAAAAAAATACAAAACAAAAACCTTAGAATATTAATTTCAGTATATTCAATATGTCTTTTTCATACATTATTCATATTTTTTGCGAAGATTTTTTTTCATATCGTAGAAATTCAGTAAAAAAAACAAGATGAAAATTTGTTTTTTATTTCAAAAGTCTTTAGCATGTCTCATGGTGTTGTTATTCGGTAAGCATCAAAAGCTCTTATTTTAATAAGCCAAAATCCTTTTCCTGATGATAAGGAGTTTGTGCTCTTTTGCATAAAGTCTTTAATTCCAGGATATAGCTATAGGGCTTACCGTGTACTGTCATACTTTAAAGCATTTTCCATTATGGATTAGCATTTTTAAATCAGTTTTTAAAAGAGCTGTTATGATGTTAACATGATGCGATAATCCTGCAATTTTGTACTGGATGACAAGTATTAGTTTTGAATAAAACTGCAAATATTCAGAAGCCAGTAGGCAGGCACAGGGTGTTCACAATTTAAAAAAAATGTTTTTATGTCTATCCCCGCTGGCCCTTTTAGTGGTTACTACTTGATTTCAAACCCCGAGGCAACTCAATAATGACTTCCAAGAAAACATGCTTCCTCAATGGATAATTAACGAGAACTTATAAAACCTTAAACATAATATATTAATGAAAGAATGTCGAGCAACCTTTGTTCGAGTTAGGAAAAAAATAGAGACTCAAATATTGCATCATTCATATTTTCGATGCAATTCTTCATTGATATCTCATGACCACCTGCATGAATAATCTTCAAAAGTTCATTCAAGCAAAAAGCAGAAAAATGACAGGCATCTTTTAATTTCCTTGCAATTAAGGGCCTCTCTTTTGTTCAAAGTAAGAGCCGTATATTTTTTGAATTTGATAATTAGTATGGAAATGAGACTAGACGGGGTAGAGATGTTGTCTAAAAGAAAACAATTTCTTGAAAGCTTGAGTGATATGAAGTATAATATCACCATTGGAGGAAATATCTTAGAGTAAAGAGCCTTAGTTTTGACACCCTCTGGCCCCCAACCCACCTACGAAAAAATATTTTTTAGCTAAAAACTCAGTGTCAATCATAACACATAGACCTCTGAAGTTGAAACTTTATATTTAAAAGAGAAATATTAAAAAAAACTGTAGATCTTTGATCTTTCCTCTGTTATTAATCCCCTGTTTTTCAGCCCGTGGTTGATAACTTTACTAGGATTTAAAACTCAATGTCTTATGTAAACAACTAAATTAATCTTATTGATTTTGAACAATCGTTGGTCTGTAAGCTCCAAAAATACATGAGATTAACAACATCGAACAAAAAATAGTAAACAAAACGAATATAACCTATAAAGCGAAAATACTGTTCTGAATATTAGGTATTCATGGTAAAACTTGAAGAATAGTTGACAGATATATATTCTATTCATCTAAAATATGGACTTTCTTCTCACGTTATATTTAAGGGAATATGTTCTGGTTCTTCGTTGAAGTCTGTTAAACTCTGTACCGAACATGAAGGCGTTATTCCAACGCCATTACAATCGTCACTACAGCTTGTTACTAGTAAGCTTTCACCTAAAATGTCGCTGTTTCTTCTTGTACTACACTTAAAATCGTCTTCAGGGATTCCACAAATACATTCATCGCCGCTGTCGTCTTGCTTTAGTCCTTCGGTCGACCTTCGAGTTTCATTCTCTAATCCATTAGTTTCTAGGGAGTTTTGATTCGCATTTTTTAATGATTCTCCGACATCGCTAGTGCTCAAAACAGCTCCTTCGCCACTAGCAACACCACTAATATCATGTCGACTGTCATATCGAGAACTTTGAAAGTCGCTAAATTCATCGCCAGAGAATCCACCCTGACTAGTATCTGCATACGTAGCACTGTTTATATCCATCTGTAAGTCCATGTCGTAGGTATCCGTTGGTGTTGCTAAACTCACAGGGTAGTAATTCCTGGGAGGGCAGTCTTCTACTAAAGCATAATGATTGGGGTAGGTTGGCCTTTGAATTCCCACATGGCGAAAATTTGGCCTCACATGTGGATCGAAAATTATCGGTTGATTTTGGTGGTTTAGATCTGTAAAATCGCCAACGTAGCGGTATTGTCTAGGTGGCGGAGGAAGCGGAGTACACTGCTGTGTAACGACTGGTTCTCTTGCTGTTCGCCTTGGTCCTCGGCTTGGTTTAGTTCTACGAGCAGGTACCCTTCCTTCGTTTCTCATATATCGTGACCAAGCGCAACAACAAACCACTAAGATAACAACAAATATTCCTACATAGCACAGCGTCGTTACAATTAAGAATTTGGTGTCAACCATAGCGTAAATGGTCCAGGAACAAAGGCTAAATACGTGTTTTTACCAACGCCAAATGACGCCTCGTTGGTGTATTTTTCCAGGTCAAAGATGATGGTTTAGTCTGGATATAGGCGCGCAAGTTTTGACGCTTTTCTCTTCTGGTATTCAATTTAGGTCGACAGTGACAGGTCAAGACTAGACGGTAAATCCGTACGGCATTCTGTACCGAGTTCTAATAGCTTATCCAATAAACACAGTTTATCCAAACTCTTTGAAATTCTCGTTCATTCAAAGCCCACAAAGACACCGTCGTTTTAGCGCTGTTCACCTTGAATTCCGGTCGTCCCCTTCGTGACTTACTAGAACGAATCTACCTCGTTGACAAACAAAGACAAAGAAAGTGAGGTTTTAAAGTGACAGGTATAGAAAAGTCGTGACTTAGAACTTTCTAGTTGGCGAAAAATCAGAGATGGGTGAAACATTCAGCAGTTGATCGCCTTTTGTGTATGTTACATTCGATTGTTTTGGTTCGAACGTTCAATCGTAAATGAATGAATGGTGCAGTGCCCGCAGTATTCATGACAGCGGTATTCCACTGGTTCACATTCTCCACTTCTCTTTTTTTTAACTCATTTATTTTTCCAATTTCCTGGAATATTTGGAAGAGGGAAAAAAGATTATGAAAACAATATAAATACTTTTTAATTCACACTTTGTACGAATTATGTACAAATGTTTAACATTTACTTTATAATATATGAAGTTTGTAAGAACGCGCGGGCCCATATTTTTTGGCGCATTTTGGGCCTTCGCCTCCAAAACGAAATAAAAACTGCTCTTATACGAAATGTTTTACTAGCATTTCAAATGCGTCTAAAACAGTTTAAACCGAGTAAATATATATAGGATCGTTTTGACAGTAAGGCTTACTATGTTTGAATGGTATTTATTTGCATATCCTTCAAAGCACAGATTAGCTGCATTATCTGTAGACTATAGAAGCCCTGTCATCAAAGTATAAATAATTAGTGTCCCGGCCATACAGTCCCCAAAGGTTTATTTTTGTATGCTGCTGAGTGGTGTTATGTTTAAATGTCGTGCTCGTTTTAAGGAGAGGAAGTGTACTTACTGCGCTTTCTTTCTAAACTTAGTCCAAACAGCGCGCAGTGCTGAAGTAAAGCAGCACAGTCATGCCATCCTGTATAGTTCGCATTTGTATAGGTGGGAAACATACAGGATGACAAAATGTAAGAATGTATACCTTTTGTAAGTGTCCCTTACGCTTGCGAACGCGGTCTTGGCATAACCTTGCGAAATAGTAGTAGAAAATTTATTTTACATCTTTACGATAAAAAAAGGGAAACTTATATTTACGCTTTACATCATAAAAAAGATTATGGTCCTGTCATCTCATTCATTAAAATTTATTTTTGGCACGATTTATTTATTTTTTTTATTGTTTTTCGCGGGTTCGTTCTTTTTATTTTTGTTGGGTGGTTCATCATCATCGTCGTCGTCGTCGTCATCGTCGTCATCATCGTCATCGTCGTCGTCATCATCATCATCATCGTCGTCATCATCATCATCGTCTTCATCATCATCATCGTCATCCTTATCATCGTCATCATCATCATCGTCGTCATCATCATCATCATCATTGCTATCATCTTTCACGTCGTCACTATCCGCAGTATCAGGTCTTACTATAGGTGGTGGTAAGTCAGGATCTTCAGGCATCTCAGCTTCGCGTTTTCTACTCCTCTCAAGCAACGTGTACCACGCTCTCCTAATCTGCATCATCTTATGTGCCTGGTAAATGCCCCATCTATTGATCTCTAGCAATGCAAACCTCATAACTCCAGTTCCTTCACCTGGCATGGCGCGAATCGGGTTAATATCCTTGTACTTGACGAAGATGCGTCGATGATCCAGCAGATAATACTTGACGATCTTCTCGATGTCACTTTCTACTCCTTTGATGTGTTTATTTCGCTAGAGAAAACAATAATACACACTATAAGATAGATACTCGATAGATACAAGAATATATCATTCAGCAGGGAAGTGGTCACAAATTAGCAGAGAAGGGCTGGAGGTAACGATTATAATGTTTGATATAATGTAACCCACCTTGTATAATACATTGTACAAACTATGAGTCATGCGTTAATAAAACTTCAATTCAAACAGTCAGAACAGGCTAAATGAAAAGCATGTAACTCTCCCATACTTCCATAAGGAATAATCTGTCCCTATTATTTTCTGTACCAACAAATTTGTGTATTCTATCTTTATAGTTCTTAATTTTTTCTTTCTTTCGGCATAACCCAACTTTTTCAGAGAGGGGCTCAAAACTTCATCCCCCCTTCTACACCCCTTTACCCTGTTCACGTGTGACCACTTCACAATAACAAATTGAAAGGAATGCAACTCCCAATAGTGTGTTCTGACGTGGTTTTTAAGTTTAATTTTCGTTGACATTCAGTTGGTCAGTATTCAAACGCAGTCATCTCTGCGTGTAATTCCGATTTAGTATTGATTGTTTCCGACACGCCCCAAAGGGGACAGGTTGTGTCGTGATCATTGTCATTCAGTATTCCCGAGGTATTATCGATTTATTTCCGACACGCCCACGATCATTCGTGGGCATGGTTTTATGACGTCATATCTCTCTCTCCCTCCTTACTCCAAAACATAATATTTTTAAAATAATATTTACATATTTAATTGGTTTTAATTCCTATTCAATGTAGAGTTAATGAAATAAAAAAATCTTAGAATAATACCTACATTATCTACGGTATAAAAAACGATGATAGATTGTCTATAATTAGGCTAAGAATTAAACAAATCGCTTTAAAACATTTGATTATAAAGTTTATGGCGACAAATTTAATACACACCCGTGTTATTAGGCTTAGAATGGTTAAGAAAAGTACTGCGCAACAACAAAGAGTAATGACAAGCATTTTCAAAGGAAAAAAATATACGAGATTTTCAGTCTCCCGTACTCAAATCTTTTGTGAAAGTCTTCCAAAATGGCAGCGATGTCATATGCACCAGATTTTCCCATCAATGTTCTAGGCATGCGCAGTACGCTTTTCTTTATCGTATTGTGAAGCTCGATCATGATATCAACAATTGAAATTAATTTAGGAATATATTTATAACTTAAAATGAATTTTTCTTTTACGTTGATCACAGATATTTATGAAGGACGTTTTCTTAGGCTAAACTCAATAACATCAATAACAATTACATTTGAAAGCTAAAGAATTTCTTAATTTAATTTAAGCTTAACATTTGCTATGTATTGCAGTTTTTACTGGTGTTTAGTAGTCAATGCAGTAAATAGTTCAGCATGTTTGTGTATTTTAGTTTTTTTTAGTACAAATGTTCCATTTATGTTTATTTTATGCAAGTGGGAAAAGTGGATGGAAGAGAGAATGAAAAAGATTCAATCGTGGTGAGAGCAGTTCAAAGTTACATAGATGGGATTCAAATGAGGTACACAGTTTAAAAAAAAGACAGACAGTAAACAAAGATGTTTAGTAAGACTAACAAACACTCTACAGGCAGACAGACAGACAGTCAGTCAGTCAGAAAGACACAAGTAGGTTTACAGAGAATCAGACAAAAGTCAGAAAGTATCAACAGATGTACAGATAAACAGACCAATATAAACAGATAGGTGAGTGCATTGCACCCATAGATATCCAGACAGACAGACAGCTATGAAGAGGGATCACAGACAGACAGACAGCTATGGAGAGGGATCACAGACAGACAGACAGCTATGGAGAGGGGTCATAGTCAGACAGATAGAAGAAAGATTACCAGAGGCATTATTACTTGAAGCAATAGACTTTATCTTTTCTAATTGGTCCTTCAGCTGATTAACAGAATCATCACGCTGTTTGGGGTATCAAAGCACAACCAATCAGTACTGACAAGCATTAGAAATAAATGCCTAATACTATGATATAATCCAAACTTAAATATATATCAGATAACTCCTTCAAGTATCTCTATCCAAGTAATATTTTACCAATACATAATTATCCCCTTGGTTTTGATAATCTCTTATAAAATATTATTAGTACATGTAAATGGCCATTTCAAAACAAAAGTCTTAGCAGTACCCAATTTTAAATGCTTTGTGGTATAGCATGGGTACCAATGACACTTAATGAAGTATGACACACAAGATAATTGTACCCAAACTAGACCAGAATGCACCTTGTTCTAAAATAGAACCCCCAGTGCATTCTGGTATAGCATGGGTACCATTTATTAAGACTCAACAAAGTATAACAAAAGATTTTTATACCCAAACTAGACCAGAATGCACTAGGCTTTCTATATCAGAAATGAATGAACAAGGTGCATTCTGGACTGTTTTGGGTTCTTTAGAGGGTAACACTTTTATAGTTGCTAACAAACCTGTTGTCCACATATAAGTTCAATGAAATCTTTGAACGCAAACTAGACCAGAATGCACCAATTGTTTGCTAATTCAGGAAATACTAATAATATTGCATCCTGGTCTAGCACAGGTATATTTAGCAATTAATAGGCTCAAATTTGCAGCCATCTGGTTTGGTATGCCTGTATTAGGGCACAGGAAACCAAGATATCTGGAAATGTGAACCTAAGCTAAATTTCTTTGAATTTTTTCTTTTGTATTTCATCTTCATTTTGTAACCTACTTAAACATTATATTATACAGATAAAACTTCTATATTAAGAATTGCCATTTTGCATGCACTACATAATAACAATAATAACATAATAGAATAATAATATACCTGTATATATCTTAAAATATATGTAGCTAATACTGCCATCAAGGAGCCTTCCCCATGTGCTATAACATTATACTTTGAAATACCTTGCATGCGATTTAGATTGCAAAGAATAAAGTACAGTGCATCCAACTCCTGCAACATTAAACTTGCCTCTACTTTCAGTGATGTCACAAGCAATCATGTAGCAGGGATGAATGCACAAGCAATCATGTAGCAGGGATGAATGCACAAGCAATCATGTAGCAGGGATGAATGCACAGTGCAATCTCTCCTGTTTCATGCTGTCAACATTCCATGATAAGTCCATGTTTTTAATACCATTTATAACTATATACAATAAAAAGACTATAAATAATGATGTTGCTCTCAAGAGTACTTACAGTTTGTGCCTCTGACAGTATCTTCTGTGACAGAACCATGCGTAAGGTTTCCACTGTACTCTCTAGTTTACTCACTTGGGAATTTTGCTGTAAAACAGACAAGACAACTTATAAGTACCATATAAAGAACAAGAGGCTGGAGTCTTTAGCTCCGATAAAACAGGGTCTCCATTTTGTAAATACATTCAGCATGGCATGTTTTGGTGGAAGGGTTGGGGGTGGGGGTGGGAGTAATATGCTATTTTTTGGGGAGAGTTAAGGGAAATAGTTATAAATGGTCCAAAATTCTGAACTCTTCTCCTCACATAATTTTATTTATAGTATCTCCCCCACCCCCTTCTGCTGAGAGCCCAGTCTATAGGCCAATCTTTATTTACGTTTTTTCCACATTTATTTAGCATAAAAAAATTCAAGCTACGAGCAAACCAAGAATGTGTTATTTAGTAATTACTGAAAATTTGAGAGTAATATGTTCAATAATTTGGGAATAAAACTTTGTGGAAAACATTATAAATTACAAAGAAATGTATGGTCTTGTGGCAAGACTTTACCTCTGATACAGTGTCCTCTAGTTTCTGCATCCGTTCTTTCATATCAGCTATGTCAGATTTACTTGGTTCAGGTGATCTGGGTACAGGTGTCTTTGTCTTGGGTGTCCTGGGTGTTTGAGTCCTGGGTGTTGCTGTTCTGGGTGGTGGAGGGGTTGGTACTCTTGTCTCTGGTGTGACTTGCCTGGGACTAAAGGAAAACATCAACATTTATGGTGAAATCCCTTGTTGGTGCTATTTCTAAATTTTCTTGTGCAGAACCTCCCCTTCCCTAGATTCAAATCTCTCTCCATAAAGGAAGTATGGATATTTTCTGCAATATTATCACAATATGCTGTACCCTCAGACCACTTCTCAACCCTTGGAAACTCCATTCACCTTCCATGGGGGAGGTATGGATATTTGGAACTACAAGATACACCCTACTCAGACCCTCCCCACCCCTTGGAGCCTCTATTCCCCCTCCTTGAGGGAGGTATGGATATTTTCTGGAACTAAAAAATATACCCTCCTCAGATCCTTCCCACCCCTTGGAAGTTCAATTCATCCTTGATAGACACTTACGTTGGAACTCTTAACGTTTCTTCAGCCAAAGCTTTGAACCCCTCCCTCAGAGCTTTCAGCTCTGACTGCATTTGATTCATCTGCAACCAAAAACCAACAAACACAATTCAATGAAGATGTTCCACATATAATTTACTAAAGTTTCTTATTCCTGTTTGATTTTTTTCACACAATGAAGGAAGCAAGAGAAGGAGAAAAGAAAGTTTCATTCTGTACACAAGATATCTTATTTACAGGGTTCGTGCTGCTTTTTCATTTCAAAATTCAAGGACTTTTTAAGCACTTTTCAAGCACAAAAATTCGATTTTCAAGGACAAAGTTTTTGTAAGTATTGATTTAATGTTACAGTGCAGCTAATTTAGCCAGGATCACGTCCACCAATAAAAAGACAATCATGACTGCAAGTAAACCAGTAAACAAGCAACCAGTAAACAAGCAACCAGAAACTCTTCTCAATAAATATTAATCATTAAATTATTTTAAAAGGAAAGTTAGAATTGACATTAAGTTTGCATTAAATTCAAGGAGTATTCCAGGAGTTTAGGCATTTTCCTCTATTTTCAAGAATTTTTCAAGCGCCCTAAAAACATGTTTTAAATTCAAGGACTTTTCAAGGATTTCAAGGAGTAGCACGAACTCTGTATTTAACACAAGTTTCAACATTCATAATAAAAGGCAAGTGAATCAAAAATCACAAAGCATTAATGATAAGTACCATCATTAAGGATAGCGTAAAGAGGGGGTGGGTGTGGCAGTTGAGGGGGTAGGGGGAAAGTTATACACATCCCTCTTATCCATGTTATCAGAACAATATTTCATTCCTGACCATTTATTACCTCATCTGGCAAAGGCTTTATCTTCTTGTCAACTTTATAGAATCTTTCTTCTGTTTCAAGCTTCCATCTTGCTATATTTTCCTCTATTTTCGAACTGTTTTCTTCACCAGTGGAAGTAACCTTTTTCCAGTAAGTCATAGAAAAATATGTATGTCAGCAAAAAAGAAAGAAATAGGTATATAAGAAACATTAAAACAGTTCATAAAGATATGCTGATTTTTTAAATTTTAAAATGTAAACAATTTCACAAATTTGATATGATTTTTTAATATTTTCTTTGACTAGAGATGAATGTTTTAGTACTACAGTTTGGTGGTAGATGCAAAAAAATCTTTCATGTTAATAGTGCATGACTACGAAAACAAAACAAATTATTATTTTATGTAATTCATTTACATTTTATGCATAAATATTTGGATTTTATTCTTAATAAATATTAATCAGTTTAATAGAATTATATATCTCGTTTCATGCTTGATTTTACATACTATTCATAAATATTATTGTTTATTTTGAAGAAGTTTATTTATTTAGAATTATGTACCTGTATTATCGGAGGTTCTTTGGTCCTCTGTATTATTAATAATTAAAAAGAGGGAAATAATGTCATTTTATTTTCATTGATAAAAATATTTAGGAAAAATCCTATTTTACTTTGACTTTTTATTCTTTATATCATTGAAGGACTGATGTTGACAAAAAACAGAAATGAGGTATTTGATATGCGTCGTTTGTGTAGAACATGACCAGAAGAGGACAAAACAGTGTGAGAAACATAGAGAGAGGAGGTGAAGGAACATTATTGTCTAAAGATTTTTGGGTGTTTATATCCGTTTTGGGTCTCCAAAGCATGCATATATTATGAGAAGATATAACTAGCTAAAAACTAGTGTGAGCTGCGTCGGTGTTTCCAATGAAATAGTAATGATGAAAAGGTAAATATTATACGAAGGATTAGCGTCTAGGACTAGCGTCTGAAACGTCAGTAAGTTTTTTCATCTTTTTCACTGTGTATAATTTACCTTTTCATCATTACTGCATATATTATATTATACTTAAGGTTTTCATGTTGTATTCTGTTACTGTTATCTGTATTATTTCTATTACTCACCTTGTCTATTCTCTCAATTGTGTCTTCTAGATCAATCATTTTTTTGTTTATTTTACCAATCCTGGAGTCCATGTCTGCCATTCCTTTTACTCCTGTATTACTACTCTGATCAATCAGAGATTTGAGTTCCTCTTTTGCCTAAAATACCAGGGCTAAGAGGTCAGGATACACAATAATGAATGTTATGCTATTATCATGGTTGGTAGGAAAGACATTAATACCAACACTAACAGCATCATCATCATCTTCCACATTACCAACATAATGCGCACCTTTTTGACGTCCTCGTCCAGACGAGAGTTGATTCCACCAACAGCTTGTTGCAGAGTACTAATAGCAAGGTCCAGCTTCTCTTGCATCTGGGTTAATTTAGAGGCAAGCTTCTCATGCTGAGATTGTCTGTTTGAGAAGGAAAATTTAAGTCTTCAGTTTTTTCTCCAGCTATTTCAAAACACTGGGACAAAAAGATTACTTAGTAAGACAAATAAGATGCTAAAGAAAGTGGAAAAATGAGAGAGATATGGGAAAATGGGATGAAATAAGACAGAAGAGGATGGATTGTTTTATAATAATAATAATAATGTAATTGTTTTTTACATGACGATATAGAAGTGAATGTAAAATGGGACAAATGAAATGAAATGATTAAGAGATATGATTTATTGATGAATAAACTATCTAAAAGGGTAATGATGAAAAGGTAAATAAAAGGGTATTAGCTTGTGATACCTAGAAGTTATTTCTGCATGAAGTACTTGTTCAACTGCTTTTCTTCCTTCTTCCATTTGCCTTTCAAGGAGAGAGATTGCTTCATTTAGTCGTACAAGACTCTGATCTGTTTTAACTTGGCTTATCTGTAAAATACAACAACAAATTCAAATAGTTATTTAAAAAATATATATATATCAATATCATCCATCCATCCATCCATCCATCCATCCATCCATCCATCCATCCAACCAACCAACCAACCAACCAACCAACCAACCAACCAACCAACCAACCAACCAACCAACCAACCAACCAACCAACCAACCAACCAACCAACCAACCAACCAACCAACCAACCAACCAACCAACCAACCAACCAACCAACCAACCAACCAACCAACCAACCAACCAACCAACCAACCAACCAACCAACCAACCAACCAACCAACCAACCAACCAACCAACCAACCAACCAACCAACCACCAACCAACCAACCACCAACCAACCAACCAACCAACCAACCAACCAACCAACCAACCAACCAACCAACCAACCAACCAACCAACCAACCACCAACCAACCAGCCAGCTATACACTGACCACTGGCCACCCTTTTATCCATCTTTCCTCCATCCATTTATTCATTTATCCAACCATCTCTCAATTCATCCACTCATACCTATATTTATCTGCCCCCCCCCCACCCCCACCCAACCTCTGCCCCCCCCCCCCCCCCCCCACCCCAATACATACATTTATCCTTCGTTGGTTCATTTATCTTTTAAGACAGGATACAGACCTTGCCTCCTCCTTTGACTGTTTGTACTTCTTCATCAAGGTAAGACTTAAGAGAATGCCATCTTCGTTCGATCTCTTCTCTTAGTGCTTTTTCAAAATTGAGTCTAGATCCCTGCTCTTCTCTAAATTTCTGAAGGGAATTAATACAAATTGATAACAAAATTACAGAGAGAAAGAGCAAAATAATGATCAATGGAAAGAAAGGAAGGAAGGAAGAATGAATGGATGGATGGATGGAAGGGAAGAAGAAGAAAAAAGAAGTAAATGACAAATCGATGGAATTAAAGAAGGAAAGATGGAAGGAAAGAGGCAAGTTAGTATCGATTGATGGATAGATGGATGGACAGATAGAGGTGAAAGGAAAGAAGACACATGAAATAAGAAAGGAGGGAAGGGAAGGAGAGGAAGGAAGCTACGAAAGAAGGAACAGGAAAAATGGGAAATAAGAATTCAAACCTTACTTTTTCCATGGCCAAGAACTTTGATTGTGCTTCTTCTCTTAGTCTAATTTCCTTCTGAAGCAGCTTCTTGTTTTGTTCCTCTGTCAGCTCAGCCATCCTGTTAGCTATTTGACTTCTCTCAGACATCATCATACTTTCTTTATCTCTGCTTAACATGGAGGTGTTTTGGGTGTCCTCTTCTCTTTTGTGGTCAACTTCTTGGATCATGGTTTTAAGTTGTTCAATGCTGGATTGAAAACCAGAAATGAAGTATGAAAATCAATGGCGTCATGAGTCATACACTTGCCTCTCACCACCTTAGGTTCAATTCCTAGACTCAATCATCAAGTGTTGAGTAGAATTTTACAATCATCACATCAATCATCACGTGTTCAGTAGAATTTTAGCTTGAATTAGGGTTTTCCCTTTCTCCCTCTGCAAATTCCAATTCAGTCTGCGAACCATGCCCTGACTTTGATCAGTGCAGAGTAAACATAAATCATACTTATTTCTTGATGTCACAATCATGGAATAATGACCCGATATTGGTAATATATCTGTAGTACTCCATACATATCTTATAAACCCTATTCACAGTCCATATCATGTATTTAGAAAAATACAACCTTGGTTTTACTCCTACCTCAACAAAGCTTGCTGTGAAGCAGACCTTCTCTCTGATTCTTCCAGCTCTAATCGCCTTCTAAGTTCACCAACTGTTTCTTTTATCTCTGATAATCTTTAAAGCAGCATTTATGAAATTTATTATCTTATTTTTAAGATAAGGTATTCTTGTCTCAATAAATCCAAGTTTTTCTTCAGGTTCTCTGGTTTTCCTCTCTCCACAAAATTCGAATTCTGAATTCAAACTCGATCTGGGTTAGACATGAACCCCTGGCTACAGAGACCAATGACTAATTAATATAAGTTCTGATTTATTTATCTGTATAAAATATTTTAAAATGGACATACCTTAATTCAATAGTGTTCTTAAGCTGTGCTGTGCTTACTTCCATAACTCCTCGACTGTCAGTCTCTTTTCTAAGGTAATCCATCTGAATTATATCAATGAATAACAACTAATAATTATCTAAACAGATCTTACACGGATCTCATAAAAAACAGCCAAAATCCAGGTGTTTGTAAGGTATCCAGATTGTAGATGAAAGTTCTGAATTACAGCAATTTTCGATTTTCTGTAAACTAAGATATTTCAATGGCTTGTTGCAAAATTTGTGGCTTTCAATCAAAATGATATAGTCTTCCAATTTAAACCTAGATGCAAATGAATTTCAGACTTCTGTTCAGCATTGCATGTTGCTATTTCACTCTCAATTAGTCCATCAAGTCATAGCAATTTGCATTCAGTCTTGGCTTTGAAGATTATGTCGTTTTTAATTATTGCGACAAAAATATAATTTGACAACAAGCGCTTGAATTAATGTTTGATATCATAGAATATTGAGAAACGCAGTAACAAACTTACAGCTGACTGAGAGTCATTTTCTATCTTCTTCATCCGTTGTCGCAACTCCTGCACCATAGTCCCAAACTGAACAGTTTGCACCTCTAGTTTACTTTTAGTGTTTCTAACATCTTCGCTCATGGTCCTCATGTTTTTCTGTGACTGTTCATAAGTATCCTGTAAATCTTCCAAGTCTTCTTTAATGCGTTCAATCCGAACGTGAACCTGTTCTCGCCGATTAAGCAACTGCTGCTGGTTACCCATTAAAGTCTGTTCAACATGTTTTGTATGGTTAACAAGTGACCCAACGGCACTGTGTTCAGAATCGAGCTTTTCTTCTGTTCGAGCTAGTCTCATCATTAGTTGGGTATAAAGATTGTTAGCTGCACGAAGTTTCTCGGATAAAACTTGTCTATGTTCCTTTTCATCCCGTAATGTTTCTTCATTCCGTCGCACACTGTTTTTTAGTTCACCTTGTAGTCTTACAATTTCTTCAAGAAGAGCTCTGTTGGACTGTTCACTTAGACTGATTCTTCCCTCTAATTTTCGCAGCCTGTTTCCTTCAGTGGACACGGGTGGGCTGTTTCTTCTTTCGGTAGTCCCTGGAAGGGCTGGTAGATTCGTTGGATTATTCATTGGCCTGAAATTTTTTTTATAACTACCATTAGCGATTAGGCAATAATAGACTTTATAAAACTTTGTTTGGTTCAGGATGTGTGCTATATAAGAGTAAATGCCAAATTATGTGCACACTTTTTTATTACTATCTATGACACTAATTAGGCTAGGGGAGTGGGGTGGGGGGGAGGGTACTCACTTTGTCCAAGTGGTAGGGGTAATCAGCAGTCCTTTTAGGGTTGAAAATATTTGTGTGTACCTTTCAAACTCAAAAATATTCAGTTATGTAACATGCTTCTATACCTCTTATGCTCGATATATTTTGTTTACATGACTTTAAGGGGGAATTTAAGAATTATCTGGACATTTCAAATCACCTACCACACTCCCCCTCCCCCCCCCCCCCCCCCCCACCCCCGCCATACATTATGAACACTGCCTTCATAACATTAAGCTTATTTGACTAAAATTGAAATATACAGAAATTGCTAACTCTTTCTCCTTCACTTAATAATTCAAATGTTAAAACAATAGATCTTAATGAAAATTAGTTAATAGAATAGTTTATTTTTAGCTTAGTATATTGGACTCAGCATATGAGATAAAGTAAGCTTATAACTTAAAATTATTATAACTTAAATATAAGCTTACAATACAAATAACTTACTTTGTATGTTATTACAAAAAGTAATACAGTATCGATATTTATTACTTTAGAGTGTTATTAATCTATTTTTAAATCCTACAAAAATACACGAACTTTCAAATAACTAAACTAGTTTTAAATACATTAAAAATTTATCAACTTGGTTCTCTTGAATATCAAACTGAAAAAGTTGACGTCTTATTACGATTTTTCTGCTTCAAGTCCCACAACATCAGCTAATAAGATATCAATATTGATTCTTGCCATTTCAAAGGTGAAATTACGAGAGAATAGCTTGTATTTGAGTGGTTTTCTAGTAAAATTAATTCGGCTGTTCAAGAACTCCATGACGACCCACATCAACAAACTTCAACCAAGATTAAAAACACACTTAGAATTCTCACCTTATCATAATACTTTCAGCATATAACTTTTAACATCATTGTTTTGGATTGAAAACCGTTCTACGCCATTTTGACAAAGAAGTAATTGGTATTTCGAGAGGTTTCCGTTTAAAAACTAAACAAGACAAGAAGACCCGCCATCTTTGTTTGCTTTGAGCGGGAAATGATTTGATTGGTTGAAAAGTTGGCTGATGACGAGGCTGCGGGGATATTTTGATTCACGATATGTGTGCGCATCGGCTGAAAATTAGCACTGCTCTGCTCTGCTCTGCTCTGCTCTGCTCTGCTCTGCTTTTTTATCCCATTTCATTCCTTTCCTTTCCTATTTATCTCTTTCTTTTCTTTCCTTCTTCTTCTTTTATAGTATTTTACGCCCTTATTTTCCAGATATTTGCTTTAAAAAAAATTTTTTTTTTCGTCATTACCGGTGGCTCGTATCGATATTCCTCAGCACTTATAACAGGTTTTCCACCTCAATAAAAGAGCTAGCTCTTGAAAACCTCTCAATAAATCCCAATACTCCCTCACGGGTTTCTAATTGACTCGCAATGTTTTCTTTGTCTTTTTCTTTTTCATAAAGCACTTTCTGGCTTCGCGTTACTCTCAAAAAATGCTCTTTTTTTTCAGACCAACTGTGTAACCGAAAACTATTGGATATCCGTCAAGTTCTGATTATTCATCTCAAGCTCGCATTTTAACTAGAAGTGGAAAACGCTCCATTTATACAAGTGTAGATTGACACAGAAATCCTTTGTTTGCGCAGTTGAATAATCTTCCTTAAAAGACTTCACATTCAGCAACACCATGTCGCCAAAAACACTGAGAAGACAACAGGAAATACCTCAAGTTTTGAAGGAAAATTTGTGCCAAAGTAAACAATAATTTAAGAGCTTCTTTGAATTCTAAAAATCATTTGACAATACTTGTCATTTATAAAAGCAACTTTACGGATAATTTGTTAATTTAGGTCTCAAACAAAAGGTTTAGTTATATATAGTTTCCAAGTCAGGTTTCTATTTCAATTTTGTTTCAATCCCACAAATGAATATTTCAAGTTTATATATATTTCACAGTTTGAAAAGGTAGTTGAAAAGATCAATCAATTCTGGGGCATAAATTAGCTCTATATTTTCTTATTTTCTATATTTTAACTTAGGAAGAAAATGCAATTCAGCGTATAATTTCTTCAGTTTTTTGGTGATTCTGTTCGAAGATGATTTTGTTAAATAAAAAAGACAAAATGTATTAAAAGTAGTCATTAATCGCACGATTCTGTCCTTTGCCGGGACATTGTATTAAAAATATTATATATTATTCAAGAAACCGAAAAAAATGCCAACATTTTCAACAGGCAGTGTCGCGGGAAGATACATGGAAGTTTAATCAAAGAGGAAAGTTAAAATAACGTTGTGGGAAGGTCGCGACTAGAAAGCGAATGAGAACGGTAAGATTTATATATTGTAAAAGAACACTAAAAAGAATCAAATTGAACAAAGCAACAAAAGTAATTTTCATTTAAGAGGGAAAAAAATAAGCAGAAAAATTGAAGACCTGGCACCTTTCGAATAAGACATTTCTAATTCCAACGTCATGGTGTGACGTTATTACGCTCTTGGATCTTATACCTTCGTTGTAAGTCAACAAACTTATGACATATAAAGTCTATGTGCACAGGTGATCGGTATTTTCAAGAGATCGCTTTCTACAATATTGCTCATTTATTAGTATTTTCTTAGAGCTTTTCTATCTTGATTTCAGAGGAAAATAAGATTCAAAACAAAGAAAATCTAGCCAGATTATTAATTTAAATTACATTTTCGCACTAGCATGAATATCGGTAACTAGGAAACTTGTAATTATGGAAAAAATGGCTATTCTCTATGTACAGAATTTATTATAAATCATGAACATTTCGAACGGTATGTTGACACAGAAGATAAAAGCCTGAATATGAAGAAATATTCTATACATTTTGGAGTTTATTTGGTAAAATTTTGATTCAATAGCGATAACTATTTCATCTAAGTTTCGTTAAAAACTCAAATCAGATTGTAACCAATACTAAAGCGTTTGAAGTTGTGCAAAAAAAACCCCATAACAATCGTGTTAAGATAATTTGAATGATACAATTCTAATATAACGTTGTCTCATAATTCTGTATGAATATGGCAGTTTTTATATTTCTAAGACCTAACACTTTAGTTTTTAGAAATGCAGGGATTTCCTTTAAAATTATCTAGATTCTAGAATAGATTGTCTTTACCCCCTAGTGCAAATCCCCATAGCCTGGTTCTGGAATCTGTCTTTGTTTTCTACTGAATTGTTATTGGGGAAAAAACGATGAATTCAAGTCCTACAAAATCTCTCGAATTCGTTTTCGTATAACTATCTCTCTAAATTCAAAATTTTTGTCAGTTTCCCCCGAAGTCAGAAAAACTGAATATCACTTTGCGAAAAATATTTGATCGATCTTCCTTAATACCCGTTATTGTATCGATGGCCGGAAAACCTGAAAAAGATAGTTCAAATACTCCAGGTTTTAATGATTAGAAAGTTAAATTTTTCAATTTCATCAATATTACTCTTTCACAGCTATAAATTCTTGGTTTTGATAGAAATTGCTAGTAGAATTCTGTAGTTGAAAGTGAGAGCAGTCGCTATGTAGAATTTATCAGAATACCATGGAATAAGTTGACTTTTACCTTCTCCGAGAAGAAGCTGAAATGTCAGGTTCCTTAGCCCACGGGGGCTGTGCCATTGGATTGGTTTTATTGAATTCAAGACGTCTCAATCTTTCAGCAAATGCCGCATCTTTTTGAACTGGGTTTTGCATTGAGTATCCTAGTTCGTCTCACTTGCCTATAAAACAAGTGTTGTAGTCATGAAAACGTATACATTATAAAACTCGCGATTAGTATTCTACCTTCTGTGGGGGACGTCATGTTTATCATCTTTGTATGTAAATCGAGGCAGGTGATTGAGAAGTATATACAGGTCAATCGACTTGTAACCTTGGTAACAGCACGCAAAAAACGCCTTGTCCACACAAAACTTAAGAGTAAAAATATATAATTGTTTCTTTGAATTTAATATAAAACCATATGGGATAATAAAGTATTCCTTAGTAAACTAACTCCTGCTTGGTTAAAAATAAATTTCCAAAATTATCCTATAAAAAAGGCGTAAGTCTAGTGAATGAAATGTACTGAACATAGGACTTTGAAGAAGAGCACTGGGACTTTTTTAATTCTAGTTTAACTACTAATGAACCGCTTCGGCCTTTTATAATATTTTTATTCCCCCGAATCAACAAAAACCTCTTGTCTATAAGTTGCTACTGTGCAAATATCCGGATATTGATAATGATATTCAAAAACAGAACATAATAGAACTAAGGAGGTATTTACGACTTTGACCGACGACTTAAATTAACGAGAAAAATCAAGGAAAAATCTTGATCAGTTAGTGTGATGTATGAGGCACAAAACCACTAGAAAAGCGACAAAAGCCATTTGCTCTAATAGTTTTTTCCCCACTTGATGAAACGTGCCATCACCAAAGGGAAATAATTTATGACCTTATACGTCAGAACCTTCTCATCGATTCACTTTTTGACTGTATTTTGCTCATTATCTTTAGATAAATTATATTCAAGTTGGAAAAGTATACTATTCGTTCTGTAAGAAGGAATAAAAGAGACAACACTGAGAAAAAATTGCAAACTGACAAAGTTGTCGAAAATAAACTGCTGAAGATTGGACTTCTAATATATAATATATTTTATAGTTTTAGAAACCTGACGTCATGAAAACAATAATAATTTAAATTCGAAGTAATAAAAGATGCAGAAAGAAAGAGTAGTAAAGATCGAGTATTATATTTTATATATGAATCTTATTCCCAAGAGAGTGCTACGTGGTCTAAGATGGGAAAACATTTTAGAGCGTTGAGATTTCAATGAATATCTTATATTTGAGAAAACTTTACGAAAACAGTAATATACTTCCAACTTGATCGAAGAGGATGACAGCTGTGTGTGGAATCTCTTTTGTGTGAGGAGAAAAATTGAAAAAATAGAGTCTTTACGATATTTCGAGAATGGGCGGAGATTCGTAATAAATGAGATCTAGTCATTTTGCTTTATTTTTGTGTAGGGAAGTTTTGCTGTGTAAATAATTATATACATCAGTGGAACCAATATCATTCATGGCAAGTTTTTTGTTTTCTTGATTTTTTTGTTTGACGCAGTCTATTTGCGTGTATATTCGATCATAGGCGCGTAAATTATAGAGTGACATGCGCACTAGTATCGGCTAATTTCCTACTGGCTTCTCGTAAATTAGTCTCCCTCGCATCCGTTTTTACGATGTGAGAGAGACTACTCGTAAATAGATGTATGTGTTCATAAACATTTATTCGACTCATGGTGCTAATATGATGATAAAAATGAGGGGGATGTATCTTATATATATATTTTTTAAACTTAATAAAAGTATAAAAGAAGGAAGAAAGAAAGGAAGAAAGGAAGAAAGAAAGGAAGAAAGAAAGGAAGAAAGGAAGAAAGGAAGAAAGGAAGAAAGAGAAGAAAGAAAGAAAGAAAAAAAGAAAAAAAGAAAGAAAGAAAGAAAGAAAGAAAGAAAGAAAGGGAGGGAGGGGGGGAGGAAGAAAGGGAGGAAGGAAGAAAGAAAGGAAGAAAGAAAGAAAGGAAGAAAGGAAGAAAGAAAGAAAGAAAGAGAAAAATCAACTGAGGAAAAATCTTTAGCAACTCTTTTGTGACGGGGAAATGTAACGCAATACATACGTGACATGTACCACACCCTTTGTGTCAGCAGTCTTACCCCATTTGACTCAAAGCGTCTTTGTAGTTTTGTATTTCTTGTATGACTTCTGTCAAATCTTTCAGCTATTTTCCCTCACTTTTTCTTCGCCGATCTTTAAAATTATATCCCTGTTCCTCTCCAAGTCCTTCCTCACGGAGAAATCTTCAGCAATTTTCGTCTAGATTTTGCATCTTGTCGCGCAGTTCGATTCCAACTCGTGCAATGGCTTCTGGTTCAACAAATGAACCCAAGTTTACAAACAGACTTGCGAAAGAAAAATCACCGTATCTTCTTCAACACAAGCATAATCCTGTAGATTGGTAAGTAAGTAAGGAATAATTTGAGAAGTACCTTTATGAGGGTCTGCTTGAGTGTGCGAAGAGGTTAATTTTAACTCTCTCAATATAAACAAGTTTTAAAACGTTCTACCTGAATCATTCCTTATTTAACGTTTAAAGAATTCCTGGTAAACCCAAAACAGTCGTAACAATCAAACAAGTAATTCAGATTTTCTCTTTCTTGTTTTTCCTTGTGGATTTTGCCAATATTTCGTAGAAATACTTTCTTTTTATCTCATTTCCTCTTGGTCTCTATTTCTCATTCTTGAAGCTAGTGAACTGCATCCCATATCCTAACTGTATAGTTTTGTAATCTTTTTAGGTACCCATGGGGAGAAGAAGCATTTGAAAAAGCCAAGAAAGAAGACAAACCCATTTTCTTATCAGGCAATGTCTATTAATTTCCTTACAGGGGCAGATCCAGGGGTGATAAATGGGGTGGCTAGTCACCCCCCTTTTGCTCAAATTTCTCAGTATATCGTTAGTAATAGTCACCCCCTTTTCCTTGAATTCCTGGCAAAAACCTGTCTAATAGTCCCCCCCTCCCTGCTAAAATTCCTGGATCTGCCCCTGCCTTGAATATTCTTCCTTAATTAGGAATAGTGGAAGCAATAGTGGAAGGTTGGTTTGCACTGATGTGCTGGTTCTCACATCGCAGAATCACCATATTATTTGAGTAGAACTGCTTCCTAGTTTTCTCCTATGCTTTGCTTTTTTTCTCTGGGTACTCCACTTTTAATTTCATGCCTTTGCAAAAATAAATTTTTAAATTCCAATTAGGAATATAGGATAAAAGTCACATTGTCAAATTATTTCAGGACGTTATAATAATAACGGCCAGACATCGGACAATGTGCAACCAGAATTGGAACTTGTCTGTTCAAATCTTTGCATTGCCAGTCATTTTGACAATATTGACATTTAGCCGAAACAAGCTAGAAACTAACTAAAACTAATTTCCAAATGATCAACACATCTATCATTAAAACTAATTAGGCCTGTCATTATGACCTTCAGCCCTGTATTTAATAAGTTATCGTAGAATTATAAGTTGAACACCGTAGTGAAAATAGAAACTGACGTTTCGGACGTTAGTCCTTCGGCGGCCGATTAGGTGATCGTTTTAGAGACCACCTTTACAACATTCGAAAGAAAGATTTAAATAAACCAGTTGCTCGGCATTTTAATTCTGCTAATCACTCTGAGCTTAATGCTATTGTTTTTAGTCTTTGTTTAACCCACGGCAGCAACCATCATCGCAAAACAAAAGAAATGCGTGTTATTCATTCACTTGGCACCGTTAATCCCCACGGGATGAACGAACGCTTCGCCTACATTTAAGTTTTTTCTCACCTATTGTTGCTTTCTATCCTTTTGTTTTCTTTTTGTTTTATGGCTTGTTTTCTTCTTATTGGTTTGTTTTCTCTATCCTCTACTATATGAACATCTCTCTCACTCTTACTTTCTATTGACTCCGACGAAGGACTAACGTCCGAAACATCAGTTTCTATTTTCACTACGGTGTTCAACTTATAATTCTACGATAACTTGTTTCATTAGAAACACCGACGCAGTACACGCTAGTGTTCACTAGCCATCATCTCCTGTATTTAATATATTCTTATTCCTATGATATATTATGTTAAATTTTTGCGATTCTTAGTTGGTTATTCCACATGTCACTGGTGTCATGTCATGGAAAGAGAATCATTTGAAGATGAAAAGATTGGGAAATTGTTAAATGAAAACTTTGTGCCAGTGAAAGTGGACAGAGAAGAAAGACCAGATGTAGATAGAGTTTACATGACATATATACAGGTAGATAAAAAATTTTTATGTACGAATTATAACTAGATATAATCTTGATTACAAGAGAAAGGGACAAGTTGAGGGTGGACCATTTTTGAGTAATCTGTAATAGGTTGCTATCAATAGACATCACTTCCGGTAATAGCTCTTTTTTGATGGCTTGTAAAGTCCTGGAGGTTGTTTTGGCCTCATTTTCTGGTTCAATGTCATGAAAATAGTCAAATACAATAGTTTGAGGACAGCTTATTTTGATAAGTTTTGACTTAGCATCCGCTAGTTACCCCCCAGCAAACTGCTTGTTTGTCCCCCAGTCAACTCCAAAAAGTCATGTGATTGATAGTAAGCAATAATCCTCTTAACCTTGGACGTAATGTCTTCCCATTTCAGACCATGTGTTGTTGATCAATTGAGAATAAGATTTTTTGTTTGAATTGTATTTATATATTTATTGCTTCAAATGTGCAACCATTCAATAAAGAAATAATACCATAGGCAATGAAATAGGATTTTAAAAAGGAAAATATTACATTGATTGATTTATACTCACAGTACTTATTTCTATGGTATCTGACAGGTTATGATGGGTGGAGGCGGCTGGCCTATGAGCATTTGGATGACACCTGATTTAAAGCCATTTATGGGCGGAACATATTTTCCTGTTAACGACATGGAGGGGAGACCTGGGTTTGGTACCATTCTTGCACATGTTTCAGAAAAAGTAAGACATTTATCATCATCATCCTTGTATCATTATCATTGCCTGTACTATCTATAACCATCATCATCACCATCATCAGTATCACCACCATTGATTGACTATTATTAATCAATGTTTCTCCTGGATAATTCTTTTCTGCCTAGCTAATAGATAGATATAATGGTTTGTTATTCCTAGTGGAAGACCCACAAAGACAAGTTCAGCCAACAGAGTGGTATAATTATCAATGCAATCCAGGCACATGTTGATGACCTTGGATTGAATGCCAGTAGAATGCCAGAGCCTGCTGTTAGTGACAAGATATTCAAGTCCTTATTGAGCAGCTTTGATGAAGAACTTGGTGGTTTTGGTGGCGCACCTAAATTTCCCCAACCAGGTAAAATGAACTTCTGCAGCAATAGTATTTTTAGTGTTTCTGCAGGCTTGAAATCTTTGAGAAAACTGCAGTCTTGTGATTGAATTACGAGTGGCAGGTTCTATAGCTACCAAGGTAGTTTGTCCCAGATTTCTTAGTTTTTTTGTAGTTCCAGCATTGGAAGGTGAATGCTAACTTATGATTAATTATAATTCCATTTCTATTTTCTTTCCTTTTTAAAGCCAATTTTGTTTTCCTATTCAAGTACTATAAACACAAGAAGTCTGAAGATGTTGGCAAAAAAGCTCTGCATATGTGCTTGAAGTCCTTAGATTGTATAGATAAAGGGGGAATACATGACCATGTTGGCCAGGTAGGTTGTTACAACTCATTCATAACTTCAACAATACTGTTACACCCTTTTCATGACTATGTTCACGACCACAACTAGCTGTACTTCAAATTATCTGGTTTTTTTTGTTTTTTGTTTTGGCCTGTCAATCAAAAGTACTGATAGACGGAGTTAGAAATTTTATTCCAATCAATGAAAGTCAAAAATCCAAACGTCCTAGGCTGAGTTGTCTGCATAACCTTGGAAATAGTTGTAAGAATTCTGATAACCAGAATACCATATCTCTGCACAATAGTTTCCAAAGCAGGGGCATATTAATAGGAATTCTGACCCCACACCTCACCCCCTATTTTAGAGATTCTCTTCTAAAAATTGTTGTGTCTATGATGGTATTTTCAAGCCTGCCTTGCACCTTTCCCTTTGAGAATTTCCTGGTTCTACCTCTGCTTATTATCTGTTTCTTGGGCTTGAATGTTTCAGGGTTTCCATAGATACTCAACAGATAGATATTGGCATGTGCCTCATTTTGAGAAGATGTTGTATGATCAGGGGCAACTGGCCTGCTTGTATGCTGATGCCTTCCAGGTAAAGTTATTAAATTAACAAAATCATTGTGTAACTTTTGAAAATAATTTATGGCTTTCACCTAAAGATATTCTGACTTTTTTTCATTGTTACACAAACTCCTAGTTATTAACTGCATAATGATTAAATCTTTTTTTCTGGCAGCTGTTTTATGTACATCTTTGATTGGTCATAGTGGAAACTCATATTCAAACATGCAACACGCAAATGCTTAATTCTAGTACACAAATTTATTTCTTGGATTGTGGACACAAGACCCAATGTTTATTTTTTTATGTTTGATCTTTTGCAGACATCCAAAGACACCAAGTATGCTGACACTCTTAGAGATATTCTACTTTATGTTATGAGAGATCTCAGCCACAAGGTAAAAGCAATACCTTTATGGAATCAAGGGTGTTGTGTAGTGGTAGCACACTCTCCACTCTCCTCTCATTTGTAATTCCTTGACTCAGCACCACATACAACTAGAGTTCTTGGTTCTCTGGCTTTACTTCCTCCACAAAACCTAACAAGCTAAATCCCAATTCAATCTGTGAGCTGTCAACACAGAGGTTGTTTCAGAGTATGGAAAAAGTTTGAAGGATTGTGAGTTGTCTGTCAAAGGGAAGTAAATTCTTTCTCATATTTGCTTCAGTCAAGGATTGGCAACTATTGTTCACATGCATTTGGATATAATCTTTTTCTCAGATCATATCTTTCACTTTCGACCATTGCTACCTAGCATTTTTAATCTTAATTAAAATGAAAGTACGAATTTTAGTTTTTCATTTTGCTTTGTTTTTATTTTAGCTTGGTGGTTTTTATTCAGCTGAGGATGCAGATTCTCTTCCCTCGTACGACCAAAAGGACAAGAAGGAAGGTGCATTTTGTGTATGGGAAGAAGAGGAGCTGAAGAAGCTGCTGTCAGACACTGTACCAACAACGTCAGGAGGCACAATCCCATTATCGACCCTGTTCATTAAACACTATGGGGTTGAAACTGCTGGCAATGTCAAACCACACCAGGTTAGTGGTGGAAGGAAGGGAGGGAGGGAGGAATAGATATGAATGGTTAGATAGCATAGACAAAATTAATGGAATGGATGCATTAATTGTTGTGATGGGATGGGAAAAATAGATAAGGCAAATGAATGGGATGGATAGATGAGATTGAGGTAGATAGATGATTAATTGAGATGGAGGGACAAGATGGATGGATGAGTGGTTGGGATAAGATGGAAAGATCAGATGGATAAATGTAATGAATAGATGAAGAATGAGATGGGATTGATAAATATCTTTATTTGCAGTATCTGTAAATGGATGGATCTATGGTTCAATGGATGGTTAACACCTCATAAATAAGGCAGTTGTAATTCTTTCTAATCCTAGGATCCCCATAAAGAACTCGTCAAGAAAAACGTTCTCATCGTACGCACCAACTTAAGTGAAACAGCAGAAAGCCTTGACATAGAGGAAGACGAAGCCAAAGAACAGCTCAGCAAATCGAGAGAAATTCTATTTGAGGAAAGAAAACAACGACCTCCACCACATTTGGACCATAAGATTGTGACGTCATGGAATGGTGAGAAATTTGGATGGATGGATGGGATTGGAAATAGAGAATGGGACAGGATGGGATGGGACGATATGAGAAGTTGAATGACACGAAATGGAATGAAATGAAATGGGAAATAGAAATGAAATAGAATTGGATGAGATGAAACAGATGGGATAGAGTGCTTTGTTTTTCTTGCAAAAAACACACCTAAACTAGAGTAGGAGATTAGACTTACTGCAGGTCAAGCTCTTGGATTTAAAGGAGCAAAAAACATGAGCAACGAAGTGTAGCGACTAAATTTTCGAATTCGAGAGAGGTCGATCTTCGTCCAGTTTTTGTGTCCTATTTGGGCTGCCTGCGGGTTTTTTTCAGCGCGCGTGAACTAAAGGACTTTGCGGAAGTCTAGCAGGAGAAGTGTTCAGTGCACATCTGTGCACCCATGCTAAGTAAAATATGTATTTCCTTCAGGTCTAATGATATCGGGGTTTGCTCGAGCTGGACAAGTCCTTGGTGAAGAGGTGTACACCCTAAGAGCCATTAAGGCTGCTGACTTCATCAGGAAGAACTTATATGACAAAGACACGAAGGAACTTCTAAGGAGTTGTTACCGTGAAAACGAAAACGAAGTTTCACAAATGTAAGGAAAATGGTCACAGAAAGAGGAAAGAAATTGGAGTATTTTGAAGGGGGAGTCGATGAAGGGGGGTCACAAAGAATAGGGGACTCAAGCCGAGGGAGAGGGGTACGAAGCTAAGAGGACAAAGGCAGAATGGACATAAAGTATAGGGAGCCGACAGGGAAAGGAACAAAGGAACGGCGTTGCAGGGGCAGGGACTTAAGGAGAGGGGAATAATAGAGAGAAAGTATAAAAACAAGAAGAGACGCAAGCAAAAGATGGAATGAACAAGAGGACACCAAAAAAAATAGGAATAAAAAGGAGAAGGGGCTCAAACGAGAAGGAGGTCAAACTAGAAGGGGCTCGATCGAGAAGGGTCAAAGACAAGAAGGGAGACAAATGATAAGGGTCAAAATCGAGAGGGAACATAAAGAAGGGGCTAAAAGTATGATGCAAAGGAATTTCTACGATAATGGGTAATAAAAAAGATGTCCATATTCGTCTTTCAGAGCGAACCCAATCAGTGGCTTTTCGTGTGATTACGTCTACTTGATTCGTGCTCTACTTGATCTGTATGAAACAACGTTAGACGAGCAATGGCTAAAATGGGCTGTTGAACTACAGGACAAAACAGACGAGCTGTTCTGGGACAAGAACAAGGGAGGATACTTCGCAGTGGGTGAAGGCGACTCAAGCATTCTCATTCGAATGAAAGACGGTATGTTGGTTACAATGCACGAGCTTCAATCACGTACCCAGCTTTGTCCAAGCCTATGTAGAAAAGTGATGTAAAAAAAGTAATCAAGAAAAGTTATACTGCGCATGCTCGGAAATTCATCCTCGTTAAAAAAAACTTGTTTTCATCTTTAGAACAGTTGTTTTTGCAAATTAAACAGACTAAAGGAAATACAATAGCAAACAATTGGATGCACTAAAGTACTATGAAGTTTTTCTCCGGTCACGTGCGACAGACAAAATTTTCCCCGCCATTATTTTGCGATTATGTGAAGTAGGTTCTTTACTAGCCAGCTTCCTTTATACGAATTTTAATCAGTTTGACTTAACTTCATTCGCTTAGGACATATTATTATGCCTTTAAACCTTCAAATCCTTCACATTTTATCATCTGACATTGTAACAACCTCTTAGCTGATCAAAGTCAGGCACAACTTATTCCGGCACAGATCGAATTGGACTGAATTTAACTTTCTTTAACTAACGTTATTTTTCTACGTAATTCTCAGAGCAAGATGGCGCTGAGCCAAGCTCAAACTCTGTTTCCACGAGCAACCTCTTACGACTCGCAAACATGGTGGACTGCGAGGAATATCGCAAGAAAGCGGAGAAGATTTTCACGATCTATGACAAAATCTTAACACAGATTCCCATAGCTTTGCCAGAATTGGTTGCAAATCTGACGATCTACCGAACAGGGATAAAACAGGTATGGAATTTAGGAATTTATAATTTCATTATTTGAAATTTCCACCATAAATCTCGCTATCTGATTGGTATAGGCGCGTGCTTTACGAGAGCACACATAACGCACTCGCGCTTTGTATTTCTTGATTTCCTCCCTCAATTTCCCCTATTTTTTCCAGATCATTATTGCAGGAGACCGAGATGGAGATGACACCAAACAGCTTATCAAGTGCATTCACTCGCACTTTATTCCCAACAAAGTCGTTCTCCTGTGTGATGGCCAAGAGGGATTTCTATCGAATAAGCTTGCTATTTTTAAGAACCTTCAAAGAATCGATGGAAAAGCTACCGCGTACGTCTGTGAGAATTACACCTGCAAACAGCCTGTCAATTCAGTGGATGAGTTGAACACTTTGTTAACGTCTTGACATTTAAGAATCTTAAAAGAATCGATGGCAAAGCTACCTCGTACGTCTGTGAAAACTCACACCTAAAAACAGCCTTTGGATTCAATGAATGAGTTGACATTAGTCTGCGTCATATCACATCTATCGGGAATATATACCACTCTAGAAAAATAACAGAAAAATCGAAGGCAATCACACTTTTTCTCAATGAAACTAGTGTCATTTCTTTTTTAGTATCTCTTTACTATAGCATATGTATGCAAGATATTTTTGAAAGGGGTTTATACTATCCGCAGAATGCTTTTATGGCACTGAACATATCTATATGGAAATATGGAGTTCAAAACCCGGATAAATAGAGTTCCTCCGCGCCCCGATTTGCGGTCACCCTTCCTTCATGTTGAAAATCCCCCCAGCCCATCCCCCCAGAAGCACAGACACTTTCTCCTGGAACGAGTGAGTGAAAATTCCGAGAGAAATTGGCTGTGCGTACGCTAGATGTTTATATTATATTCAATCATGATCATTTTAAGTTCTATATTGAGGCAAAGTTAAAAAAAGCCCTAGCTACATTTTAGACAAGGCATTTTTTGTCAATGCCACCACAGGTAGCCCAAGTGATCTATCTTATCTCATCCAGGTTTTAACTTAACTAGGATTTGCAGTAATTGTGGTCTAGTAAAGAAAAATAAATCTAAAATATATATAAATACGAGGCTTTTAGTTAACTTTAAAGGGAGGTATTTTTGCATATGGGAGGGGTGCAAAATCTACATTTTTTCAAACGGTGTAAACTCTTGGATTTTAGATACTTGTTCTTAAGCTTTTGTTATCTTTTTGTTGAACTGAAAAATTCTAAAACTACTCTTCATTTTGTTGAATAATTTATTTTTTAAATGGTGTAAATTCCGGACTAACGTTTGCAAGAGAATATAAGTATTCACTTGCGTTCGTTAATTTTTAGCGGAAAAGTCTCTAGATTTTGTCTCCATTTTGGCTGAATAATATATTTTTGGAATGGATTTTAATTCTTGGATTATAGAGTTTTTATCTCTAACAGAAAAAGTTTTAAAAATTTCAAAATGTTGAAGTTCTTTTTTGTCACAGAACTTCCTCGCGGGGTGCACGCGGCAACGAGGCGATTCCATGCACATGCGCATTGGGTGTCATCTAGTCCATAATATACCCTCAATGGTGGTGAGGTGAAAAAGCTTCCGAGAAACACTCAATTTAGACCAACTTCAGACTCAATTTTAACGCAAAATTTCAATTTTTAGACAACTATTGTCAAGGTTTAGGTACCCTAGATCATTGTGGAGTTGTGCAGTTTCGAAGCTATGGTGGTATTAAGAGATACGTCGAGGTAATGGCAGATAAAAGGAAGCTTCAAGGTAAGCCATTGGCCCAACATCATGGTGGCCCTTGTGTTGCATGTGCCATCTCGTGTTTGGCCGTCAAAAACTCAGCTTTCCTTTCAATTCAAGGTGAGATTGAGCGCTGCCTTAAAAAAGTCAGTGAAGGAGTCGAAACATTTGAAGATATCTGGCAGAAGGTCGGTGGCATTTTCATTTTATGAACGCATTTTTGTCATTATTGAGGGAGAGAGTCTGGTGGAGCGATGTAATGTTATTCCTTATTCATCGAACTTTCATAACTTCGAATCGTCTTTACTCTTTTTAATCCTACTTTGGTGTTTCCTAGGTACATAATGCATCAAATTCAAACCAGAAGGAAAAGTATGAAGCAGACCTTAAAAAAGAAATTAAAAAATTACAGGTAAAGAATTTCCCTCCAGAATACTCACTCGGTCGTAGTTGTCAGACTAAAGGACTAAAGCTATTTTGCTCTACTTTCGTTTACTTTCATTTTCAAACCAAAGCGAAAACCTTGACTATTTTATCCTTCCTTTAGCGACTACGAGATCAGATTAAAACTTGGGTGGCATCCAATGACATCAAGGACAAAAAAACGCTGTTGGAAAATCGAAAACTCATCGAACAAGTAAGTAATTCGCGTGCCATATTATATGTGAGTTTATCGCATTCTTTGGACAGTTTTGGCGGTAGAACTTGATTTTTTGAAAACTCAAGTACCCGATCGTAAAAATGATTGCATAAATAATACTACAGTTACTTACTCATTATTGATCAATAATAAAAATTATCGAATTTATTAACCATATATTTAATATTATTAGCAAATGGAACGTTTTAAGGTAGTGGAGAGAGAGACGAAAACCAAAGCATATTCAAAAGAAGGTATGATTGCGACTATAGGACTTGGTCTCCATCTTCTGAAAAGTAGCTAAGCATTGTTTAGATGGTAGAGCTTTATCCAGTGGCTGGAAAATGAAAAAATCATTTTGATTTCCTTATTTACTGCATAAAGCTTTTTAACCAATGGGTTACGATTGATGATTAATGGTGATACCTGCATCATTGTACGTCAGTGATCATTTAAAACAATGCTTTGCCACTTACATCTTGAGTTTAATTATTTTAATATGATATAAGCTGTGTTTTCACTAGGACAATTTAAACTAGTTTAAATATAACACAGGAAATAAGGCAAAGTTAAACTACCTAGCAAGATGGTTTAAGTTGTCCTACCAAATAAATGGACCAATCACATTGTTATTCTTGAAAAGTGGTTGTTGGATTAAAACACCTTCAGGAATTTTAGGCAAGTTAACATTTCTAGTGAAAACACAGCCATAATATACTGTTTTATTAGTTAGAAATGGTTATTAACTTTTATCAATCTTCATATTTTGAAAAATATTCATGATGATAAAGTCTAGATAGATAGATAGATAAATTTATTGATAAAAATTAACATTGCAGTAGCAATTGCAGATTGAATTACATATATATTTACAAATACTAAATTATTGAAGATATATATTAAATATTGAATCAACATATAGAAGATATGACAAATATTTTAGAGTTATAAAGGCATGGAATCTATTGTCTATCAGACACTAGACAATCAAAATAATTCCCAGTAGGATAGAGATTGTTACGTCTAGTTCAGATGTCTGGCATTCTTTGCAAGAATCTTTCCCAGAATTACTCAATTGTTTTGAGGAGTTTTGTGATAGTACCTTTTTTGTTCTAATTTAGGATTTAATCTAGTTGCAATAGGTTAACTTGTTGAATTATAGTTGATATACTCATTTTAAATAGTTTAATGTGACATTTACTGATCAATTTGCCATGTTCTTTGAAAGCTTTTACTTTGTTTCTTTCCTTTCTCATCAAATATCTTTCATCTTATCAATGATTCATTAAAGATGTTCACAAGTGGCAGTTCTCTTTCATCAAATGATTATTTTTAAGGTCTGTTTAAGATGTTACTCAATAATGAGTGAGTTAACATTTGAATTTTAATGATACCATTAAACAATCTCTGGGTTGATTAAAGTCAGGCAACCCAACTAAACACATATCAAAAAGTAATTTAGCTGATAAGGTTTTTTGGAGGGAGGAAAACTGAAAAACCTAGAGAAAAAAATCTTGAATCAAGGGAGAAATGTAGCAAACTCTACTCACATGTGATGCTGAGTCCAGGAAGCCAACCCACACCCCACCAATCAAGGGAGAACCAACAAACTCTACTCACATGTAATGCAGAGTCCAGGAATACAACCCACACCCCACCAATCAAGGGAGAACCAACAAACTCTACTCACATGTAATGCCGAGTCCAGGAATACAACCCACACCCCACCAATCAAGGGAGAACCAACAAACTCTACTCACATGTGATGCCAAGTCTAGGAATCAAACCCACACCCCACCAATCAAGGGAGAACCAACAAACTCTACTCACATGTAATGCCAAGTCTAGGAATCAAACCCACACCCCACCAATCAAGGGAGAACCAACAAACTCTACTCACATGTGATGCCAAGTCTAGGAATCAAACCCACACCCCACCAATCAAGGGAGAACCAACAAACTCTACTCACATGTAATGCCAAGTCTAGGAATCAAACCCACACCCCACCAATCAAGGGAGAACCAACAAACTCTACTCACATGTGATGCCGAGTCCAGGAATCCAACCTGAGAGGAGAGTGTACCACTATTACAGCACGCTAGATTACTAAGAGTGACTAAAAGAGAAAAACTTGGTTTGAGGAATGATAAAGAACTGAAGTTTCACTGTTTATGTATAGACTAAATGTAGAATTCATTAGTAGAAATTTTTCAGTGCTTTAGGATAAGATAAAGTTAAATGACTTCTTCACAAACAAAAACAGCATTTGGTAACTCATTTTTCTGTTGTTATTGAACTAACGTTATTGTTAAGTACACATTCATAATATATTGTACTTACCTGATACATTATACCTTGTAAACTAGAGAGTTTATTTCAGACCGTACCTGATACAAGTGGAATGAAAACAGGAAGTTTAGTTAAAAGAAGAAGTTAAAAGAATTTGCATGCTCAAGTGCTATTGCATTTTACTCACTCAAACATCTATATATATTGAATCATGTCATTAGTGATAGAATAATGTACTTTTGATATAATGGGTGCGTTTCCACTAGGACATTTTAAACTAGTTTAACGAAAAAATACCGGAAACACCAGTGGAAACGGCTCTGAACTAACTTAAGCTAGGTTAATTAGTCAACTGTTTACACGCAAAATGGCGAGTTTAGTTGCTTCAACTCCGGAAATGACACCTTTGATAAGCGACCTAAAAAGATGGCTTAAGTTGGACTACCGCCGGCCGTGACCAATCAGAGCTCACCATTTGACAGTTTGCTGTCAAAATGTTTATCTAGACTGACTTGAAAAGCACCAGAGAGAAGAACGTGGGCTCTGTATCTTGTTCTATCCTAACTATCTCTGTGCTATTGTGGGTACAAGAATCAAGCAAATGTTAAAAAGTAGTGTTGTAAACACAAGCGCTTCTTCTCCCGCCATTTTTTAAAAATCTCGCGCTCTATGGTAATGTGATCTATCTAGCTTAAAATCACCTCAAATTACATAATGGAAACAAGCTTCACATTTATTCTAGTATAAGCTGGTATGTAAACAAACACCTAGAGGAATTTTAAACTACTAAAAATGTCCTAGTGGAAACACACCCAATATTGTAGAGGCTTTGCACCATTGCCTGACAGCAGCCATGACAGGAGGGACAGCAGGAGACTCCCTCCTTTGGGAAACTAAATTCTTTCTTATATTTAAATCAGATTAGACCAGATTCATTCGTTCCTTTCTCCTGTCATGGCTGCACAACGTTATGGTGCAAAGATTTTATAACTTCAGACCATGTGTTATTCCATTTTAGAATAATAATCTGTTAGCATCAGATCCAAATTACATTGCCAATAATAGCTGTTCAATGGCCACACATGATGACCAGCACCATTCGGCTGATCACATGTAACTGGTCAAGATCTGTGGTCTAATGGGGTGTGACATGGGGCACAAAATTTGGCGTGACATTGTCAGTTATCCAGTCATTATTTTTAACCCATTGTTTATTTATCTTCTTAAGAATCATTTTTAATTAAAGCCAAGATTTTCAAGGAAATAACACATAGCATGAAATGTGAAATGATCAATAATTATGAGGGCAACCCACTAATATTTAATCTGTTTTACCTTATTATTGAAGAAAATCATGTAAGTTTAAAACAGGTTGTAGATGAATCTAATAATTAACAAAAGGTAATGACACTATGTTCTTTATGTATAGGATTAGGGCTAGCAGCAAAGATTGATCCAGCACAGAAAGAGAGAGAGGAGGCAAGACAGTGGATTACAGTAAGTGCAACAAAATCTGACATTTTAATACTTGTCGTGCCACAAAATGCTTTTTGTCCCTCAGAAAAGCATGTAAATAGACCTATCCCAAATTCGTTTGACTGTTCACAAAACAATGGTTTGAAGTCAAGGTTGAACTTGATGAATGAAAGAATCAAGTTCATTATGGACTTCAAACCATGGTTACATGGTCAGTCAAGTGAATTCAGGATAGGTCTATAACAACAAGCTGGTGATAATGGAAATGGTTTTTAATGCTGTCTAATCACTTCTTTTTTCTCATTCAGGATGTCCTTGAGAGAATAAATTTACAGGTAATTCATTAAATTATTTCAGTTAATTAATTAATCCATACATTCTTTAAAAAATCCTTTGTGGCTTTCTCCTGTGTTCTTTGAGTTTACTTGAGCATTTTTTCTTTATCATTCAAAGATTGATCAGTTCGAGACTGAAGTAGAGATGCTACATGCAGGTTCTAAAAAGAAAAAGCTTGAAAAAGATGTAAGTTTTGTTGATCAAGGTTTCAACTCCCCTAAATTCAAGTTGCTTTCAAGAACTCTTTCAGGCAGATACTGTGTTTTTGTTTGAGTGACAAGATTTTAGTTCCAATGGACAGTTTCATGTATGTTGTTTGTTATAGAAACAAGAGAAAGTTGACGATCTTCATATATTGGCTGATAAACATAGATTTCATAATGACAAACTAGAGGTTAGTGCTTGCAGTGCATGGTGTAAAATCCTGGGAGTGTGGGAGTATTGACCAAATCCATTTGAGTATGATGTCATTCCCTAGACAGAGCTTAACTAAAAGATATTGGACAATGCTTAAACGTTTTTGGCATGTGATCATGGTCAGGAACTGATCAGCCATTATTTTAATCCCCGCTAGAATTTATCATTTCTTTGTTTAACGGTTGCACACATGAATATGGATACAACCCAAACAAAGAATCGTATTCTCAAGACCATGTGTCATTCCCTAGAGTATCATTTCTTTGTTTAACAGTTGCACATGAGATGAATATGGATACGACTCAAAAAAGATATTATTCTCAAGAGAATGACAAGTGGTCTGAAATGGGAAACACTATACTCAAGTAGACTTGGTCCATTATTTCATATATTGCTACCGAACATCCGGCGTTACATTTTTTCTTAATTTATTCATAATTATATAGTCTATATTCACAATATACCTTTAGAAAGCTTTAAGGATTCTTAATTTCTTTTGTTATTTAGGCACATTTTATTATATTCACATGTGAATTTGCACCATATAAGAAATAAATTCTAATCTTTATTTTTAACTTCAGATTATACTCAGAATGTTGGACAATGGAACAATTGAAAGTGATGATGTAAGTTGGCTATTAAAAAGTTTTCTAAACAATTTCACATCTTGACGTTAATTTGAGAGAGACATCCCCCTCCTCCCCCTCCTTCTTACTTCCCACCTCAGACACTCTAACACATCCTATATATACTCACCTCTGAGGTCTTTGGTTTAATTCCTTGACTCAGCATCACATGTCTGTATAGGTGTATAGTTTACAAGATCTCTCCATCAGTATAAGAGTTTTTCTCTATTTTCCCTCCTTCTACCAAACCTAATGAGCTAAATTCCATTTTAATCTGTGAGTTAGCCATTAGCCCTGACTTACATTAACCCAGAGGTTGTTTCAGAGTTAAATATGTGAGTTAGATCTGCTCAGAGGTTGTTTCAGAGTTAAATATGTGAGTTAGATCTGCTCAGAGGTTGATTCAGGGTTCCATCTGTGAGTTGTGCCCTGACTTTGATCAGCTCAGAGGTGGTTTCAGGGTTCCATCTGTGAGCTAGTTGTGCCCTGACTTTGATCAACTCGAAGGTTGTTTCAGGGTTCAATCTGTGAGATACTGATGACCTAGTTCATATCAACTCGGAGGTTGTTTCAGGGTTCAATCTGTGAGATACTGATGACCTAGCTCATATCAACTCCAAGGTTGTTTCAGGTTTCAATCTGTGAGATACTGATGACCTAGCTCATATCAACTCCAAGGTTGTTTCAGGGTTCAATCTCTGTAGATTGGGGTTTAGTTAAAGGTTTCCCCTGTAAGTTCATAGGAAATGGATAATAAAAGATCAAGTAAATCTCAAGTTAATCAGTATGAATAATTTGTTGTTGACTACCTAACAGATCAGGCAACTCAGAGAGGATATGGAATACTACCTGGACTGCTGCCAGGAACCAGATTTCCAGGAAAACGAATTTATGTATGATGATTTTGATATGGAAGGAGAAGAGGATGGTGATCTTGATTTTGATTCATGTAAGTTTATCACAGACTTCCCTCTTGTCATTAATTATAATGTTAGTTATTTTTTGAAATAAAAAATACAAAAGGAACGCTGGTTAATTATTTATTATTTATCTGTGTTTGTTTTGTATATTTTTCATCATGTCTTCACGGTGAAGGTAGAAAAATGTGGGTTCTACTTTCAACGTTGATGCATTAATAATCTTTATATATTTCATAAACAGGCTTTTTTGTGGCTGATTAACAAAACACCTAAATAGGAATTCACATTTGAGATAAAACGCCCTGAACGTTGGAAGAGATGATATTTTGATCAGCACAAAATCTAACATTTTTGCTAATATCTCGAAGTAGAATTGCTCGAGGTTACAGCAGAATTTTGTGAAAAGTTTAAAACACAAGAGACACAAATGAAACACTAAACGTTTTTAGCATGAATGAGAGATAAAGAAAAAAATTGCAAAAGTAGCATCCTCGTCGTTTTTCTGCTCTGTCGTCTTTACATGGTTACGATTCTTCTATTTTAAAACTATTTTGAAGGGTTTGCCATGGTGACAGTGTGTCTCCATTGATGTAGATAATGGCCTCAAAATCCTAAGTGTCCTCAAGAGCTAAATATATCTTTGTTTCAATCAAAGATTTGTGATATTATAAACATTTCTGTCATGGTCTACAGACATCCACTGTGCTTGCATTCTAGCAAGTTTACATTCTGTAGGGTTGATGAGTTGTAAAATTATTATATATAACAAAGAAAACAGCTTTTACTATGCTCCATTCAGTAAGAAAGCAAACAGGAAGTGATGTAAACATGAAAGAAGTGTAAGGAGAAGTATGAGCCATAGGCAAGCGATTTTCAATCTTTTTGAGTGCTTACGGCACTTCCCAAATGCTATGTTTCTGAAATGAGCATGAAAAATGCTATTCTATTCATTTTATCATCTAGTTAATAATGGTATTTCGGTATTGAATTTATTTACGCAAAAAGAAATAGAGTCGCAGGATCGAGCAGCACTTTGTGTGAGCATTAGCACTGTACTCCCTTCTGAAGCACAATTTTCAACCAATCAGCGTCCATGTACTATCCTAACTATATAATAATTGTTTTTATTACAGCATTATTAGAGTCAACAGAAAATGACGTCGATGACGAGCATGGACTTAGTAATAATATCCCTAACTCACCTACTACTTCTATACCAACCTCTCCTACTTCCTCTAACTTTCCATCATCGCCGTCTTCGATCCCTTCAACTATACCTAGTAACAAGAGCCATCAAACAACTCAAGTAAGAATGCCAAATATATGAGTCAGTCAGTTCTATACATTTGGGACACATTAAGAGACAAGTTGCAGTGACACTTTTCCAGTGTTTTCCCATTTCAGACCAGGTTTTATTTCCTTTGTTTAGCTGTTTAGCTGCATGAGAAGACCCATAAATATGAATACAACTTAAACAAAAAATCTTGTTCTCAAATAAATGACACATGGTCTGAAATGGGAGAATATTAAGCCTATGTCATTGTATTCATTACTATCATATGAGTCCATGATTTGTGTGATAAACTGTTGCTCGGACAGAATTTCGTCCATGTAACAGGCAAGAAATCAAACTAGTTTGAATTTGCGCATTAGTTTGAGGCCATGTTAGATCACATCAAAACAGAAATCTTTTACTCTGAGAAATTTAATTATTTCTTAAAAACGATCATATGGTCTCTACCTTCCAGCATAATCTCCATTACATGATTGTGTGAAATCCCTATGAATGTAAAATATTCCTACACTCTGCTAATTTAGTTAATATTTTTTAGAATTCTCCAAGGAAAAACTCCAAAGGCAGCTTGCCATCAAACAATATACTTCAAGGAACGACAAGCCAGCGGCCAGTACTGAAACCAACATTATCGTCTTCTGGACAACCGTCAATGACAGCAGTCAATAGTTCTGAAGTCAAGACAAGTAAGTGTCTCTTCAAATGCCGAACATTTTTGACCAACACTTCTTAAGGAAAACAATGTCAATTATTAATTTATTTGTATTAATTTATTTGTAATAATATGGTTATAATTGTTTGACAGGTAATGGATCATCTAAACCAATCAAGTATGTATTTTTCATAATAGTTAAATATTAAGTATTACAATTTTTTTTAAAGCGCTTAAGGGGAAGGGTTTTGGAAATAGCCTTATATAGATAAACACACTATCATCATCATCATCATTATTATAATTTATTAATATATTTAAAAAAACTTTATTTGTTTATCTAACGGTATAAATATATTTTGTTGTCAATATGGTAGTACCCCATTACAGACATTGAAGGCAACACAGTGTGTCCTTACTGATCTATATGTACCCATTTTCATGCCACCCAGGCATGGTATATCACCCCTTGGGTGAAACACCTCGTAGGGGTCTTAATGTTCTATTGTGTTATCACATGCCTTGGTTTGGTAATTTTTTTAAATTAAGTAAAAAATAATTAAGTAGTTTTACTTTACAGACATCTAGGTTTTTGGCTACCTTTAATCAAATATCTAACAAAAAAAGATATTTTATTTGTTAGAGCTGGCTGATTATTTTGGAAGCTTTGCCTGTTGCACACAACACTCAACTCAAAAAATAATTTTGCTATTTTTTTATAGTTCTGTGATGACAAACTCATATGAAAACCACTCAACTAGTTCTAACGATATTGGGGAAGTATTAACCAATCCCAAAACACCAGTATCAGAATCACCGCCTCCCCCTGTGTCAGGCTACGCCGTGGTAGCAGGAAGTCAACAGAACCATGTAGATGCAACTCCAAGCCAACCCCCTCGAATGGTGAACCATACCCCTCTACCCAGTAGTACGAATATCGTTAGGTCTACGTCATCAGTCGTAAACAGTCATGATATGTTACAAAACAAAGGTGTGTACTCCTTCCTTTCTTTCACCCTATTTTTCCCTTTTTATATCCTTGCTTTCATTCAAATATTTTACTACATAAGCTCTAATTCTTGCTGAATGTTGTCTGATGACCAGCTGTTATTTTATAGAGTGTGTTCACGGCAGCCATGTTGGTGCCAGAAACAATGCAATATTTTTGCATGACAAGAAAACTTGTTTCCTAAGGGAAAAATGTTCTTTTGTTTAGCCAACCAACATGGCTGCTATGAACACACTATTCCTAGGCCATACCTACATGCTTTGAATAGAAATAAAAAAAACGACAACTCAAGACCAAACTTTTTATACAAAAAATCTAACTACATGTTTTGAAATGTTTCTTTAGATACAAGTCTTTCTACTGACATTGCAAACCTGGTATCATCAGTTTCTTCCCTCTCCATGGAAACTATGTCTACTGTAGCGACATCCTTCCCTATGCGTAATAGCATACCCAGTAGCAATCCGGTTGCATCAGTAGTAGGGGCTCCTCCTCTATCTTCAGCTCCTTTAACAAATATACCTTCATCCCTACCATCGACTTCTGTACCCAGTTCTACTGCAGCTCTAAGCATGATGGGAATGTCTGGGAGTCTAACTTCCTCGTTATTAACCAGTACTACTAATACAGCATTAAGTACACCACCTATGTCTTCAGTGGAATCTTTAGCAGTATCAACGCAATCTGTAGCGTCTCTGATCAATAATCCACACTTTATGGCTAATACTGCTCCACGACATGTCACTACATCAGATCATTTTTCATCACTCAAGTCCATTGCAGCTCAAGCAGTCGCCACGGCAAATTTACACAGTCAGGTTCAGGTTCCTATGGATTATTCTGCTGATGGAAGAGGTAATTATTGTTTTTCTTATGTAAGCAGTGCTTCCAACGGGAGGTTTTTTTACTTTTTTCTTTTGGGGAGCTTAAATGTAATATAGAAATATGAACCATATTGTTAGTAATTACCATAACCAGAGTGCCACTGTTTCCAACATTTCTTGTTCTCCTCCCCTCTCCACTCAGATCTTGAAAACAGATTCCACAATGATCAAAGAATGCCCCATAGTACTTCAAAGTTTCTGACAAGTAAGTGATATGCATAAAAATCTCATGATAAATACAGGATAAAATACAGCCTTTTCTCAAACTTATTAAAAACCATGATAAATGGAAGGGGGTACTTGATTTAAGACTGCCTTGCCAAAAGTAAGACTTATGTTACTTTCAATCAGCTGAATGAAATTATCTCATAAATCTCTTCAATAGTCAGAAAACATTGCTACTTGCCCTTGTATTCTGATCAATAACATCCCATCCACCTGATATAAAATACTGTCCATCTGGAAAACCAAAATAGAGCTAGTTGCTCTGATGTAAGCTATTGACATTACCATGACAACCAGAGATTGATTCAGTGATAAAGCTAAGCAACTTATCAAGAACTATTCTGGTGATGGTTGACAAATTAATATCGCAAGGATAATGTTTGTAAACATATACCAACTATATCAATAGACCCCTTACAGTACTTCAGGATGCAGCTCAATTTCGAGGGCAAAACATTATGTTTCCAATTCTTAGGAGAATGCAATTCTTTCGTTTTGTCCTCCAAATTGAAATTCTTTGAAGTCACATGCAAGGGATCTATTGCTATGAGTGAGTGGAAATCTAATGTGTAAGAAATATATCAAGTGGGATTCCTGTGCATAGGAGATAATTATCTTGGGGTTCCTGCGTGTTGTAGAAATTTAGATTGGGATTCCTGTGTGTTCTAGTAGCTTCAATTGGATTTCAATGAAGTTGTTTATGAACCCTAATCCTTTGGGCACAATGTTTTTCCATTTAAATTATGTACTATTCTAAGATATTTTGTCAATATGGATGAACCTTGCACAAAGAATCTAATTTCCAAAAGATTTAAATTTGGATAGAATTATACCCAAGTACAAGGGGGAGTTTAGTTTAATTTAGACGATACTTCCTGTATCAATTCAAGGGTTTAAAATCTGAATGCCCAATTTGTAACTTTACAGGGCTCTTCGACACCACATCATCAAGTCGAACAGTAGAAGAAACAAAAGGTCCAGTAGAAACCAACACTGCGCACCTGCAGCCATTACTAGGCGTGGCACCACTAGGACCTGTACCCCTCAATAAAGAACGGTGTTATCAGTTGGCAATGCTAGAAGCAGCATACCATCATCTGCCCCTTCCTGCTGACTCGGAGAGGGTTAGGTGAGTGTTGGTAATGAAACATCTTAATATTGATGTTGAAGTTTTACTGTGGGAACACTAACCAGGACCATCTACACAAAAATTAAGAGATTTCAGCCAATCGGGATAGAGCAAAATCAGTATCACATTGACCGACATAGCTACCCTTTTAACGACCACAAGGGATTTCACTACATTCTTTTCCTTTGATTATATTTAACTATTCTTGTTATATTTTCAACAGGCCATGCTTGTCAAGGAATCCCTACCCTGCTCCCCCTTACTACCACCAACACCCTCCCTCCCATGTGGAAAACATAGATTTCTTCCAAAGGTTACAACCTGAAACTTTGTTCTTTATTTTCTATTATCAAGAGGTAAGTTGTGCTGCTCTTCTTCACTATAATACTTTACCATAGCATTCAAATTTTATCAATACCCTTAACCTCTGGGCTGATCTAAGTCAAGGCATGGCTTGCTCACAGATAGAGGCTTTGCACCATCACGTGCCCATAATACAGCTTGGACTGCTTGTGGTTAGATGGCAGGACAATAAAACTCCTTTGCTCTCGGGAATTGAATTCTTTGTCATGTAAAACGATTGTATCGTTCCTGTCATCTAACATCTCTATGGAATTGGATTTTATTGAGTTAAGTTTTACCATAGTTGATAGTCCATTAACTATGGTCTTACGAAGGAAAGAAACCGGAGAAGCCGGAGGAAACCCTCCTAGTATAGGAGAGAACAGCACTTCAAATATACTCACATATGATGTCTTTAGGGCTTGAACCAGTAACCCGAAAAAGTCAAAAGTTAATCCATTTGATACTCTGTTTAAAGCTGATATACTTTGTGTGTATTGTGCAGGGGACAAGAGCGCAGTATTTGGCAGCGAAGGCACTTAAAAAACAGTCTTGGAGATTTCACACCAAGTACATGATGTGGTTTCAGAGACACGAAGAGCCCAAGGCGATAACAGACGAATATGAACAGGTGAGGTTCAACACCTACATCTGTCATTCTTTTTTATCATTCTTTCTATTCTGATAATTCGTTCTAATTTTGGTCATTCGTTCTTTTTTGGTTGTACAATCTACTATAATTTGACTAATCGTTCCATTTTGATCAATCGTTCCATTTTCATCTTTTGTTTTATTTGAATCATTTGTTCTCTATATTCATTGCGCGTTTTACTGTTTTGATCATTTATTCCGTAATTATCTCTCATTTTGCTTTATTTCTTTTCTCTTTTTTTCTAGGGTACCTACATCTATTTTGATTACGAAAAATGGCAGCAAAGGAAAAAGGAGGGCTTCACGTTCGAATACCGTTACCTAGAAGACAAAGACCTCCCGTAAAATAGATCGAAAAATCTTTCACTATAAGCACGCATTCGTTTGGTACACCTATAGGACAGAACTAGACACCAATGGCCCTTGAGCGGCCAAGATCACCCCAGGTGGGGGACACAAGCTGCACAAGGGGCCGTCTGTAGTCTCGGTATCTGATAGTGCGTTTTATTGACAGTAGGGACACAAGTATTTAGAGGGTGGCCGTCTAAACCCGTCCGTTTTACAAAGAAACTACCTTGTTTATATTGTAAATACGAATGCTAGCTCAAATTATGCGTTCATTAAAAAAATTGATGCATAAATATTTTTAGTTGATTTTTATTCCCTCGAATCTTTTATGCGATATTTTAAAGAACTGTGAACCTTGGGGCCCAATTTTAGAGTCAACGTACCTTTACGGACACTTGTTTTTGTACGAGTGGAATGCATGAAGCACTAGTGGTGTGCGCTGGTAATGTGCCTCCAATGCGACCCAGGTTCGAGTCCTGACGGTCTCGATATCGTACGTGATTAGAGTTGTTTGTTGGTTCTCCCCTGTGCTTCGAGGATTTTTCTACGGGTTCTCTGGATTTCCTTCCTCAAAAATCACAAATTCCATTTCAATCTTTGGGCATTCACCCGGTTGGAGCCTAGCTCTGTTGTGTCACCAAGTGTGGGATTTCTGCGCTATTACAACTATTTCTTCTAGTAAAGGGTTAGGTTGCTAAAAAAAAAATACTGTTGCGTAAGTACTCGACTTTATACAGAGCTCGGTTTATAATGAAACAGTCTCAATATCGTTACTTCCTCGGCATATACGGTAAGATGCGCCCCATTGATCAAAACAGCGGTTGATGCTAAAACCACGCGGATGTACCGCAACACTCAAATGTGATTGGCTGATACGATTCAACTGTGGCTTCCCGATGTATGCTTTGTTGAGCGTCCTTTGTTCCAAACAGCGTCACTAAAAAGATCAAAGTTTGGATTTGTTTACGACATACAGAGGGCGATCACGAAGCCCAAATCATATATACATCCGTTAAAAACACCAGAACTAAATAGCACTTAACACTGCATTTATTCTTTGTTTACAATTTTTTCATCTGTACAATTACTGTGTACTCTCTACTGCACGACTCTTCAAAATTGAAAAGAAAAAATCTTTAAAAATACTATGACATAACATAATCTAGAATGAGCAACACTATCATTAATCTGTATAAAAAATTTATTGATATTTTTCTCTTTGGATTATTCTTTTGGAGTACATTTTTATATACAAATAAACAACCACTCTTCCGAGTACTATAAATACGAAATTTCAACACTAATCATGACTACGACTACGTCCTATAAAGTCTAGTCTAGTCCACTGTAACGATTTGTATAACACTGAAGGTCACACTTTCCCCTAAGAAACAAATCTTAATAACTTTTTATACCAAGGTCTGGCTCTGTGCTTAAAACTTTTTCAGTAATTTACAATACGACACGAAATAGGTGTTCAGATAAGCTCATTTAACGTAATGATATTCAATGTTCGTCAAAACGTCTTGAGTTCATGTTCATTTTTTACTCTTCTTTGTGGTGCTTTTCTTTGCTGTTTTTTTCGCGACTTTCTTCGCTGCCGGCTTTTTCGTAGGTTTTTTCGGCGTTGGTTTTTTCGTTACTTTTTTGGGGCTCTTCTTAACTGATTTTTTGAGTGTCTTCTTTGGAGATTTCTTTTCTGACTTCTTTTTAGGCTTTTCCGTTTTCTTTTTGGGTTTTTCTGCCTTTTTCTTTGCTGCGACCTTCTTTGGTTTCTTAGTGACGGGCTTCTTCACCTTATTCACAGTTTTCTTTACTACCTTTTTCGGTTTCTTCTCGACTACTGGTTTCACAAGCTTAAAAGATCCTGATGCTCCAACTCCTTTAGTCTGCGTAAGTGTCCCATTAACTACTCCACGTTTTAGCGACATTTTTATGTGATTCTCTGAGTTATCTCCGACCTTGTAATTTGCTTTAATATACTTGACGATGGCTTGTCGAGAAGATCCCTTACGATCGCCTAATGATCTTATTGCCTCTGCAATCATTTCGCTATACTTGGGATGTTCGCTTGGCTTTTTAGGCTTGCTGGCCTTCTTGGCTTTCACTGGTGCTGAGGCCGCTGTGTCCGACATATTGAATTAATGATTGTTGACAATAACTTGATTATCGACTCGTGTAGAACAATCGATCGATCGAACGCTTGATCGTTACTTCGTCTCTCGGTAGTGCTTGGGGAGAAGTGACGCAGTGAACTACGCGCAGCCTATTTATACTGACGGTGCGAACCACCGAGGAAACACCACCAAATAATTGTAACTTGGGCAGCCATTGCAAACTTTGTGCTTCTTGCTCCGGTTTTTCGCATCCCCAGAGCCATTCCTTTAGTCCAATAACCATAAAAACTACACAGATGGAAAGACTATAGTTGGGAATTTATGCTCAAGGTAAAAAATTACTAGGTTTTGATGTGTTTTTCGTGCATGTTGTGTAAAAGTAGGAAAGTGCAAAATGTTCTATACAGTGTTTATTACGAGAACATTGCAGTATACTTCGGGGAAGGTGTTTTGCGCACTGCTTTTAATGAAATAACAAAGTTAAGTCATCTAACTTTTGTCTTAGAGGATATTGATAATCAGGATATTTTTATTTCGGGGTAAAAAAATATTTTAAATTTGACCAACAAACACATCCGCATGGCGGTGGACCTATTCTCGTAATTGCTTCTGTCATAAACATTTCCCTTAAACTCAACGAATTTTCTATATTTTTGAAAAAAAATCGATTCAGAGTTGATATATATTGACTTAATGTTGTTACAAGTTGTATGAGTCGAAAAAATTGTGTTTTTAGAGGTTTTTTGAGGTAAAATATTGTGTGGTATGGAGCGTCTGTTGTCTTGCGAAAAATGCTGTACGCGCGCAAGAATGGCTGGATAAAGTCTTTTCTTCGATCAAACTCTCGAACTTCAAATGCAATTTTACAGCACTTTGTTTGCGTTTAAATACTCGAATTATACCTATTGAAGCTACACTGGATATTTTGTTCATTTTTAGCTCATTTTAGGTTGCTTTTGGTGGTAATTTTGGATAAAATTAGGCACAGTTGGTTTTGAACCTCTGATAACTTTCGCAGTGTTGTTTGTGCTTTCTTGTCGGATCAAGCGTTAAATCTATATTGCTTTTTTTGGTTTTACGTCTTCGGATCTTTCTCCAACCTGGAATTGACCTCTCTAACACACTAACCTATCGATAATCTACGTTCACATAAATTTTTATCAATACTCTAACTTTGGATTTTGCAGTTTTTGAGTTTTTGTCGACGACTTCCCAAACAAAAAGGAAACCGCCATGTTGCGTTTGTTCGACAGCATGTTGTTTCAAAGGTAAAGTGCCGCTTTTTTCTTTTTTCAAATGCATTTAATGCTACAAAATCCCCCTGAAAACATCAAATCCATGTTTTACTCTTTATTTCAGGCTATTATAGGAACAAATGCGAAGTATGAGAGCGAGAAAATAGAAAAACAAATTCCATAGTCTTGGTGCTCGGAATATCCGCTTTCAAGGACCACATTAATTTTTTTCTTCTCTTTGATTATGCCATTAAATATATCTCCTGCATCTTAAAATGAATTTGTCTGATTTTCTAAACTCTAAAAAATTTTAACAAGATACATTTGATTTATTATAAAGATTTTTCCATGATAAAATTTTCCCTTCCTCAACGACGTGGTCAAATCGAATCGATCCTGGAAGCGAGCGTCATTGACGTCTCTCAAAGATGATCGTCACAGCTTTCAAAAAAATATGAATTTCTAATAATATTTTAGCCTTTAAAAATACGAGACGGCCACAAGGTAAGTTGAGAATATCGTCTGCTAATATTTGGGATTTCTAAAATAAGGAAAGCCTTCAAGAATGTATTTTTTATGCGGTCTCGACACACCCAAGGCGAAGAGCCTCTTGCTCGGGAGCTCGAATTGTTTACGTTAGGAATTAAATTCTCATGTTCACTTTTCATTCTTCCTGGCATTTGTTTTCTATCTTTTCCTAATTCCTTTTCATTCCTTTTTATAAATTTAAATTTCTAAAGTTTCCTTGCTGTTCTTAAAAGTATTAGTTTGTATTTTCCTTGTTTATTTGTAGTATATTTGTTTTTCTGAAGTCATTTTATATGCAAATGAATAGACACTATGGTCTCTCTTCTCAAGGGGCAAATGTTGAGTTTCTTTACATAAATTATGCCATTTTTATAAACCATTGTAATCCTAGATTAGAAATTATATGTTTTGTACCTGGAAGTAGAAAAAGTTGTCTTAAGAATAAATGAGAGCAAAATTCTTGACGGATTGCAATGAGTATCATGACAAAGGTGTCAGAAGTGTGAGATCGAAGTGTGAGATCGAGCGAATATATAGTGCTATGGGCTAATATATTGTCTGGGTAAAATATGTCTCATCTAAAAGAGTCATCAAAGGCTTACTTGACTAAACTTGTATTTAGTGCTATATATATTTAAATATTTATCAGAAATTGCTTAAGAGTTTTAAGAGAGCAGATTCTGGTTAATTTGAGTAAATTTTTGAAATAAATAATGGATAGGAAATAAATATATTTTAAGACAAATTAAAATATTACATAAATGTTTGTCATGTAACTTACTATTAACTTAGAATTACAGCAAAGCCCTGGGATATTGGAGAACAGAGATTGTTTTGGATACCATTTGAGTGCAGAATTTAATTGCTAATAATTAAATACTAATTATTAGTATGAGTAATGTTGGAACACTTAATTAGTTTAAATATAACTATACTCTACAAACAGAGCCCCATTTTACATTCTCTCACCCATAAAGGAGGTAAAAGGGGGCTCTGCTTGCAGGGTAATATTACTATACAAAGTAACATTTCTTTGAAAATTTTTGTAAATTTTTATAAAGTTTTATTACATAAAATATCTATCAAAATTTTAATTAAGTAAAAGCTTCACCTTTAACTTTTTTCATCACTGGCCATTAGGCTAGTTGAACTGAAAAGTTACTAGCTGAGAGATAATGGTATCAGCTATTAATAGGCTGTTGTAAATTATTAAACAGCTACCAACCCATTGGCTAGAGTTTTTATAGTCCAGACTAGTGGATTACCACTTTAAGTTCAAGCACTGACAACTAATGCACTTAAGTTTTTTTCTAAATATTTACTTATGGCGAACTTGTTTTATTTCAGAATCAGCATCTATGAAAAGTTTGAGAAATATAAAAAAGGACGATCTCAAAAGTGAGATTCATTAAATACATTGAGATTCAATGGATTCACATTTGAACACAGGATACAAGCTGTGAAATATCTCACTTCATTTGACTCTCACTTGAAAGGGGATTGCCCTATGTTGTTCAAGGAAGTCTGGTTTGCTGAAGTGCTGAAAAAGTTGGCCAAAACTAGCCAATCAAATGACTTAATACAGTACTCCTATTTGACAACTTCACAGTGTGGAGTGTCTTACTAAAAAGGGTTGGTGTCCACTGGTAGAACGAAGCTTGGGATTGGATAAAATAACAAAAACAAAGAAAGCATGGATTATGGTGAACAATGTGTATCGTTCTACATGTGAGCTGCACTCTTTGTTTCATCTCACCATTCATTCTTTGTTCATCCACTCCCAGGCTTCGTTCTGCCTGTTGTGTGTTACCCACTAAAAAAGAGCTAAAAAGTCAGAAAGAAAGAAAAAAAGAAACAAAATTTACAGACATGGAACTGGGAAACATGGGACTGAGAAAATATTTGACAGATGAATAATGTAAGAAACAAGACATAGAGATAGAGAGAGGAAACAGGAAAGACAAATGGACAGGAAAAATACTGACAAACTAATGGACAGAGAACATCACTGACAGAAAGGCAGATAGACAAAGATAACTGACAGACCCTAAGAATAGATGAACATAAGAAAAACGACAGACAGAGAAAATAACCAACAGACCGATTTATGGACAGACGGACAGATAGACAGAGATTGCTTTCATGTACTGTATGTTACTTCTGTCAAACGTTGTCTATATTACAAAAAACACTGCACTTTTTAACTAAAGAAAAACCCAAAAACAAAACTCTTAATCATTCTCTCAAAAGCGAGATATAAAAACTAGATGAGACAAAAGTAAAAATAAAAACCAACAAAATATAAAACAAAACCTAATTCTAAGAGGACTGTAAGTAAATGTTTTATGAGTGGTTTGCTTAAGTTTAAATCTCTTAAAAATAAAAATAAGAAACATATTTGTAAAAAAAACGTGATGTAACGGGATGTTTAATCTACGTGATGTAAAAATCTTCGATGGGCGGCCTGTGGTAACACAGGAAACCCATAAACGTTCAGAAATTGGTAATAAATGGTTTACAAAATGATTGATCGCTATTGTTACAATATTGAAAGTTATGTCTATGGAAATAATGATAATTGCCATGGTGATGTCATATCACCATAGCAACGGTTGCTGAGGCTTGTTCCAAAATCTTTAAAGTAAAATGAACTGATCTGATCGTAATGTTTTCACTTTGTTTGACGGTTGCACACAAGAAGACACATGAATATGGATACAACTCAAATAAGAATTATATTCTCAGGAGGATGACACGTGGCGTGAAATGAGGGAACCCTACTCCCAAACCGAGAAGATCTATTAATTAATCGGTTCTTTTTTCATTGCTTTAAAATTGTAGGCTTCAAAGACTGCAAAATAATTATTACATACATGATGATTGGGAGGGGAATTAAAAGTCTGCATCTCACTAGTACTTCGTTTCCCACCGAAAAAATATTGTACCTTATTGAATTTCAATCCTGTTTGGGCTGCCTGTAGCTAATCCGAGAGGAGACCCGAGGGGGTGGGGGTCAGGGGACAAGTCTGCTTCGCTACCCCCAATAGGAAATATTTTACACGGTTTGTATATATTGCATGAAGCGTAAATATGTCGGTTTAATTCACGAGGATGATATTAGGGATTACTGACACTTTAGGCTCCGCCCTTCTGATGTGCAAAGTTATAAAAGACACGCTAACAAAAGGCTAACTTCCAGTTCGTTTGAACTGCATTAATATCTGAGCACTGATTCATTTTGTCAAGAATCTTCGCGATTTAGTGGCGTACTTTGCAGACTCTATCGCATTAACTGCAAATATCGAGTCATCGGTTTTCGCATTAATATGGATTTTTTAGGCCGTCCAGCCGGGTATTTCTACCCTTATCCTAACTATCGCATGGGATTAAATCCGCTTCCAATACCAATAAACACTCGATACAGAACACCGCTTGTAGCATACCCACAATGTACCTGCGAATGCTACTGTGAAAAACCTTACGATGGTGTCAGAGGTGATTCACTGCAGAGGTACGAGAGAGGGCATGCAAACAAGAACTACGTGGATTTCTAGAAAACACCTCAAAATTGAATGGTAAGTATTTGGAAAAATGTAATAGGAAATTATTCAAATTTAACTGTTTTGACTTTGAGATAGAGAATTTTTTAGCACAAAAATTTTATTATAGAAATAAAGTAATATTTAGTAATTTTTTCAATGCTTTTTGATGAGAAGAAAAAGTTTATTATACAATGTATTTCACAGCTTAAACAAAGTTGTAACAAACTAAAAGTTTAGCAGAAAAGTTTTTTATTAATAAATAATAAACTTTTTATATATGGTATCAACATCATTAAGAATGATTGTTCTTTTTGTGAGCCATTTCTAGAGATATTTATTGTGAAGTTTAAGATAATGATAAGTGAACCAGAAGTTCATAGTTATGAACTTCTGGTAAACGCATTTCGCGAGGGTTAATCAATATACCAAAGCATTCTTTATTCATACATTTTTGATTACTTGAAGGTTGGATTAGAAGTTTTCAAGTTTGAAACTTGAGCGCATTTTGAAATAGTTTTATAATCTAGCTTATAGTACGAAACATTCAAAGTTTTCAAAATTCGTTTCTAATTTTGGGGTTATTTTCTGGGCAATTACTAGTTATGACTACAAATCTATTATGTGACAGAAAAGCATAATTTTCTTTGTAGTTGAACTTTGATTATTTCAATAAAATGATTAATTTTCTGCACAATGTTGACTAGAACAACCTTTTATATTATCGAGGATTGATATTCAAATCACTATGAACCATATTTGATAAAATTTAAAGAGTGAAAGAAAAGAAAATCCAAGGTCTTCGTACCGTTGTCATGGATTGCAAGTGGCTAACTTCAAGCATTTCTGCGTTGCTTTTTTTGTTTCTTTCTTTCGCAGTCTTAAGCCAAAAAAAATTGTGTATAATTCATAAACTTCCAAATGCCAGTGGAATGCTAGTGTTCATTTTCAAATTTAGCAAAAAATTTTCCCCAAAGTTTAGGCTTTATAATTTTGATTTCTGTATTGACCTGACTACTGTGGTTAATTATGGCGCGGGCAGTTTTATTGATGAGTATTTATTGATTAACTTTAATTAAAAAAGTAGAAATCAGAGTGACTATTTTTTATTGCTAATTAATGAAAAAGTTCGACTTTTTTGTTATCAACGACTCAAAGAATGACAAAACAGGAGAATTTTTTAAATTAACGGAGAGATTTAGCTCTGTTTTCTTTTGTCAGAAGAAAAAAATGAAATCCGTCTCATGTTTTTACCTTGTACTAAGCGATGCAATAATGTATAACAACGTAATATCTAAAGGAACAACGCATCAAATTAAAGCCGCGAGGGAATTTTGCTTATCTCTTCAAAAGAGCGAATGAAAGAGGATAAAGATTTGACGGACAACGCAGCCTTTCATACTCGTCGTCATCATGGCCAAACTTATTCTCGAAAAGAGAGAGAAAATTCTTAAGAAAACTTCAAAGCATTTCTAAAGTTAAGTTGTTTTGTAAAATATAAATTGTACACTAATTTAGTCGCCTCAAAGGGTAAGACTGTTCATTTTATCTTTTATTTTATAATTATTAGCAAATTATGAAAAGAGTTAAAGATTTCTATTAAAAAATTTTGGGAAAGATTTCGATGGAAGAAATTATGGAAGGAAGGATAAGTATAAGAGAAACAAACTGTTATAGTGGGGAAATTTGCGCAGCTGTCAAATCTGTGAGCCAATCTCACCCATATCTCTGCGTCTAAAAAACAACAAAACAACAAACGTATGGCTTTGAATCGCCAGGAATTGACAGCTCAAAACCATTTTATAAAAAACCTATTGTTTATGAGAACCGGTTTTGTTTGGACTGCAATCTTCTGTACAAATAGTTTTTGTTCTTGAATAAAGCAAGGTTTAGAATAAAGATTAGCAACGGTAACTAAACTGGCATGGAGAACTTAGAATTCCAGACTTCATAAATACAAAATGAAAATATTCGTTTTAAATGTTTTTCGAAATTGAAACTTTATGAAATAACTTATTCAAGGCTTTCCTTCATTAACCGTGTTACTTTTCATTCAAATTGTTATGAACAATTAATATTAAGAAATTATATTAATTGTTCAAGAATGTTTTAAAATCTTTTTAGTCTTAGGATTTGCATATACATTTACTTTATTGAGAATTTTCATGAGGAATATAGATATACTAAAATCACGTTAAAATTAACTATAAAAATTTCTAAAGGAAAGTTGTTATTTGAAGTCTCTTTTTCCAAGGTAAGAGGAATTTGTTATAAGAAAATGATGAAGAAAGTGCAAATCACTCGACTCAGTTGTTTTCTTGTAATGCGTGCCAGTCTTAAATTTCGTTTGTTTACTTTAGGTATCGTTTTGATTTCTTTATGGATTTTTGAATAAGTCTACTAATCACCACCGCTTTTGTCTTAACTTTACTGAGCTTGACTTTATTTAAACCTTACTTGCTGTGATTTCTTTATCCTCAAATTAAATGCAACTACTTGTAGCTTGGAAACTAAAATAGCATTTTTATGTTACAAAGCCATTCAACATTCTACGAAAACTTTCAGTTCAAAACGGCTTTGCTCAGAAAAAAATGTAGAAAGTATATCTGTTCCGCACTCAAATGGCTTTTTTGAAAAACAGAGATATAATAACTTTAGTAGAAAATAAAGAAAATTAAGAGGAACTAACTTTGCATTAACCTTGAAATAACATATTTTCAAAAAAATTCAAAGTGCCAAAGGAATATCACGATGGTTCGATTTTGTGCGCAACGGCTAAATTTCTGCCATTCGAGCTTGAACATAAATTGAATGTCCCAAAATATTGAAAAATGTATGAATAAAATCCTTTTGCCACGTGTATGAGAATTAATAGTCTTATTAAGATGTTCAAAGTTAATGAAATGTATGTTAAAAACATTGATATGAGAGAAATCGTGAGCATTAAAATGGCTTCCCTAACATTTACTTAATTAAAGTGAAATCTTTTAATCGCCTAACGTACGCCATAGATAATCCTTGATCAATGTGAGACTAAACTTTAATTACTGCTCTGTTCGAAGTATTATAAATGAACAAAGGTTTTGACGAAGTTAACTATTAGTTTAAGCTTCATGTCAGATGGTGTCAGCGTTGTGAGGTCTGCTTGCTGGTTTTTGTTTGAACAACGTTTCTGTTTTAACACCTTAGTCAAACAGCGGGACAGGTGTAGCAGCGCGTTTGTTTTTCTTTTTGGGGAAGGCAAATTTTGACGAAGGCGAAAATCTAAAAATCCAATAAAGCTGGTGAAGAACTATCAATAAAATATGCAGTGCTCGAATTTGCATTAGGAAGGCCGGGAGAGGTGGATGGTTGTTCTTCGGTCAAAACATTGAAAATGGAAACCTCTACCCCTATTCTTTTTATAGTCGTTTATAATGTAAGTTTAATCGTAATGTATTATCATCATCATCATCACGTTCATCACCATCGTCATCATCATCATCGGTATAGGTGGCTATCAATAGACGTCACTTCCGGTAATAGCTCTTTTTTGATGGCTTGTAGGATCCTGGAGGTTGTTTTGATCTCTTGTTTTCTGGTTTGATGTCGTGAAAATAGTCAAATACAATAGTTTGAGGACTTATTTTGATATGTTTTAACTTAATAGCATCCGTTAGTTGTCCCCCAGCAAACCGCTTGTTTGCCCCCCAGTCAACTCCAAAAAGTCACATGATTGATAGTAAGCAATTAGTATCATTTTCATCATCGTCATCTATACTGATATTTATTCATTTATTTTTTGGTTGAGCGGGGATGGGCGTTTACGCATGTTTATGGACACTTAAAGAAGTCCGTTTTCTCTTCAGTGGCAATCGTTCGGTTAATTAAGACTGAAGTTATCTGGTCTTTTTATAGATTGAAATCAGTCTCTATTTTTTCGGTCACTCTTCTCATTTTTCATTCGAGCAAGGATTAGTATGCACAGAAATGCGGCCATGGGATCATTTTAGCTTTTTTTTTTCTTATCAACAGTTCCTTCGGTTCTAAATCATCATAAACCATGTATTTTCAAAAAGTCATGTATTTATTAAACCATAAATTCAAAGCAGCAGGATCACCTTTTTCACTACAGTCATAATTGACAACAATTTCTTATTTTCAGATGTTTTTCCTTCATCTAAACCGGGCCGCCGTAACCGCACGACCTACAAACGCTGGCAGATAGACGAACTTGAACGGGCGTTCCTCCTAAATCCCTATCCGACCAGCGTATTCAAGAAAACACTGGCGGTAAGACTGGGACTTAGAGACTCACGTGTTCAGGTAAGGACCAATCAGATCCTGCCACATAATGCTATGCGCCAAATCCTTCTAGTTTAAAACATAATTATTGTTTGAATTTGTTTAGGTTTGGTTTCAAAATCGCCGCGCAAAGTCCAAACGTGACAGACATACAATGAATTCACCGAGCTACACTACAGAGCACGATGCCGTCGATGATCACGAGTCAGCGGCTGATAGTATGAGTACATGCGCAGAAGACATTGAAGAACTTAATGAAGGAACAGAAGTGGAATCATATACCGGCCATGGAAGTGAATTCTAAAGTGACAACCAATATTTTTGATATTGAATTTTCAAGAAGTCCATTCTCAGGGAAAAATATATAGCGCTTCACAACAACGTACGACCTATAGTTCTGCACCGATTGGACGTAAAGAAGAAAGCTGCCTTGCTCTTTCGTCCTACTGACTCTCTGATTATTTTGACAGCACCTCGCTATCAAAGGAATAAAGGGTGTGAGGCAATAACTCTAACAAAGGAAACTAAGGTTTGGGAAACTTCTGGGCTTGGGTGTGGCAAGGTAGAATGAAATGTAAATATCATAACGGGAGGCAACATGAAATTCTTACAGGCAACGCTTCCTTTCAGTAGCTGCTCAGTATTAGTCCTATAGATTGACATTAACCTCTCTGCCATACTTCAACTTCTTTTGACTTCTATGAAATGTATGCGAACAACAGTTTATATTAAATAATCCAACCCTTAGAAATAGAAGTACTTTGATGACAGACAAATACGTAAGGGTTGACTGTATTACCGTCGGCAGTTTTCTGGTCGGTTGCATTTTGGTGAAATTCAATTGTAATGAGAAATGAAGGTCATTTCCACTATATCCAGAGACAGGCAGACAGGGCAAGTCCTTACAGCCTTTGAAGAGTCTCTTTAGGTAATACTATTACTGCTGTGCAATAGAACACAATACAACGAATCTTAGCAGTAGAGTCAAGGGTAATTTAAGGTCTGCAGGGACAACACGCACTTAATATACAGAATTGAATGCTCGTATAGCAATGTAATATAAAATAACAAATCTGTTATTGACGTGATGTTTTCAGACCACGTGTCATTCCCTTGAGTACTATAACTATCTTCATCACCGTAAAGCTTTTGCCAAAATGAATAAATCGCGAACTCAAAATCTTCTAAACTAAGTTTTATTTAAATTTCTTCATTTCTAGGTTTTCATCATTCTCTTTAGTACTATCGCGATCTTTATCGTTACCGTGCGAAAAGGCATTAACTAACTCGTATGGAAATGATCGGAAAGTAGTCAAGAAGTAATCCGTGGCTTCGACATAAGTTTGAGCAAGATAAAGGAGCTTTCTCTATATCCTATCGGACTGGTTTTTGTCGTTATGGCCCCGCCAAGCTATCTTTCACCAAGCTAATCTACTTGAACAGCATTATAATCTGGTGTTGACGTAAATTAGTATCATAACACCATCTAAAGAATTGAGCTTGTACAAACCTGTATTGGGTTTCCTGTGTTTTAACCACTGGGGAAGGCTCTGCGCATGGTTAGAACGAGTCATTATTTTGATATAAATATAATGAAAGGCCGGCTTTAACGCTGTTGCATATTCGCGCTTCTCGGGTCTATGCAGATTTAAAGACTATGCTACGACATGTCTGGTTTTCTTTGGTTTTTTTTCACCGGAGAGATCTTGATCCCTGCCCTTGTCATTCCTTATGTCTGTGTTACTCATAATGAAATAAGTCTCAACCAGTAATATAACTGGATTACCTCAGGTATCAGATAATTTGTTAGAGGTGGGTCAGTTCAAGTCCCGACTCCGGCGCTTTCTTTCGCCGCGTGCCGCGTTTAATTTGCTATTATCTAGTTTACGTCTAACCTTGTTCGACCTCCATGAGAAGAGCTTGCAACATCTTGATGAGTTATTCTAAAAAGTGTAGCTATGACCTCGGAACAGTATCTTGTGTTCGTGGCAAACTTAGCTTGTTGTTTCTTAACCTTTTGATCTGCTGCTATTGAGACTAAAATAAGACAGTAAATTGACAAAAAAAATTAGAGACATTTTCATACCAAAAAGGATGGAACTTGGTTTAATATTAAATCTGGTAAAAAAAATATAGCATGCAAGGTGTGCGTTGACAAGTCATCGTCACCTCATTAGCAGGGCTACATTTACGAAAGAAATTATTCAGTTTAATTCATTCATTTATTTTTCTGAAAAAACTTTTAGTTTGTTTTTGAGTGTTTAATTGTTTCTGCGCCAAATGCTTTTTTAAGATAAATTCTAACAGAATGGGTATCTGGCACACGATATCCTAATTGGTTGTGTATTCGAGCGCGGTGATTGGATAGTTTGCGCCTCATGGTGCCTTTTGATTGGTTCATTGGAAAATTTGAGTGACATAATTGTCCCCCTCTGACAATGAAAGAATACTAAGCGTTTCAAAGACAGACTGATCATAACGATCCAAAACCTCTAAGCAATGACCAGAGGTATACAAGTCAGTGTTGAGTGCCTGAAAGAGTCATTATATCGTCTTTCAAACCAAAGCCTCATCTACCTAAATCACTTCAACTTCACATCTTAGATTGACAGATAAACTGTTCATAGTTGAGTCTATTTTTTTTTTTGCTTGGAGTTCGTCCTTTTTAAAAATGAGTGAGACAAGGAACAAACTTAACCTCGAACTACATGGGGGCTACTTATATTCTACGCAAGAATCGTCTGAAACTTTCGATCCAAGGCAAGTCAACTTTCTCTTGTCCTCCATAACTGCGTCATCTAGTACGTTTGCGACCTCTCTAGCAGTGGCTCTGACGACGAGCCATTTGAAAGCATAGGTGAGTGTTTTTTTTCTGTACATAAACTTTGTTGTTTTCTACAGATAGCAAAATGAAATCTTCATTAATGTTGGGAGAAATCCTTTCGACTTTAAACCATAAATCAAACCAGGAAGGTGTTGAAAGGAATTCGAATTTACCGAAATATCAAATTTACAATAAACTACTGGGGTATTTATTGTAGATTACAATCATATAACAATTTAAGTACTTTCTATTGAAACTTGTTGACGATTATCATTATTCTCATCGATTGTGGCAATAACAAATAATTAGCGACAGGATAGAAACCTTTTACTTGAATCTAAATATATAAATTTTGTTACACTGTAGTGGCTTGAAACAGTGATTTTTATCAGTTCTGCCCAGTGAAGAAAAGCAAGCATTATACATGGTAGTAGAGCCTAGTTCCATTGTTTTAGTTTAGTTTTACTTTGACTGTTAGTCACTAATTAAACAACTTTGTTTCACGGGGTGAGTAAAATCACTCTAAACCATGAAATAGTACTTAATAGTACAAAATAGTGCAATCAATAGTTTTCCTTTGTTTCATCAATTTAGTACCGGCAATTTAGTACAAATTAGTGCTACTGATCAGCATTACTGTAGATGTATTTGCCTTCTAAAGTTCATAAATTTATTTGATTTTAAATAGGACAGTTTGAAACTAGAAAATATATAATTTGTGATTATATTTTTTAACTGATGGCTACTTTCTTCTTTCTTTCTTGTTCGTTCTGGGTGCGGTTACTTCTTCCAGAAATACCTTTACTTCCAAAGAAAAGACGAAGTCGAACCAACTTCGACACATGGCAAGTTGATGAACTTGAAAATGTGTTCCAAACTACTCAGTATCCAGACGTGTTTGCTAGAGAAGCTTTGGCCTTGAAGCTTGACTTGCTCGAGTCTCGAATTCAGGTATGTTTAAATTAACGTCTGCAGCTGCTTTTACGGGATTCTGTCTTGAAATTGTCACCCAAATACCAATGCTCTATAACTTCCATTCCACTGCAATTGATTTTGGAGTTGTTTAATTCATAAGAAAAAGTCCGATTTGAGATTTTTTCAAGCGAATGAATGATGAGCCAGATGAAAGCCTGTCCTTAAAGGTCGCACAATTTCTGTCTCAGCCAAAGGTCGCACTATGAAAAGTCCCATACTATTTAAATGATAAAGAATTAGTCAAATGGTCGAAATATGATAAATAGGAAGGAATCAACGCCATTCTTGATAACGCATCGTTCTATCTTTGTACTGATAGATTTTGGTCTCTATTAAATCACTAACTTAAAGAAAAACGTGCTTTTAGATAAGTAAAATATTTGAAATACAGTGTACAAAATATTTGATAAATATTCATGCCGATTCTTAGAAGTGGCAGGGGAAATGTGCGATTTTGTTTAATTTTTGCTTAATTTTTTTTAAATGGTAATTTTTTCAGTGTTCAGTTCTTATATGGAGCAGCCATTCTCCATTGCATTAAGGTTGAATTTATGTCAGGTGAGCGTTTATACTAAGCCAACTTCAAGAATGCATGATCAGGTATATATCGAGATAAAATCACTACCCTGTCGACATGTACACCCAACGTCTATTTTATCGCTTTTAAAGATAAAAAAATGAATCAGTGAGCGATATTGAATATGGTGAATTAATTTTGAACTAAGACCTCCAAGTCTGTGCGGGAAGGTAACCTTTGCATTTTACGCAACGAAAATGTATCTAATTTCTACGTATTTCTGTTTCTTGCGTAGCTGTTGGAATTCAGCTTCCAAAATTGGAAAATTGTTGAGCGGAATTGTTCATAGAACTACAACTGGTTTATCTCATGCTAGATATACTCCCAGTAAAGCTCAGTAAAAAAGTTTGGACTTTAAATTGCAATACACTGAGTCAAGCCCGGTCGGGATGGGTTAGTACCTGGATAGATGATGATACCTTCTACGTACTCAAACTTTCGATTCTGTTTTTTCGGAAATTTTTTTTCTTCTTAAAGTCTTGAATAGACTGATTGATCTTTGAATTTTTGGACGCAATGAATTGCCATAGCGTAACCGATTGTCATCTATCCAAATAATTTACCCAGTCTCCGAGCGGTAGGTTTATAGATTAGAAAAATTGGTTTAAAGATTTTCTTTTCTTTTCTTGTTTTTTTTTTAATTGATTCAGTTTAAACCCAGCATAGGCAAAAATCGAATCATAGTGGATTATCTGTATTCAGACGCAGTACAACTTGACCTAAAATTAGTTTGCTAGTATTTAATTTGTTTTGGCGTGATCTGTGTTCAATTTCAAGTCACGTGATATTTCCTATTCTCACGTGACAGGAAAGGCATGCTGTAGTACATATTGTTCACTAGTATACATTGTGCATGACATGAAGTTGTTAAAATTCCGGAAACAAAACTACTCGTTGTCTGCATAAGCCTATACTAATCGACCACTAGCCTAACTGACCTAACAGGTCACGTGATCACGGCCGCTAAATTTGGGACCAAATGTAAACGGCAAAACATAATTTGTTTTTTTAAAAGCAATTTTAAGATCTCGATTTTTAAGCCGAAGAAAAGGAGAAAATGTTTCTTACCAATTTCTTAGCCAAAACAATTTTTCTCTTTTAAAATTCTCAGGTTTGGTTTCAAAATAGAAGAGCGAGAATGAGAAGAAAAGACAAAATAAAGTCTGCTCCTGGACGAAGGAAAAAAAGCGAAACAGAAAAGTCTAACAGGGCTTTTTTCTTCTCACACTTAAACCAAGCAAAGAAAACTAACTCTACAAAGAAAACGAAAAATCATTCTCTTACCTTAAACACCACAAGAACTGAATCTTCACGAAGTAAATCTTTCAGCATTGAAAGCATCCTCGCTCGTAAAGATCCTCCAAAACAAAGACTACCAGCTGATTTGGAAAACAAAAATATTGACGAAGCTGGTGACAATGATCAGAATAACAACGAAAATGAAGTTGTAGGACCGTCTATAAAATCTTGGAGCTCAGATGGAAATAGGAATCAAGCGAGGACGCCATCTTCTGAACAGAGAATTAATAACTTGGAATCTGCACCGCCGAATTTTACAAGTTCAAGTTTTTCACAGCCAAGAAAGGAAATGACTTCCGAAAGAATTAATTCTCGTTCAACTTGTCCAAATAAAAAACAAGAATATTCAGAAATCAGGACAGAAAAAGATCTTCTTCTCAATCGTACAAACATGGCCGAAGGATTGCCAAATTCCCGCCAAAATGACAACACGCGCGCTAATGAACGAAATAAAAAGGCAGGAAAATATGTTTATAAAAATTCGTCAAAAGAGAATGAACATTCGCCTGCTAGAAATCACCCTAAGCCTTCAAATAACTTTAAAAGCATATCTGAACTTATTGAAAATAACTCGCTAATCCGAGAAAAGGATTCATCAAATGAACTCCGAAAAACCTCTACAGAACTTTATGCTTGGTCGCCAAACGATCTTGTGATAGAAAATTATGACGTAAATTGCTCCCGTGACGAAGTTGAAAATCTTTTAGTGGAGCGGACGTCGAGCGCCTGTCAGCCTGGAATCTTCCAATTCAATCGAACCGGCATAAGTGACTGTAGTGATTTCGAAACGTTTCGTAGGTCTAGTATTTTCACTTTAAGGAATCGTGCTGAAAAACATGTCAGACGGTTGAACGTGTGCTCGTGATCATAGTATCAATGCCTAAAAAAATTATTATTTAGTTTATTTTTCTACATCGTTACTTTCTTTCAGCAACTGCCAAAATAGGGCTACTTTTTAGGTTTCTTTTCTTCCTTTCTTCCTTTGCTTCTTCTCTTTCTTTCTAGCACCGTCTCATCTGTTTTGTGAAATATTGGGTTACCTTTGTTTTTTAGACCCAGGATACCTAAGATGAAAAGATGTCATGGCTTAGATGTGCCTTATCGCCTTCACATATTCTTCACATTCATTCTCTAGGGCGTTAGTGCCTGGCTAAACGAGGAAACATGTGTACCGCGCGCATATTTCCTCGATGTTTCCCAGTTTAGCCACATGCGAAACATAGCTGCGTGCAACAAATTTTGCTTCCAAGACGCAAAAAATGTTTTTGCTGTGCGGAAGAAACATTGTTTCCCGATGTTTCCTGACAATTTTGCCACCTTAGGAAACATTTAGGGAAACTTGTTTCTGGAAACATGTTTCCTTGTTTAGCTAGGGCCTTACGCTTTCCTGTCGAGGGGAGAGAAGGGATGGAATGTGCAATGACCGAGCGGGACTCTGATCCCCAGACCCCGCTCGGATCTGTCTTGCGTGCCATTGGATTATATACGTGCGGCCCAGAGATAACGAAACATTTATCCAAACATTTTACTGTTATTATAAGCTTTGTTTATCAAAAGTAAACACATTGACTTATATGTTATTTCTATTAGTCGGGGGTTGTAATAACTGTGATAAAAAACAAGCCAGAACTTGACCTCTTTTATTTCGGTGGTGAGTAGTGAACTCTGGTGAGAAGGTACTTGAATGTAATAGATAGACAAAAGAAGATATTACAAGATAGATAACGAGGGGTATTGGTTGCAAGGTTTGAATTTGCCAACGCGAAGAAAACTGGGGTAGCAAATAAAAAACAAACTAGTCAAACATTCATGGATGTGATTTTTCAGCTCTCAACCCCTAACCCTGCCGGAGTTAAATGCGACTAGTTTTAAAAGGTAGTATAATTGCAACAAAGTATTGTGCCTATATCACCGCTAGCCAGCTGCATGGCATGCATTTCAGGAACGTCTGCTTTGCCGACTAATATCGACTAATACTGACTTTCTCTGCAGGGTTAGCTGGTTTCGTTACTAGTTCTGAAATAACTAGTTTTATTTTTTTCCGGTCCGGTATCCTAAAACATCGTGCGTTCTGATTGGCTGTTTGAGCGGGCGGTATTTTGTAAGTATCTGCCCGCGCGCGCGGTCCGGTATCCTTTGCCGCTAAACGACAACACAAAACGATTACCAAAACAAGTAAAAAAAATACGGGGAAAAAATAAATAAGTTATTTACCGTCCTATAGTCGGTCCGGATAGGAAAAAACTGTGCCCTCGGTCTTGAACGGCCTCGGTCCGTATATTCATGACCTCGGGCACAGTTTTTCCCTATCCGGACCTCCTGGCCGGTAAATAACATATATGTACAGGAAAGTCTGAGACAAACCCATGTGGATTTTTGTTACCGTTGTTATCCGAGCCTGTACAGTAGCTAACCGACAAACGCCCTCGGCTCATGTAATACTCATAATTGTTCCCTGTCTCAGTAATACCTATTGTGCTTTAGACTGTAATACATAGCTTAAACAATTTTATTAGATCTTTGAAGGTTAAGAGGGTCAAAAAATTACACTTTCTTCTTTCATGCAAGCGTGAGTATTGAATATGTAATTTTGTTAAAGAAAGTATTTTAATAGCGTTTGAGGCTCTATGGGTGGCAAGGATTTCCGTTCGTTTTTCAGATCCTTTAGTTGGTAATAAAACAAAAATCGTTTCACTTAATTTCATTCTTTTTGTTACTAGGTTCATGTCCTTAAGACCCCTATAGAACACACCCATCCGAGGGAACATGACTGGAGTGATACACCCTTTCCCTTCAGTCTACTTCCAAGTGAATATTTGTAATTATTAATGAGTATTGTATATCCCTTTAGTATTGTACTTCTAAGTAACGGTTTGTAATTAATTATGAGTATTACTATAACCAATTCATAAACGGCCGTACTAAAGCAAACAACTGAAGACCTCGAAGAACAAAATTAATAGAGTTTAGCTGTAAGTAAGACTAAAGAGTTAAGTATCCAAGAGGGAAAAAATTAATCATGTCATGTACCTTGTTTTTTGTGGTTTTAAAACACGGTATTCAAAAATATTTGATTCTCTGATTGCCGAATTTCGTCAAATATTATCATGCTTTTCTCCAAAATAAATGAAGCAGTTAGGACAACTGCTCATATTCGCACAGCTGCAAACTCCCGTCGTCTTAATTAAATTATCCCGCTAAAAATAATTGGGAAAATCGCGATGTTTTGATGGTCACTTGAATAGAATTTTGAATACCCCCTCGCTTGTTACGCACTTTGTAGGCGTAAAATATTAAAGGGGCACTCACGAATTCTTGATCTTAATCAAATTCAGAAAAAGAAGGATCAGCGCACCTACTTCAAGAGAATGCAAGCGAGATGATGCAATCAAGGTCCGAATAACTTACTGTTGTGTTGAAAGCAACTGAATACGATAGCATTCCAAGTTTTGCTAATAAGGGATGTAGAAGGGCAGACCTGATGCTATGAGATGTGATTGTGATGAAATGCAAAGGTTGAATGTCAAGCGGTACATTTCAAGATGTTTTAGTTATATATATATATATATATATATATATATATATAGTCAAGGAGTCATTACTATTCGTAGGAGCATTAATAGCGATCGAAGCAACAATTAGTAGACGAATGAGTACTAGTATAGATAGAATTAGTAACAGCAGCGACAGCAGCAACAGTAGTGGAAGCAGCACTGCGTTGATACATACTCGGAAACCTAGGGGTAAAATTCTGTCGTTCGCTTCTCGCTCCCAGAAACGAAACGACAGAATTTTACCCGCCCTTGGGTTCTTGAGGATGTACCAAATAACAATAGAAGAATAAAAATAGCGAAAGCAGGAGTAAAAGTATATTTGTTCCTTTCTGTATCTTTTTATTTATAATTCTCAGTTTTTGGTCAATGAATTGAGGTGGTGCTGTAGCTTTGGAAAGATTATAATAAGAGTAATAGTCAGTTTGTTGTTGTTGTTATTGATGATGATGATGGTTATGGGGGTGGTCAGTCGGGTGGGTGCGAAAACGGCATGTGTCATTGTATTCTGCTTAACCACGCCTTTTGAATAAAAGACATCAATTAGGACCTGCAGAAGGATTTCTTCTAGGCTCCAAGATAAGATAATTACCACAATAGTAATTGCAATCACAAAATATCGTTCAAGATGTTGACGGTACAAGACATTCTCATTGGATTTAGCAAACAAAGCTAAGATTCCCCGAGTTCGACTAGCCACGGTCACCAATTACCCGCATTTTGGTCGGAGACGTTGTTAATTGTATCATCAACAGTTTATCTATCTCCAGCATACCTACCATCTGGCGACCGCTAAGTTTTCTTATCTCACACTCGCATAGGAAATTCTACCACTTCTCGTGGCTTTCGACGAAAATATCTATCGATGGCCACACTGTTGGGGGCTGAGGTCATCGAGACAATGAAAAGGCAGTGATATATTCCTTGTAATCGGATCAAACTAGACTTTTTAACCCTTGTGTATTTTTTTCCCAGAACATGAGAAAAAGGGCGCCTTTGGCTAGAAATGTATAGTCTTTTCCGCTCTGTTTTTTATAGTAACATTGCCTCATCTTTTGACTAAATGTTGCATGTCTTAGGAACATTTATTAACTATTAGAAACGCGTTCCTGCCGGAAAACCCAGCAAAGCCATCGTTTCCTGGCTCACTCCGGGAATGTCATATCTCAAGTAGTAGAGATATTTTAAAATTTCAGTAAATTAAACTGTCGCCCGGGATTGGGTTGAATGAAGATTAGTAGCGTAAACTCCAAGAAGCGATAAGAATGATCCATCTCATTGTCTGATCGTATCAACCATGGAAAGTCCTCACTGGTAAACGCGGAGGCTACGAGGTCGGCTATGTACGTTCTTGGAGTTCTTTCTTCTTCTAAGTAAACTACTTATATAAACGTGTCAAATCTTTAAGCAATTGATAATCCGATAGTAAGCATAACAGTCAAACCAAACAGTGTGGGTAGTTCAAACTTGGAAGTAAAAACAAAATTACTTTATTTTAAAAATCAAATGTTATGTTAAAAGCTTTGAACTTAGGTTTTTACGTACCAAAAAAATCAAAACGGGTGTTTTCATGTAGATAAAGTAAAGACAAATTATGCACGCACTCAGTTTGATCACTTGTACTAAATAAGATTAATAACTTGTCTAATAATTGTACGATTCTATTATTCTATATGTTCAAGACAGCTCATCGAGAACCGGAGATGAAAAAATAAATTAGAAAGACACAAGTTTTGTCATCCGAAAACTTTAATCAAAATTCAGGAAGGAAAAAAACAGTTAAATTCACACTCTTGACGGAGTCTAAAAATTTGCGGTATTTGGTTATCGTTTGGAGATAATCTGACGCTAACAAGACAGCGAAATTAAACTTTAAAATCAACACCAGACGATTGCTTCCATGTTGAGTCGCTCCTCAAATCTATTACTGTCGGTTTATATATACTACGCAGAGTGATATTTACTTCAGAATCACCCGCAATGCAAGGTGTTACTAACGACTTATTTCGAATTAGATTGTAATTCTTCACTAACAAAAAAGTGAGAAATTTCTCAGGCAATCACATTAACAGGATAGACTTTATGGCTCCTGAAACATCGGTGTGGTCTGACAAATCTTTGATAAAGACCAGAGATAAAAACCCAAAAGTAGGTGCAATAAAATTCTGATTTGGAGCCAATTGCTAAAACAGAAGAGCGATCTTTTTAATGGTTTTACATATGTAATGGTTTAAAGCTTAATGGATCAGTTATGAGCCTGTCTGGGTTACTATCAATGCCTTGTTAGCGGGTTTTTGATTTATGGTTTCGCGTGTCCCGCGTGACATTACGGGAAATTCAGAATACGAACTTTCATTTCATTTCATCGATTTTATTTTATTTTATTTTGTACATATCCAAGAAAACTTGTTTCCATTAAGTGAACTTCAAAATCGTTTGAAGATAAATTTTTACCAAAGTTGTAGAGTTGAGTGTATTGAATATCAGAAAGAGAAATACGATGCTACAATGAGACTTGACGCGAGCGATAAGACATGAATATCGTAAACATAAAAATCAACCAATCATAGAAAAGTATCAATTATCCTTTGGAATCTCATTGGACCAGGGTAGAACGGCAACATGAGTCTCCTTGGAGCGGTGTGCAGACAAAGCCCTTATCGCTATAATTTACTTTCCGTAATTAGATAATTAGACAGTTGCGATTGACAGCTTGTTAGAGAGAGGGTAAATGGCTTGGTGTAATATCAGGCGGGTAGCTTGTCGACTTACTAACAAGGCGCGTACAGCACTTGTAATACACCCTTGTCAGATCCTCTCATATATTCGTTACTACCAGCCAACCTAGATCTTTAACAAACCCATTTTAGATTAACTCTAGACAAGTCCTCCGTCTGAAGGAATGAATAACTTGAGCGATAAACTTCACCTCAATTTTCCAGAAGGTTACTGCTCTACTGCGCATGCCGGTTTTGCAGCATATTCGAAGTTTTTGAAAGATAACTTCGACCCGAGTCAGGGGAAATTTCTTGTGTCGTCCTTTTCTTCTACAAATACACTGGATCTCTCAGGTAGTGACTCTGAAGTTGAGTACATTGAAGCTATAGGTAAGAACGTTTGTTCGTACTCAGATTTAATGACTTTTGTAGTTCGGTAAGTTGTCTTTATACACTCGCTAAGTGTGTAAATCTCCATTACTGATGGCTACTTTCTTCTTTCTCGTTCTAATTGCGATTACCTCTTCCAGAAATACCTCTACTTCCAAAGAAAAGACGAAGTCGAACCAACTTCGACACATGGCAGGTTGATGAACTAGAAAATGTTTTCCAAACTACTCAGTATCCAGACGTGTTTGCTAGAGAAGCTTTGGCCTTGAAGCTTGACTTGCTCGAGTCTCGCATTCAGGTATGTTAACGAGGAATCTTTTTCTAATGTCCCCTGTGTGCGTTGTTGAGAGAACTGCTCTCCAGGAGATAATTTTAATATTGCATTTCGAGGCCTTGAGGCAAGTGACTTTAGATTGAGGAAAGAAAATGTTTTGATCACTCGGTTAAGTTAAGTTAATCAGAAAATGTCAAACTGTACAGACTTTCAGTTCTTGCTTGATTAATAAAGATTTTTAATTTTTTCCACTGGTGAAATGCCTTTCTTTCTCTCCTAAGAAAGATATTTTCTTGCTGATTTCTTGCTCTTCAATTAAAAACTAATTCAATAATGCTATTAGAATGTTTGAACTTGAATTGACTCTTGTACAAATTAGTGTTCTTTAACTTTTGTAAAAACAGGCCCCCATCAACTTTATACTTAGAGTAGAAATTATACGAAATAACACGTACAATTCCTACCTAACCAAGGTTCTATTATTACCTCTTTGTTTTGAGTTTAGTTATTACTTTAGTAAGCGAAATTCGCTTAAGCTAAGAGGAGAAAACTTAGTTCTAGACTTTCTGGATCAAAGATGATGAGAGATGGATGTAATTTGCAACATCTTCGTAACATTTCTTGATTCATTTAAACAATCTCAAAGCTATAGAAAAATTTATGTAAGTTCCCTTTAAAATTAATCCCCAAACTAATTCGTTTATTGCTGCAATTTTCCTATCAGAGTTTAGCCATTAATGTAATGTTTTAATTAGTTATAGTCGGGATATTCTTGAACTCAGCTTGGAGTCGGTGATTATGACAAACTGAATCACCTCATGTCCCTTCGCTACCTTCTGTTTTAAGAACCAAATTATTTTACTTTTTCCGTTGAGCTGAGCCTCAGAACTATTGATTATTGTAGTGAATTTCCTCTTTTGAAGTTATTAAGGAAAATTAGAGTTAAAAACGACTTGAAATTACGAAACACTGTCGACCCTCTGACGCCATTGAGTTCCGCTATCTCTGCATGCATTCTTTGGCGGATTCCTAGTCATAATCTCAAAAAAATACGCTCTTTTCCTACAAGAAAAACTTTCCCTTACCTCCTCTAAACCTTTAACATTACCATTGATTTCAGTACCCTAGCCATTTTATATTTGTGCTACGTACAAATCAATATTTTTAACTAAAAGAAAGTTTGAATATTGACATTCCAGTGCCTTCAGTCACTCCATTGAGGTGTGAATCATAAGAATTAAAGTCAAATAGCTCTCTGTAGGACGTCAGTTCCTGATTTCTGGGATAATTAAATTATTTTATCTTTGTCCAGACAAGACAAAAACTTCAGACAATTCATTTAAAGATTGTTAATTGAATCGCTCAAATATAAATGAACTATAAAAGACTTGGAAGACTCCAAAATTGTCATAGGCTAGCTCGTGATTAGGCTGCGTTCTCGTGTTAAAATTGGAAGTTGTTCATCAAACCATTTATATTTTGCTGATCAGTGTTGTTCTATGTTGTATCTCTAAAGTTTTATTAGATAATAATTTAAGTCATTTGTTTTTGATGTTGTAGGTTCATTATTTTATTCGAAAAATACGAGACCACCAACTGCAAATTATAAATGAAAGAATTACTTTGGCTACTCATGAAGATTGTTGCTTATAAATTTGTTATTATGATCATGCGGTATTGAAAATTAGGCCACAATGGCTGAGGCTAAGGGGAGCTTGTAAAAGTTGCAAGTAGTTGTATAAATGTTAAGAAGGAAAAAACGCATGAAAAAAAAAAAAAAGAATGGAAAAGGAAAGAAAATAAGTGAGAGTGGGAAAAAGATCAAAATAAAGACATTACAGTTAGAAAGAAGGGAAAAAAAGATAAAAGATACAAGAAAAGATTCCAATATAACGAAAATAAACAATGGATAGATGAAAGCAAAAAAAGGACTCAACAAATAGAAAAATAGGGAAGGGATAAAGATGAAAAGAATGAAAAAGATATGAAAAGAAAAAATAAAATGTTACCGAGGAAGTGAAAAAAATTTTTCTGATTCAAAAAAACTTGTATACAGCGCTTATTTCTTTTTAAAGATTTTGTATGCAACAAAGCATTTTCTTCTTTGTTTGATGGTTTCTAGACAGACAAAATTTCAATTAGATTCTTGGCTATCTGTTGCCCTTTGCATTAGGATTTAGTCTTAGGTTATTAAAGACTTCCCTGTTAATCTCTCGAACATTACTTACAACAATTTCATTTAAGAGTTAATGAAATACATTGGGCGGGATCTTTCGGCTGTGCTATGTCTGTTATTACCGCATTGAACATTGTATGATATTTATAACATGCATAAACAACCAAGATTCTTTTCTGAGGCCAAAGTGTACCGCCTCCAGGCTCATTGCATTTGTGTATTTGGACTGACATTGGTAGTTTTTAATCTTGAATGAATATATCTTAGACATTCAGTGATATTGATGTCATACTAAGCTTCAAAGGCAGCCATCTTGTGGAGATTTTCAACAGCGCATACGTGCGTTTGTTCGGAATACCGCTGACCAGAGCATTGTGATTTCTATTTCAAAGTTATGTCATGGTCGCCATATTGGTGGTATTTTTTGTCTTAGTTTTCTTTTTTTAGTACCAACAATATGGCCGCCCTGTCTTTGTTATTTTTATTATCTTTTTTTCCGTGACTCTCAACTCTTGGCTTTGATTGCAAACCATCGAAACTAAAACTATTTTTTTTCAAATTCAGGTTTGGTTTCAAAATAGAAGAGCGAGAATGAGACGAGAAGATAAAATAAAGTCTGCTCCTGGACGAAGGAAAAAAAGCGAAACAGAAAAGTCTAACAGGGCTTTTTTCTTCTCACACTTGAACCAAGCAAAGAAATTTAACTCTACAAAGAAAACGAAAAATCATTCTCTTACCTTAAACACCACAAGAACTGAATCTTCACGAAGTAAATCTTTCAGCATTGAAAGCATCCTCGCTCGTAAAGATCCTCCAAAACAACAACTGTCATCTGTAGATATACTTTCAAACTTGGTGAATGAAATCCCTGTTGACGACAGCGAGGATGAAAATTTTGAACAAACTTGTTCCTCAGAAAGTTTGATGTCTTCTTCAACATCTTCCTGCTCGCAGAACAGTGCAATCGAATCTCAGATGAACATTTCTACGTCTGGGCAGAGAAATCCTAACTCAGTAACTTGTTGCACAAGTTCGAACAACACACCAGTTTGTCATGTCAGAGAAAGTTCCAGAAACATTATTAGTTCTACTGGGACTCTTTCTAGAGACAAAAGTGACGGCAATACTGCTGAATTACAAAGTTCTAAATCAACTGAAAGACTACAGAATATTTTCGAGAGGACAATTGTGAGAGATTCCTTCGAAAGAAGAGTTTCCCGCCAAAACGAGAGTTCTGTGCCGCCTTCTCTTATCTTTGTCACTAGCAGGTCACGCGCGTGCGATGAAATATCAAAAAGGGCGGTAAACCACTCCAACCACGATTCTGCGCCGATAAACGAAAATATTCAATCAAAAAGACATTCTAATATCCCAGAACACACAGATAAATCTTTGAGACCTAATGAAAGAGGAAATAGCTCAAGGATTCAGGAAATATCTAGGAGTTCAGTACAAGAAAGAGCTTCAGTCATCTGCCTCACACAACCCAATTCGTTCAGCGATAATTTTTTAACTGAGAAATGTCGCAATTATGATCGAAATGGAACTGACATAGAAGTTAATAATCATTCTCTACGATCCTCGAGGAATTCTTACGTAGAAATGAGAGAGAGAGGCAGTGTTAATGACACTCCTGTGGTTTCAGCAACGTCAACTTTTCAATATGAAAAACAGTGCAACGATTTTGAAACTTTTCGCAGGACAAGTATACTCACTCTTCGAAACCGCGCAGAAAAACATGCCAGGCGGTTGAATGTATGCTCCTAGTTTTTGCCTAAAAATTGTTGTTTTTTTTGTTTGAAAAAAATTAAATGCGACAGATCATTTTATTCATTGTATTCGTTTTTTTGTACGTGTGCTCTTTCTTCGCTTTATTTATTAGTTGCTATTCTTAGTCACGACATCTTTCTGATCCTTTCCTCCTATCTTTTTTTTTCTAGCTTCTTTTTTTTTCCTTCTATGTATCTCCAATCACTGTACCGTAAATAGCGAAATTTCGTCTTTAACCACCCTCCCCTTGCAGATTAGTCTGAAGATAGCGGCCCATGGGAATTGTGGGTAGAATATTAAGAGAGACGCAGGAGACATGGGGCATTGCGAAGATTACCAATGCTTTCTATTACGAAATATTACTGAAATTCTAGTCACGTTTGTCTGTTTTATATCATATGTTTTTGTAAGGGGAACTGATTTGATTTAGTTTGACTCACGTGTTTTTCATTAAAACACTCATGTTAGTTCAGCTAGCAAAACAGTTATTTCTTAATCATCGCCATGCTTGAAAACCGCTTATTAAAAAAATTGTAATGCAATACACAGCTTTAGTTACTAAACGAAAAGCGGCAGAAGCAATCGCTTGATTAATTTTTTTCTTTTTATGATTTAAATGTACAAAAAATACTGACTAGTTACCGTGCTGTTTTGAAGAATTTCCCGAATTTTAATTTCGTTTTCCTGTTCAAATTTTTGCAGGAAAAAAGAAGACTTAAAAGTTCTTTTTGTAATGAATAATGTTCTTAAAATAATTTGTTTGCTCGCCTAATTGTCGGTATAAACTTCTAAAGAATAGCTGCTAATCTTTAATAAAACAAAACTAACTTGAACGTTTCTCAAATAACTTTGTTATATCAGGGCAGTCTTCTTTGGCCAGGAAGACGAAAAATCTTGGCCCTGAAATTTAAAACTTGTTAACTCCCAACCGAAATATTGATAGCTGTAATATTGTATAACATAAAATGTAAATAGTTCACTGTCAAGAGTCCAAGCCGATTACTAAATCTTTTTGAATTAATCTCTTTAATTTGTCAACATATAGACAGAATTTATGGATCATGGTTTGCCATCTTTGTACAGCTGAAGACGGTAACTCTACGAATTAACGGCTTACCACGGCAGACACTTCTGCAAAAACCGGATACATTTTAACCCTCCCACAATACAAAAAATCGTTTTCAAGACATGTTGTTTCATTATAAATCCATCTACTGAAAAACCTTATAGAGCTCAGCATTTATTTTAGCTTTTTTAAAAACAGAAAAAACTAGAGAATTATTTAGACAAGAATTAAATAAAAATACTGATTGTAGTGCTTACTCGTTATTAAGGATACTCTAAATGGTTGGTCTAATTAGGTGTGTTTTTAACAACCGTGAGAAGTTCTGTGTGTTAACTGAAAAAGAAAGAAAAGAAAAGAAACGATTGTATTTTTTGCCCATTCGTTAAAAGGCTAAACGGTTCATTGTATCTTCCACTTCAAACTGCTTTCCTTCGAGCCTTTTTTTATCTTATTTATGTCCAATTTTTGACTTTGACAAAAGGCCTAAACTCTGTTAATCGATTTAACAACGACTAATAATTCAATTTATTGAAAAATGACAACGTTTTTTGGGAAATCCTATGGGAACTTGACATGTGTTGGCCTTCAAAGTGTCTTGTTGGTCCTTTTTCTTCAAGAGCGACTTCCGAGAGATCTATAACGGCTCGACTCATTGCACATTTTAGGCAATTTGTTTTAATCTAAATTACTAACAGCCAAGCATCTACTCTCAAGTGTTGACGTATTATCCAAATAGAAAAGAATTCCCACGAGTTGGAGAAAACCATGGAAAGAGGCATTGTTGAGACTCTTAGTAATAACCGGGTAACTCGTAAAATCAATGGAATATATAAACTAGCGTTAAGCTTCGCTTTTAAAGAACAGTTGGGGTTAATTGTTCGCTCGTTCTAAAGCGCGTGCCTCGTTCAAAAGTTTTCAATTGCCTTGAATTCATACCCAACCGAGCGTAATACAGCATTGTTTGATCTTAATTTTCATTCACACTCTTTCTGATACTAAGAGCCGTCGATATTTAAGTGACTTCACATTTGATACTTCGCAGGAAGTAAAATGTTTCAAAACGAAACTGATTTTTATCTTAAAATAAAAGTTAAAATGCTTTTCACGAAAATTGTTTTATGATTATGATATATTTATAATTTAGGGGAATATATCTACCCATTTTCGTTCCAAAAAATAAAGCTTTAACCACATTTAGCACAATTTAATAATTCTACGAAATTATTTAATAATTCGAAATAGTGGGAAAGAAAAGTTTAAATTTTGCCGACAATAAGAAAGGAAAATCTTATTTTATTATTTTAGTCAAATTCAGAATTTCTTTTTTTGGTGAAACTTTTGTTTTCACGCGAGATTAAGTTTAATTCGCATATTTGATTTAAAGATAAACTTTCTAATCCATTAACAAACACGTTAAACACAACAGCATAAATCTTGCTTACTTTAGTATACTCTCTTTAGACTTTATTGTTGATAAACTTAAGTAACGGATTTCATTGTACATACGTTGTAATTTCTTACCTTTCACATCATATTTTACTACTGAGTACTATTTATTTTGTGTGTCAAACAGCCATACAATTCCTATTGCACAATTCAATGCAGCTATCAACCCATCCATACTAAGGCATTCTTTACATATATCTAATTGGGTTCAACTCAAAACGAATTCAACTCTTTCAACATTTAACATATTCTAAGTTTAGAATTAGATTTAAGGTGAACGATATTCTATTTTATCAATTTTTGTAAATTTGGCATTTTTTTGAATCTAATTAAATTCTCAACCGATAAGAGCTCTTGATTCAAATGACATTTGAAGTATTTTATCGGGAAATAATCCCAAATCACGGCCTATTTTGAAGCCATCTAGCTGTATTTATCTTTTGGCTAATTTTATTCTAAATATCTACAACTTATAAACATATTTCACCCAACATTTATTTGAAAGATTTCACTGTAATGCAAAGAATTTGAATCAAGTTCTTTTTGCTTTTTAGACGTTTCTGTTTATCGAAAGTCCTAAGCATTCTGCTTCGTGTTGTTTAGCCTTCTGTCTCAACACAGCAATACTAGAAGATCGGTAGTTTTCAACATATTGGTCAGTGAAGTCATTTAAGTCTTTCGGGTATCTACATAAGTTGATATTAGGAGAGGTCTGTTCTGTTGCCTCTTTACTGTTTGGCGAGGAAATTTCTCGTTCATTTTCTTCGATATTTTCGTCCTTTGACTTGATTTCTTCATTTTCGTCAACTCGCTTAATAAATGTAGATTCTTCTGCTATGGCTTTATCTGAGTTGACATAGGCTTCTTCGTCTTCTTTATCACTTTTGTTGCTGACGTCGTTGTCCTTCGATTTCTCACGTTTTCGCCATTTTGCTCGTCTGTTTTGAAACCAGACCTGTCAAAAAATAATCAAACAAACATAAGCTTGAACAGTTTTAATAACCATAAACCATAATCATAATAACAATTTAAAAAGACTATCCATTCAAATAGAAAAGACGGTTTGTAGATGCGTATTCTTAGCTTATTTGTTAGAGTGTTTTAAATCCAGGAATTCCTCATGTGCATAACTTTTAAATACAGGAAACTCATTTTCGGCCAAAAAGCCGTGAAATTGGTTTTCACAAAATCGAGCCAAAATTGAAACAAAATCGAAACTTTTGCAGTGGAAAGTTACTGAGTATATGAAACTAAGTGTTAAAATGAGCCCATTTTACGGTAAGATTAAAATTTTTTTTTGCAACATTAGCATTTAAAATTAACAATATAAAACGTAACTTTTTATTCAATTGTTGTTTTTAATGGTTCAAGATGTTTCTTCCTAAGGGAAAATGAACGTTTAGAGTGCTTGACTCGATATTCACATCCTCGGAACGTTTCCGCTTTCATACTGAGATCGTTACTGTGTTTTGACGATAAAGGAGAAAAAGCAAAGGGAATAGATTCCTAACAGAACTTTGAATATTTTATTCATTATCTACGATAGTTCTCTTTACACTGTCTTTTCTAATTTCATAAATTTCAATTAAACTTTCTTTAACACTTAGTACCATATGTATCATATCTAGTAATTAACGTTACATTTCTAGCTGCATTTCCCTGGTTTAACCTCTATACGGCCTTAATCTTGCTGTACTTTGACATATAACCTCTTCTTACCTGTACTCGAGCCTCGGTTAAGTCAAGTCTTAAAGCAAGCGCTTCTCTCATAAAAACGTCAGGATAATGAGTCGTCTCAAAAGCCCTTTCAAGTTCTTCGAGTTGCCATGGACTAAAATTAGTTCGTACTCGCATCCTGCGTGGTTTTCGAGGCTGTCCTAAATTGTCCAGATGTCCTTGACCTAGAACAATAAGAAAAGAAATCTATAATCAGAAAAATATTTCTGTATATAGTTTTTGTGTTGAAGTATTAAAGATTGTTTTACAATTTTTCACAAATTTCTTTTTATAAAAACTAACCTGAAGCTTTTGTTTGCGAGTGACTTTCAATGAATACAAATGAAGAAGTAACAACTTGTACTACATTAATCTATTTTTAAGTTAACCGTGCCCTGAATTTGATCAGCCAGAGATTGTATCAGTGTTTTATCTGCGAGTTATAGCCGTGCCCTGACTGATGAGCCGAGGGTTTGTTTCATGGTTCAATCTCAGTGTGAGTTAGTCGTGCCCCGACGTCTTTGATCAGCCCAGAGTATCGAATGTTCTGGGTGTCAATATGTTTTTGAAAAGTATGAATTACTGAAAAACGAACTTTTTTTACTTTTATAACTATCTAGATGTTCATAGCTTTTTAGGGTGGTTTTGGCGATCTGGATTATCGAAGCGGGTACGACGGTTTGTCCAATCGTATCAATCTTTTTATCGAATTAATCCTTGCGTGGTTTCAAACTATTGACTGATTAATGAAGGAATTCGTAACCAGTTCACAAGACACGGAATCCGAGTGATTCTTTTTGATTGAAAAACAAAAGATAAGTTGAGCTTAAAGGAACTTAAATGTGAATGATTAAGATTAGCAAGATCAACTGTCCCGAAAACCACTGCTTTTATACGTTCGGTTTTTAAGATAAAATTTATTTGTATAAAGAAGTTCAGTTAACTTATCAACAGCACATTCCCAGAGAGAGATAGTGGATCATTTCAACGCCTTCGTTTAACGCTCGCTTTGAGTAAATTTTTAGAGCTAATGAAAGCGGAAAATCAAGACTGAGACCATCAAGTAGCACCTCTGGTTTTACTTGTACTATCGCATTAAAAGAAACAATCGCATTAATAAGTCATTAAGATATAATGTATCAGGGTGGCAATCCGAATAGTTATCGTCATTGTTCTAGTTAAAAGTACATGTACCTTGAAAAACGGTTGTCTCCAAGTAAGGGTTGTGGTGAACTGGATGATGGTATATGTATGGAACTTCGCAGCGTCGAGGGTAGGTTGGATATGGTAGGAAACTCGGTAGGCAGCAAGTATCGTATGGACGTATGCTTGGGTTTGCTTGAGTTCTTGGTGTCGTTACCATAGAGTATAGAGAAGGTTTGTAAAACGACGGAAAATTCGGAATGTTGCTTTCCATTTTGATTTTTTTTCTTCTTTGGTCAGTCGACTACTATTCACAAAATGGGCGAAGAGTGTAAAACGTCCAGTTCTCGAGTCGAGATTGAACTGGACTAAACACCCCAAATATCGAACTATTTAAATGTCTAGTAATTACACTTTTTAATGGAATGGAACAATGCTGTTTGGAGTGTATTCTCTGCTTACTTAATCAGTTAAAACAGCAAATAGCCGTTCAATCCATCAGATTTCAATAAGAACAAAGAGTTTGTAAAAAGTGCTTGCCATTTTGGTGTCCTGCAACGGGATTGGTCGACGCGACGGCAACAATAAACATTACGCTCAGAGAATCTCAATAAAAACTAAAGAATTGCCTAAACAAGCAATCAAAGCAGTAGATTATTCTGTCAAAACTGAGCAACTGTCTCCTAATGTGTATTTTCCCAGCATAAACGGTTTTAATAATACATGTCACAATGCAATCCCATCCTATTTCCTCACACACGTTGGCCTTATTTGTAGCAAATTGTTGAGATCTGTGGTGGTTTTTTGTAAATAAGATTGGTTGCTATTTGGGAAATTGGAAACCTCCAAAAATTTCACCTGCTTCGAACATACACAGCTGTACAAGTCGATCTTTAATATAATGACACAAGCGATACACTCATTATTTAGGTTTTATCTAATAACAAGCCTGCAAATTAAGAACAATTATTCATGCGTGAAAATTTATTTCCAACCGGGTTTATATTTAAGGTTTTGGCGGCGACATTTTTGTTACACAATTGATATAAGCTCACGACTGAGAAAAAATACTTAAAGAATAAATTTATTTTGCTGTTATTATATAAGATACGTATCTAATAAGTATTTATGGGGGAAATATTGAGATGATATGCTTTGTTTTCAAAAAAAAATATGGTGTAATAATAGTTTCATAACTTTGACTTTTTATGTTAGCGACTCCCAACTGTTTGACGGAACTTCGTTCACATTACAGCTAGAAGTTTACAATTTAAAGCCAAAACAATCAATGAAATCATCATTACAAAGCCAAAAGAAGAATTAAAATCAAATTAGTAGTCTTCATTGATGAAAGGAAAGTCTAAAGTTTCGGTTAAAATCTTTAAAATCGTTAAAATTCAAGTAAGGAAGACTGACAAGAAGGCATTTTTTACAATAGAAGCATCCTATGCTCTTCGCACAAAACATAATAAAAATAGACGCAGAGCTTACTTAAGAATTAACGAAGACAAAGGAAAGACGAAAAGACATTTTGTAGCTTATTTGCTGTATTTCTTAGCGGCATAAAATTCTATTCTGAACTTAGACTTTTTAGTCAAGTAAATTACAAATTTTCCTTTTACGTCGACAATATAATTTCAACTTTTGAAGTTTAAAGACAACTCGGCATTTTTCTTCATACACTGCTTTTAAGTAATAATTTATTAATCGATTCATGAAATTGTATTCACTCGTTTTAAAATGAAAAAGTTGAAAATTGAAGATAAAAACTAGAAAATAGTACTGAAAATTTGAAAAGAATTCGCCGCGAATGTGAATAAACAAAGCGATAGTTTGAATTACATGCACCAGGGCCATCACCGGGGGCTTCCATTGGGACAAATTTGACAACGAAGACAGCTGAGTACTTTCCGTTTGTAGTCTCCAATTTTCGGCTTTAAAGTGAGTGCTAACATATACGTTTGCAGTATCGCCAATCACGTGATAAATGTAAGTGTTTCATTGCCATAAAATGCCCAATTTTGAATATATTTTCTCTTTTCTTTTTTCGTTCAACATTAATAATTTGTGCTTGTTTCTGGTTCTTGCAAAGTTTTTAATGTTTATTTTCTTTGATTAAACCTCTTTGTTAATATGTTTAAAAAAAAGAGTTGACGTTTTAAAGCTTCAAATTAGATGAAAATAACAAATCAATAGCCAAAATCTTTATATTTAATCGCAAAAAGTTATTTAATTTTGATTCCTTTGAAACACTATAGGCGATCAACTGCAACAACGGCGTCGTTAAATTCGTGGTGTATTTATATTTATATTTATATTTCCATTGTCTAAGGTTATAGAAAACTAGCAGGAAAGAGCTTTATAAATTCATTTGGATTTTATTTTTGTCTTTATAAATTAAAGGTGTTGGACAATATACTCAAATCCTATTCACCACTGAAGGAGATGCGTTGGCGGTGTTTGTACGCGTTGTACTGCGCATGCGTCGCCTAGTGCGAATTTTGCAAAATTCTTTTTAATAAAGTTTATTGTAAAAGTGTAAATGTAGACTCATTATCTTAATGTTAAGAGAGCATTTCGTATTATTAATTCAATTCATAAAGTTGATTCACAAGAATTATCTTTTTCCCGTAATAAATGGATTAAAATTTACAATGAATAAAAAAAAACATTTTTGAATTCTTTGTCTTGCATGGTTTTAGTTTCTTTATCGGGTCTGTTTCAAAAGCTTATTTCGAGCGTTTTAGCTTTGACAGAGCATTAGTATCTTCAATAGTTTAAACTAATGATATTTACACTGCAATTGTTTCCTAAACAGGTATAAAACACAGAGCACATGCAAGTTGCTATCTCTTAGTCATTGTCTACAAGACAAAGCTGCTTGTGTGTTTTATCTTCCCAATTTTACAGTCTTTTTGAAACCTAGTAAATTAATGCCCTTGAATTTATTTCAAAAACCGTGCTTTTTCCTTTGACGTCTTGGATTGAATAATTTTTCACGACGAAGTTCAATTATGGTTGCCATGATAATGACCAAAACTTTCAGTAACGTGCTTTCAATGAATATGAACTTTAGCAAAGCGGATAAACAGTATCGATTAAATAGACCTTGGGGACTATGAGTACTTATTCGTAGAGATAGAAAAGTCTTCAACTTCTTTTTATGTTTTCAGTACTCAAAAAATTTTCTGTAAAAAGTGAAGTTACTTCACATTTGGTAATTGGCTAATTAGTTAAAGTTCAAACCCTGGCGTTCAAAATTCAGTGTTTTTAGTCTTAGAAAACTTTAAGGATGTAAGAACTATGAAGTTTTTCAAGTACTTGTTGGGAATCTTATAAACTTTAGCTTATGCACTATATATAGATCATTATTTTTCTTGTCTTTGCCGTCGATAATTTAAACTACGAAAGCTGTATTGAACCTGGAAAGAGATTCTCTTGTAAAAAGGTTACTAATAGAGTTGATGATGGCTAGTGAAACTAGCGTGGACTGCGTCGGTGTTTCTAATGAACAAGTTATCGTAGATTTATAAGTTTAACACCGTAGTGAAAATAGAAAACTGACGTTTCGGACGTTAGTCCTTCGTCGGAGTCAATCTAGACTCGTCAGTTTTCTATTTTCACTACGGTGTTAAACTTATAAATCTACGATTACTAATAGAGTTACTGGGTTGCTACGTTGTCAATGGCCTCTTTAACTTTGAATACGATAAGAAGCAAAATTATGAAGCCAATTTTACATTAAAAAAATGTTTTCGACTAATTTTTGTCCCAGTGTTTTCACTCCTGATAACAAAAGCGCTTTGATTCATTTTAAAATCTTTTAATCGAAAAACATCTTCAAACTTGACCACAACAGGTACTACTGAAACAGCGTGGGGTATTTTTCGATGTTTTTGACGCCGGTGAGAAAACTTTGACAGTATGATTCCCATGGGTTGTTTTCGAGGCTGTCCTCTGGAAGCCAACAGAAAGAAGAAAAATTGTCTGTGTGATGTTTACTATCTACTGGTACCAGTCTTCTGTACTTTCACTTGCTCTTGTTTTGTTGTCGGGTTCTGAAGAAAGCTTTAAGAACTTGTTGTATTTAGTCTGTTACATACGTCAGTTCCAGATATATTGTTTGTGATCATCAGCCTTTGGGATGGCAGTGTTTTCGATTTATTCAATGATTTCTTTCAGTACTGATTTTAAAAGACGTTTACAAAATCATTTCAAATTTCAATCCAGTTTTATTTATTCTTAACACTTCTGTAAGCAATGGAGTTTGTCTGAATTTCAGTTTTTTTTCTTATTAATGACTGGTTCTCTTCGACCGATATTCGACTCGTCAGAGCTGACAAGTGTGCATGGGGTTCGAGTCAAAGCATTTTTACGGTCTTAGTAGCAATTTTAATGGATTAAAGTGTTACAATAATTACTCTATTGGTGCTAGGAACACTTAGGATAAAACAATCGACTTGCAGTGTCAATACGCCCTAATAGGACCAGACCCTATCTTTTAATTTTTCCATATTAAACCCAATGCGTCATCATTTTGATTGACAAGGAAACCCTTTTAGCACCCACAATAAAGTCTATTAAGGTATGGTATGCTCAGGTTTACGCTCTATTCTTTCGTATCAATACAGACATGGTCTGACTCATTATTGTTTTTTATATGGGCGTACGTGTATTTCAATCGTTTGACTCCGAAGCCGACTAACTTTATTGAAAGCTGCACCAGCATCGTATACCCAATTAAACCGATCAAAATTTGTTTTTAAATCAAATATTAACGCCTTTCAATTATTTCGTTTTAAAGAATTTGTCGATAAAAAATTCAACTTAAAAAACTGAAGTCGTCCGAGTAAGGGTCTCCGAGAGCACGGCTAAGAACGAATATTAAGAATCCTATTTAAAATAATTTTTAAAAATGCCATTTCTATTACCCCAGAATTGATGACTTAGGTTGAGTATTAATGACTAGCGTACAAACACTCGCTGTCCATTAGAAAAAAATGTAATGCTTATTCCACAATAAGCGAGTCCAATAATCACATCTGAGTAAATAGTTTGGTAAAATGTGTTGTTTTTGCGGCTATTCAGTCATTGAACTTTTTCTAATGTGCTGACAGTTGAGTCTTTGATGAGCCAAGTTCTCGTACTTAAAGACCCATTACAGCTATTATATGTTTACAGACCAAGAATTTCAAAACTTACCCTTGAAATTAAAAATCCATAGCAACGCCTATATAATGCTTTGTAGAAAATACACTTCACAACTTAGCTTTTAAAGTAACAACGCCTTTTGCTTTAACTGAAAGACTCTAAAAAGCCTTTTTTTTACTCGTGTCTTTCATAAACTGCAATAAAATATCCGGTTTTTTTTAAATTTTGGGCCGAAATATCTTACACTAACCCTGAAATAAATTCCCATTTTTCCTGTTCATCCAATCACAATGCACATTTATGGCTGCGTCAAATTTTGTCCACCTCAAATCAATTAGCAATTGAAAAAAGGTTTTTAGAATCGAAAATGCAATTAAAATATTTGAAAGAATAAGAAAGATTGTTAATAGCAGGATGTACAAGTTCCCACACCCCTCGTCTTTACTCCAGTTATCTGAATTCCCATTGATTCAGCTGAAAGGGCTACCTTAACACCTACTTGAAAAAGAATGTTTGAAAAGTGTCCTTTTTGTATGAAATTCTTTTATAACTCTGTTGTATCCTTGCTACATAAAAATTTACCTTAAAAAGTCATATATTTTACGTCAAACTATGAAAGTTAATTTCTTTAGAAATCAAATTTCAAAAGCATTAAATTATTAGGAATATTTTTTCCTTTTTTCCCTTAGTGAGCATTTACAGAACTTTACTAACTTTGATCAGTATATATTCCTATTTAAAATATAGTAATTTAGAAGCCCATGAAACTCCTCCAAGCTCCAAAAATTCAATAAGCCAAGATTCTTTTTCATATTGTATATCAATGTCCTGAAGCAACTTTTGGACTGATCAAAAGGCATGGCTAGCTTACAGATTGAACCCTGGAACAACTTTTGTGTTGGTCAAAAAAAGGCATGGCTAACATGAGCCACCTCACAGATCAAATCAACCCTCATGCAAACCTTTGGTCTGATCTAAGTCAGAGTACAAATAATTTGCAGATTGAACCCTTAAAAACCCTCTGAAATAATCACAGTCAGGACATGGCTAATTCGCAGGTTAAATTGGAATTTAATTCTATAGAATTTGGAGGGAGAAGCAGTGGAAAAATTTGATAAAAACCCTTGAATCAACAAAGATATATGGCATTCAAATATTAACATTTTTATACCAAATGAAGTCTTCACTAGTTTTTTACTTCTTAGATAGTTGTTTATACACATAATTTTATTTGTTTTACAAAATATTATGGAAGTTTAAAGGTGTTTTTTTTTTACAATATTATATCTTTTAAATTAGATGTAAATTTTATCATGTATTTTGTACTATGTTCAAAGAGTATCAATTAATATCAAGATCATTTTTCACCATCCTTCATGTTAAGCTTAGCTTGCTGCTTGTCTGTTTAAACTTGTCATGCGATATCTTGGAACTTGGGTAAAGTTGCCCAGCAAATGTATCATCATCATTGATTCTCCAATAGCTTGTAATAGCTCATTTTGTGCTGATGGCTTACGAATGAATACTCAATGAAAAGCTCCAAGTGGTTGATAATTTGTTGAGTTTACAAGCAAATTTTTCCAATTTCCTAATAGCAGCAGTATCTTAGTTAATACTGTATTCCAGCATCTCTTAGGGGTTAAAAATTGTCCAACCACTCCCTTTTTAAGAGACTCTTGGGCTTTTGGGGGTATTTGAAAATCTTCGATGAGCATACCCGATAGTTTTGCCTTGGAATCCCCCACCCCAGAAGGTCGAGTCATCAGAAAGAATGTAATTCTTGGCCCTTTCCTTTAATGATAACTAACCTATAGCTACCTACCCAATAATTGCCTTGATATAGCTTCAGAAACCTCAAATCATTTGAGTTAGTTGTGGGTGAAAAATTTAAGCCCCATCCAGTTGAAATACATGAAAATGACGAAGATAGGAACCAAAACAGGTAGGATTAGCCCCATGTAACATGTTGAATACTGTTGAAGACATGCCTCTGGAAAATCCTGATGTAAAATCATTCGATATCATTGAATAATAAGTCATAATTTAGTCATATAACTTGTGTTCGGATTGGTTGGTAGCACATGTTTTATGAAAGCACACAGCACGCGCGCACACTTTCAGTTGTGTCATTCCTATCCCCCCCAAAAAACAGTAAGTTATCAAAATTTGTATTTCAGAAAAGAAATGAACTTGCTTGCTGTGCTGTGTGCAGTTATAGAGCATTTGGGGATTGGCAAAAAACTCAAGAAGTGTCGTGAAGCACTCTGTTATGTGTCATGCTTTTCCTAACACTTTTCTTGTGTTCTGCCAATCCCTGGGTGCTTCATAACTGCACACAGCACGTGCGCACGTTTTCTATTTCTTCATTATTTATGGATAAACTATGACTGTTGAATGAAATGGGATAGAAAAAGAAAACAATTGAAATGGAAAAGCAGAGCCAAATATTGGGATGATAAAGACAAAGATATGTAGAATGACACCATATTTAGTTATCATTGAATAGATTCAATAGTTAATTTTTGAAAATTGTTTTTTTATTTTTGTAACAGTGGGCTTCCTGTGTCAAAGGATTCTAATGTAAAAGCCTTGAAAATGTATGCCCTATTTTACAAGTAAAACTTACCGTAGACGTCAGAAATGAGTAACCAATACCAGATAAGCAAAGAACAACGAAAAGAATCGATAAAACAAGGATAAAATAAGCATAAAATGTTGAATCCCCAACCTTCGCCATTAAATCCCTTCCAACACCGCTGAACAAAAAACCGCGGCTCATATCTTTATGATAGTTACTGCTGGATAACTTCTGTGCTGGCTCACGTTTGGCGCGATTTTTTCAAAATGGCGGCAAGTGCAGACTGTGTGCATGGAAAATATAGAAGTCCCCTTACTAGCCGATATGCAAGCCCAGAAATGGCATATAACTTCTCTGAAGACAAGAAATTTTCGACCTGGAGGACTTTGTGGCTTTATCTCGCTAAAGCTGAAAAGGTGAGAGTGGTTGGGTTGGAAGTTGGGTTTGAGAGCGATCCACGTGACTGCGAACGGGGAGTTACACTTTTAATTTTTCGAGCGTCTTTTTGAGTTCAAAGCGTTTATGTGTTAGGACATTAGGTTTTTTTAGTTGTTTGACGTGTCGTTGAAAAATAAAGCTTGGGTGTATTAAAAGTTTTCCCATTTCAGACCATTTATCATTCTCTTCAGATTCTTTGTTTGAGTTGTATCCATATTCATTCGTCATCTCATTTACAACTGTTAAGCAAAGAAATGATACCCTAGGGAATAACATGGTCTGAAACAGGGAAAGGTTTGTCGTAGGTAAAGAGGTCAAGGTTTCTTGTACAGTCATTAGATATAGGTGGAATTTTAGGGGAGGGCAGAAGTTGTATCCCCTTCACTCCTTTTGTCATACCCTCACCCCCCCCCCCCTCCCACTCCCTCCTCGCCCTCAGCTTTCAGGATTTCCTGGGTCCACACCTAATCGTCTTATCATGCACCCACCTACATGTACCCTCCGCTACCTCTACTGAGATTAAAACATGCTATTTGTTTTGTTGTCTAGGAACTAGGATTAGACATTACTGAGGAGCAAATATCAGAAATGGAGGCCAACCTTAAGAACATAGATTATGAAATGGCTGCAACTGAAGAAAAGAAACGCCGTCATGATGTCATGGCACATGTACATACCTTTAGTGCTTGTTGCCCTAAAGCTGCTTCTATCATCCACCTGGGAGCTACGTCATGTTATGTTGGTGATAATACGGTATTGATAATGATGATAAAATAGTATGCTGTCATCAATAACATCATTACCATCTTCCATCATTTCATGTTCATCCATCATCATCATCTTTATCAACACCATTTTTATCATCAGTAATATCATTATCATAAAATGTCATCAACATCATGTCTATCTTCAGCACCACCACAATGCCATTGTATAGTTCCAGAAATCATTCATACTCCCCCCCCCCCCTGAGGAATTTCCAGATTACAGAGCTTGTATGAAAGAAATAGGAATTTGCAGGAGTACGGTGGGTGGGGGGGGGGGGGGTGTATGAAAAAATCCTCCATGAGGGGGGGGGGGGGGGGAGGGGGAGGGGATATGGATAATTTCTAAAACTACACATTGTCATCATCCATCATCATTTTTATCATGTGACATCATAGTCATACTCCACCACCATCATCATTTCCCTCATCACCACCATCATTGAGCTAATTAGTTATTATCTAATTTTCATTTTACTCTACCTTCTTCTTTAATTGTCGATCTTTCATTTGTATTTATTCCCACAAGATCACATAGTAATCAGGGATGCATTTGATATCTTCATCTATTGATTTTTCATTTGTATTTAATCCCACAGGATCTCATAGTAATCAGGGATGCATTTGATATCCTGCTTCCTAAGGTAACCACTTCAATATTTATATTGGTTAATAAATATTTTATCAAATTTCATAACTGAATGATTTATTCCATGACATTCAGCTTGCCAGGTGTATCAAGAGATTGTCAAATTTTGCTGAACAGAACAAGGCATTACCGACACTTGGTTTTACGCACTATCAGTAAGAAATAGAAACTAGAAAATATCCCTTATTAGCCCTTCCAAGGTTGAGGGAGAAAACTGGGTCAAATTGGCATTGCAGGACATTGTGGGACTGGTTTGGGTGTCATATTTCCAAAATGGTGTCATTTTGTACCCTAAAACAGTCCCATAAGGCACTGCAATGCACTCAATGTACCCCTTCCCTAGATCTGACCTTGTTACTTCCACGTTTAGATGAAAGAAAACATTTTATAAGGCTTTGAAGTAGTACTTCATCATTTGATATTTTGGTCGATTGATGTATGTATTTCAGGCCAGCCCAGTTGACTACAGTTGGTAAGAGAGCATGTCTGTGGATTTCTGATCTTCTGATGGATCTAAGGAACATTCAAAGGGCAAAGGATGACCTGAGGTTTCGAGGGGTAAAGGGGACGACAGGCACTCAAGCTAGCTTCCTTAGCTTGTTTGACGGGGACCATGAAAAGGTGAGTTAGTGAATTAATGGCTGGGCAAATGAATGGTATATGGATGGATGGGTGGAAGAATGGTGTATGACAGATGGGTGGGTGGGTGGGTGGTTTGATGGATGGATGGATGGATGGAAGAGTGAATGAAAGAATGGAAGAGTGGATGGATGGATGGGAAGGTGGAAAACTAGATGGATAGAAGAGGATGGATAGATGGAAGTATAAATGGATGGGTAGATGGATGAATGGGTAGATTGGTGAATGGGTCGATGGACTATAAAATAAAAGCAAAAGAAGTCCTATATATATCATACACAGGTAGAGAAGCTAGATACGCTGGTTACAAGTATGGCAGGTTTTAAATCAGCATATATAGTGACAGGTCAGACCTATAGTCGTAAGGTTGATCTGGACTGCCTCTCAGCACTCAGTAGCCTTGGTGCTTCTGTTCATAAGGTAAATACACAAATAATATATGTTGGAATATACTTTGCTATATAAAGCCACTGAGAAATATCATATCTAAGCACACATAAATATAGAAGTATACTTGTTCTTATTATGTGATTACGAATGAAATATCTATTTTTCTCTATTTCGAAAAATTGATATCTTCACACCTGAAAATGTGTGAAGATAACACCATAGCGATGGCTATTCAAAAATACACGGAAAGAATTGCTTGAAAAAGCCAAAACATACTTCTTGATAATTATACAGTATAATCAACAGATTATTACATGGGCCCTTGGAGATACAAATTTTATATTCTCGTGTTGAAAATCTCTCAATCGTTCGCTATGCTCACTAGTGAGAGATCTTTTCAACACTCCAAGATATCTCCGCGCACCCATGTAATATCTTCTATATCTTTGACTTGCTTTATGCTTCTTGACTTTAATTTTCCTCAGATTTGTACAGACATCAGACTGTTGGCTAATCTGAAGGAGATCGAAGAACCTTTCGAGAAAGACCAAATAGGTACATGTACTTTAGGTGTAATAAGATATAAAAGTTTGTGGCGACTAAAGATAAATAGTTTAAACAGTTTTTACCAATAATCTTTATAGGTTCTAGTGCTATGCCGTATAAACGTAATCCAATGAGAAGTGAGCGTTGTTGTAGCTTGGCCAGGCATTTGATGGTATTAGTGGGTGATGCACAGCAAACGGCAGCTTTGCAGTGGCTGGAGCGAACACTTGATGACAGTGCAAACAGGTATTTATCATCATCATCATCATCATTACCACCATCAGCATTGTTCTCATTTATAAAAACGTTTCTGGTTTTAACAACATGGTGCATTAGTGAAGTCAGGATGGTATAGTGGTAAAACCCTTGCCTCTCACATCTGAGGTCCAGGGTTCAAACATCCGTTCCTCATGTAAGCTTAGTTGGTTCTCTTTTAAACTCCAAGGGATCTAATTCAAACTGGTTAGAGCTGTGCTCTTGGACGTCATTCATGGACTGTATAGAGGCTGCCAGTTATGTTGAGCTGCACCACTGTTTTATTTGTGGTGGTGATAGGCCATGACAAGTTATTATTATTATATACATTCAACAGGCGTATCAGCTTAGCTGAAGCATTCTTGACGGCAGACATCTTGTTGAGTACCTTGCAGAACATTTCAGAAGGGCTGGTGGTATATCCAAAGGTTAGAACAATTTCACATCTAAATTTACCATCAGAATTAAGCTTCACGGTCCTTGAGTTACTAATTCCACAGTGATTTTTGTCCTTCCATTATATGGTCGCGCATGTCTGTTTTTCACATATACTCGATTTATACACGTCACAATTATGACAAATAACTAAACAAATAAAACAAATACTGATACAGTAATGTGAGGAAAAAAGTGCTTTTTCTTTACACAATCTCTTATTTTTCTTTTTTTTTCAACTCTTGACATAATTATTTTTTGCTCTGTTTTGTTAGGTGATTAAGCGTCACATTATGCAGGAGTTGCCTTTTATGGCTTCAGAGAATGTCATCATGGCCATGGTCAAGATGGGAGGAAATAGACAGGTAACACTTAAATTTCAATAATTGATTGAACAATTGTGGTAGTAATTACAAGAGCATCTGCAATAATGGATAACAATTTCCTTGGGAACTCCTAAAATGACAGCACGGGGCTTGTTTGTACGAAGAGTGGATAGCACTATCCAATGGATAAATCTTATCTGGTGAATATTGCCTAACAGTATTGACTTATTCACTGGATAAGGATTTATTCGCTAGATAGAGGTATCCACCCTTCATATAACAAGGCCCAGCTCTAAACCATTAAGAAGCTTTAAAATGTCGTACCATCTTTCAGGAGTGTCATGAAAAGATCCGTGTTCTGTCGCAAGAAGCTGGTATGGTCGTCAAAGAAGAGGGCAAGGACAATGATTTGGTAGAGCGAATCAAATCATGTCAGTATTTTGTTCCTATTCATAATCAACTTGAAAAACTGCTTGATGCAAGCACCTTCATAGGCCGTGCACCAGAACAGGTATACATGTAACAACTAATCTCCTCTCCACAGTACTTTACTTTACAATACTGAACCCTAAAACAACCTCTGGGCTGATCTAAGTCAGGGCATGGCTAACTCACAGATCTAACCCTGAAACAACCACTGGGCTGATCTAAGTCATGGTTGGGATAACTCACAGATTTATTGTGTTGGGGTGGGACCCCAGAGGTTAGAGGTGAGTTAACTACCACTACACTACCCTTGATTCCAAAGTTTAAATAAAGATTTTTCATTTAAACTTTTGGAATATGAATAAAGATGTATACAATGGTTTCCAGGTGGATAGGTTTCTGCGCGAGGAGCTGTCACCATCACTCAAGCCTTATGAATCCCATCTTGGAGGTTCCTCGACCATAAATGTCTAGATACAACTGTCAACCGTAAGTAACACTCACTAGTAAATATGTCTTTCTATCTCAGTTTGTGTGGTCATTCTTGTCTGTTGTCCTTCTCTGCCTTAATTTCAACTTGCAAACTTACAGTAGTTAGTAATGTGATGCACGATTGGCGTGCACTACTTATATCTCCTCGTATCAATGTGACCAGGGTTAAATTCCCAGGTTTGCCTTATCATGTTGTTAAGAATCCACCTTTTCGCACTAGCCATCATGTGGTATAAATTACATTGGATTGTGTTATGGCCAATAAAAAGTTCTGACATTGTTCTCAGATTTCGGATTTCAGACTATGAAGAAGTTGACTTTCTACGTATAATTTCGATTAACATTGAAATTTATTGACAATACTTCTGAGACTTCTCACATATAAGAACAAATGTTTTTCCAATCTCTACTATTTACAATATAAATTTTTTTGTTGAAATGAATATGCTTATCATCAAATAAGAAGATAAATTTATCGATTACATCTGAATAATTAGTTTTTGCTCTTTAATTTCTTAGTCTTTTTTTGTTGTTGTTGTTGTGATAATTCTGCCTCTCGCAGGGCAAATGTTATTTAATAACTATCTAACATTTGAAAAATGAATGGTGTACAGAACAGGAGTTGTAATAATAATCTGAGTCAGAATAAATATTTTCGTGGTAATCATGTATGACAATATCCCTTTATAGCGCCAGGATCTGTAGTTATATGGTGCTAGCCTAGTCTCCCTCACATCCGTTTTTAGTGTCTGTCGTCACGCAACCTAAGGGAGCATGGTGTGACGACCGACACTAAAAACGGCTGTGAGGGAGACTAGTGCTAGCCAAGTCTGAATTATATATATTTGTATGATGATGAATCACGTGACCTTGTATTATATTGCTGTCACGCAATAATAGGCCCTTTGTAGCTAAGCAACCACATGCTGATTAATTCACTGAGAGCAAATGAATGAACATTTTAATCCCCAAGGGTGAAATTTACTGGACTGCAAACAAACTTTTTACAACCTGTTTAGAGAGATCGTAATAAAACTACATTTCGTAACGCACTGGATACACATTGTTTCAATCATTTCTTTACAAGTAGCTAAAAAGAATCACCAATTTAATATAAAAACAAAAATTTTGCATTCGAGTACAGACACGTGACCGTTAACTGCAAAAGGCCTGTTATCTAAACAACAAACAAGAAAAGGAGACTTTTTAATAACGTGCGCACCATGTAAATTCCCGTTTGGGCTATTTTTAGCAACCACATGCAGTTTAAATTTCGCCTTACCCTACTCCCGTGCATCATCAACTTGCACATGCGCGATGTTCCCGTTTCACTTTTAGTGATCAAAACGATAAACAGAAAGAGCGCATCACGCAAGTTACGCACTGGAGTGCGACAAGGCATAATTTAAACTGCATCCGGTTACTAGGAATAGCCCAACCTGGAATTTCCATTGCACGTGCGTTATTAAGAAGTTTCCCTCTCTTATTTATGCTCTCTTGATAAAACCTAGTATTGACGTTACTTAAATGAAAATTACGTTACTTGTGGCTTTCGAGAACTGCGTTACTTTCCTCTGCGTCTTCATGCTTTGTGTCGTCTTGGCTATCGTTTTGTCCGTTATCTTCTAGTTCTAACATACTTGTCTTGATGAATGTTACGAACTCTTCCCAGCTTAGCTGGCCATCCTTGTTGACGTCGAACATGCCTATCAGTTCTTCTGCTTCGCTCTGCGAGAATTTCTCGCCTGTGTTACACACCACGTAACGCAACTCCTCAGGGGAGATGTAGCCACTTCCGTCACGGTCGAATTTCCTGTGATAGAAAGAGATGGCACTAGAAAAATGAAAACAGCAAATCCTATCCTTCCTCCTGTCTGTCTATCCAATTATCCATTCATCCGTTCGGCCATTCATCTATTCTTTCACTTATTCATCCATCCCCCCATCCTTTTTGCCCATTCGTCCATCCGTCATTATTATTATTATTAATAAATCCTAATTCCTTATTCCTACTTATCATAGGTATAAAATGTTTTATTATTATTATTAATATTATTATTAATATTATTATTAATATATTTATTGTTATAAGTATTAGTATTAGATTCAGATTATTATTATAATTAATCCCTGGTATATGTGAAATAGTATAACTTACAATTTGTCTAGGAAATCGCACGATCTCAAGTACAATGTGGAAATTAATAGACACTTGTAATGTTTGAAAGTTCTTGTTATTGCACAAGCCTTTAGGTGAGTGCAATTAAAGAACTTTCAAAACATTACAAGTGTCTAATAATTCCAAATTGTAAGAGAAGATCGTGCGATTTTTTGTTTATAGTTGACTCAACAAAATTTCAGTAAAAAATGCGAAGCGATGCCGTTTATCTCTGTCTATTTTCAGTCCATCGCGCAACTGAAATGCATGAAAAAGATTAGTTCTTACGGCTTTAAGATTTTATTTATATGTTTTTTTAAGTACAAAATGATAGAAAATAATTGTTTTGACATTGTTTTGGCCATGTTGCCATAGCGACTTAATTCGGTACTCCTACGGAGTACAAATAACGCTATAATTGTATTCCTCTCGACCAATCAGAGTCGAGTAATTTTGTTGAGTGTACTATAAAAAATAATAATATCATTTGTAGAATATTTACAGATAAAACATTCAATTTTTTGACCTTCCTCCATTTACGATGTATGTACCATCCTCCTTATTATTATCAAAATAAATAAATATATACAATATTTTATAATATACATTATTTACCTATGGAAAGAAGGAATAAAACTAGAAGTCAATACCTAGGGCAAGGCGGTCCAAAAGAAACCACAGGGCTTATATAACTTAAGACTATCGTAATTAAGTATATAGAATTGTAAATGAGAAAATTAGTAAGAAAAAAATTTGGTACTCAAAAGATGATGTACATTGAATGAGAATTCATTATGAATAAATAATTATATGAATAAATAAATTATATTAATATTTCTTGCATACAATGCGAAGAATTTATCCAGAATTAGCATTAGTATAGCATAGTATATGTAATAGGACTCCATGCTGTACAATTAAGAAATAATTGGACGAGGAAAAGTCCGAGGACTGACAAAATTGGTTGAGGCCGCAGGCCAAGTCCTATTTGGCAGTCAGGGGAATTTTTGGAGTCTAATTATTTCTTGATTGGGGAGCATGAAATCCCATTACCTATTAATTATATAGCTGCCTAATTAATCCCATATCAACAAGATCTGTCCAATTAAGAAAATAATTGGACAGTTACCTATATGGGATTAATGAGAAGCTGTATAATTATAAGTATTATTATCATCATTTTCATATGAGCAGTTTGGATTGTCGAAAATTATTATGTATATTTTAGCCGGACGCAGCGCTCATTCACTCGACAATTTTCTTTTTGTCATCGATTGTTTGTTCAACTTGCCTTTGGCAAAAATTACCATGGCACTTCCAGACTCGCACCCAGGTTTATTCCTTTTATTTGCCTCCAGCCACAGCGAGTAAGAGAAGCGTCTGGGTACGAGTCTGCTACTAACAATCTGTCTGTCTGTTTTTCACGATAGGCTAATGCATATACACTTATTTCGATAAAGTTAGTCGCTTGAAAAGCTACAAAGCTGAGACCAATAAGGATTATGGGTAGTTACATTTTACATGTTTCAACCGCTTTGATAACCGTTGATGGATTTTAGATCTTTTACCATTTACAGTCCCACCTCTTCTGAGCATCCTCAAGCTGCAAATTGTATCAAAAGCTTTACTTGTTTGATATTAAAAGTTTCCCATAATCCTCAGTGATCACAGCTTTCTAGGTTTTTTGGTGACTAACTTTATTGAAATAAGTGTATGTAGATACTTCAAACAACTAAATCCACTCCAAATGAAACAGACAAGTTTCTTCTTCTCGCACCTGTCGTGGGAATGTTGGTTACCATAGCAACCTGACGGAACCTGATGCTGGACTTCCTGTAAATTAGCGCGGGCTTTGGCGGCCAAAGAATCGCCTCGAATTGAAATATAAACAGGATTAGCGTTTTGAAAGCCGATGTTGTTATGAAAGCTTTTATTATTTAAATAAGAGTGAATTTCAATTTTTTTTTGGTCCTTGAGAACCATTTGCAATCAAACGTAAGGCTGTCTCGACAACTGAAAGCTCTTTGATATTTTTCTTTCTCAATTTGTATCAAACTTTCTTGAAAATTCAACTTCTTTTATATTTCAAGCGCGCACCAGGTGTCTCAAAACTATTATTTCGTACCAAAGAAAAAAATTATCATGACCTTTGTTTCTTCTTAATAATAGCTTTTCTTAATAAATAAAAAATAAGAGTCATACTTTTTTAACGCGAATGTGAAATCAAGAGCGTAGAAAGCTTTTTTTGGGGGAAATATTTAACTAATTTTCGTATGTACTAGTTGTTTTAAATTATTCAAGTGTCTTCATTGGTTCGCTTAATTTTACGACTTGGTGTGTCTAGCTCTGTTTTCTATTGAAACAGGTGTTGTGGGGTGGTAATTTAGTTTTTTTTTCTCTGTTGTCATAAAATATTTTTCATCTTATTCTGGTCTTTCAATGTTCAATGACAATTTTGACCGAAAATAAAAACGAAAGGGAAAAACGTGCTGCCCAGAAGTTATGACATTGCACTACTGATTTTCGTGAGTAATTAATAATGTTTACAAAACAACGGTAAAAAAAAAAGAACTTGAATGAACTGAGCTTACTTGAAAGCCTTTCGCAAAGTTTCTTCATAGTCCTTTTCGCTCCCTTCTTCAAGGTAGGACATCATATCAACGAACTCATCGAAGTCGATTCCACACTCATCTGTCTTATCAAAGTGCTGGAACAGCTCGTCTAGTTCGTCCTCTGTTGGATCTAGCCCAGCGGCTTGAGCGGCGGTTGAGAATTGAACGCAAGGGATTCTTCCTTTTAGATCGCTGTCCGCTCTCTGGAATGCTTTTCTCATCTTGTTGTTAGGTTCTTCAGTTTCCAAGCCATCTTTGGGCGCATCTGCCTCTATGCTAGTAGCCATTTTTCTAACTTCAATCTTCAACGCGCGAGCACTGACGTCTAGTATCGTCTGATTATCTTCAGCTCACATCAAATTGTATTGAATTACGAAAGGGTACAGCTTAGTCATAAGGAAGTTAACGATAACTAATAATGCTTTTGTTATTTTGATTCCGCTAGTCCAATCCTGTGCGACCGATATGATAATACTCCTCCGCAATTGAACAGGGCGGATATCTTGATCTACTAAATGAGCCTTCTATCGTAACGAAACAACAATCCCTACTGAGTGGATGAAGGATTGACATGGCAAGTTTTTTTTTCTAGGGTGCATGTAAAGTCCGAAAATCGAGGAAGCGTAGTATAACATAGTATATACTCGCTGATTTTCTCGGTTTGAAAACCAACTTTAAAGAAACTAACTTCATTTAATTCATTTCTTAGTGTGATTGTTTACTTTAAGTTGAGTATCCGTCGTTAAACGGTGCGTGGTTTCTAGAACCAAACATTCTGCTTTCTGGGTGTGGGGTACAATTTGCTCTAAATAAAAACTCGCTCCCAACCAGACGCAGGAAGTAAAAATTTGCATGTTTATATCAGAGATTAACGTATCAAGATATATTATTTTAGGGAATTTGAATTTTATTGAGCCAATAAAATGAGTTTCATAACATCAAACAAAGCTAAAGACATTTTTATTTCAAATTGTTTATCAATAGTATAGTTTTATTCTAGATGGTAATACGATTCTTATGTAAATTCGTGTTTTGCGCTATTTCCATCTACTTTTTTAGTTATGAATTTATATTGGATTACATATAGTTAATTCGTTTTATTTTCTTTTTCTGCTTTTATAATTTATACTTTTTATTGTAAAAAAGCATTGAGTTTTAGAAATGCGTTTTAAAGAAATAAAGTTATTATCATAAATTTTCTTTTTCTCTTTTTTTTATATACTATAAATAGATATATTTTTTATTGTAGAATATATGAAGAGATAATCTATACTTCGTATATATCTATAAAGATATAAAATTCAATTGTATTTTTTTTCTAAAAAAATATTATTATTATAAAATGAGAGTAGAGACACTATTTGGTTGCTAGAAGACATGTAGGCCCTAATGTCATCATCGATGTTAGGAGAATAACACTCTGTAAGATGAGAGTCAGGTGTGAATAATATGGAAGGGGAGAAGGTACGGGAGGAATGGATGGAATTAGAAGGGTTTTAAAGGCTGTGATGTTACTAACATTATCGTTGAAGTGCGACCCGCAAAGTCGACTAGTATTTCTAAGACCGTCAATCAAAAAAACAACACTATCTATTGTTTGGTAGCATCACTAACTCCATTATCATCAGTCATCATCACCAGTCATTTGCCATCTATATTTTCAATTGATTTCTCTCACTTTTTATTCCATTTGTTTCTTTTTTTTATACATATCTTTCCTTTGTCTTTAATTTTCATTTCCATTGCATGTATTCCCATTCGATTTTCTCTCCGGGGTGAATATAATTGAATGAATAAATGAGAGAAAGAGAGAACTGGCGAGTGCAAAAGAAAATATTAAAATGAATAAAGGTATAAAGAAAGGAAGAAGAAAAAAACAAATAGGCGAATGAATGAATAAATAGATAAATAAATAAATGATATATGAATGAATATATAAATAAGCGAATGAATGAATAAACCGATAAATACTAAATAAATAAATCTATAAATGGGTAAATAAATAAATAAATAGATGAATAAATAAATGAATAAATAAATAGGATAAATAAATAAATAAATGAAGTAATGAAGTGGCTAAATGAAATGAAGTTATTCTATCTCTAGGGAATTTTCATTAATCTTAAGTATTTCACAATTCATGATCGAGCTCGATAGTAGAACAGATAATATCAGACAACCAATACAAGCTTTATAATTACGGCTATCATTTTTCATTTGTCTTCTATTTGTTCTAAGTTTTTTACTCAAAAAATTCGCAAGGAGTTTCCTCTAATAGCACAAATACTTCGCTTTATTACACCCGCGTGGGGATTATTTAAAGATCCCAGATTCTCTTTTTAATCATCCATGAATACGTTGGTTATTCGATCTTTCGTTATAATGAGTTTCTGTTGCCACGCGAGCGCACTTTCAAAAGGGGGTCAGTCAACTTTGTGTTAGAACTCTCTCCATGATAAGAACAAGTTTACTTGAGTTTGACACTTTTAGGATTAATTCGCTGCTATGGCGACTTTACTCACCCGAATATAAACATATTTTATTGGTTCAAGTCAAACTACCTAACCACGAAAAGCACCTGTCGCGATGAACAGCAAATAGCATCGAGAAAGTTCTCGTTTGCTACGAATTTGAAGACTTTCATTTGGTAAAAAAATTTCAAATAATAAAAATGAGAAGAAATAGATTAAAAATTAGGATAAGGAAAGAGAATGAAGAAGCGAAAGGTGCAGAAGCATTTTAGAAGTTGAAGAATAACTTGAAATTTCAAGACCAAAGAAAATGAATCAATAATATTTCCAATTTTATCTGGAAGTGTGCAATCCGTCGTAGGCTGCAACTGTTTGATTTTTTCCATATTGAGAGATTCGCTGTTTGATTTTTAATCCTTGAATGGAAACTATAGAGAAAATAAAAACAGTCTTAGTTTGTAAGGAGGAACAAAAAAAAAACAACAACAAAAAACAAACAAAAAACAAAAAAAAAAAAAGACTAAATTTGAAGTATTTGAACTGAATGTTCGCTGTTTTATTTATAAGTTCAAACCAATCCTGTTGTAGCTGCTCTTAGTGCAAAGAACATGCTACTGTTTCCATGGGGACGCATCTACGTTTGTAATTTCGAATTTTTATTGTTGATAACTAATAAATTCGTGCTGTTGTAATCTTTCCTAGAGGCTACGGAGTATGATATATAATGTTTTTGTCACTTTAGATCATAAAAACACCTAAAGCTAACATTTGTTATGATATTGTCGACTTTCCTTTTTTAGACGGCGTGAACGTTTTCAGTTTTTCACGACCCGAACGATTTGTTGTCGAAGTAATTTCGTTCGAAAGCGGTGGATACAGTGGCTCGCTTTCAAACAAAACAATCCTTCCAGTTAGCCATCTGCACTAGAAGGGACTCTTGATAGTTGGGTAACACCTGTTTTTAAATCGTTAGTTGTTCAGTTTAAGATGAGTCTTGAAGAAGCTATTTCTGCGACCGAGCTTCATGTCATGAAGACAGCGTTCGGCCTCTTCGATAGAAACGGTGATGGAAGAATCGATTTAATCGAGTTTGGCAGCGTTATTCGAGCAATTGGATTCAACGCGACCAACGAACAAATCTTAACTACCTTCAAACAGTTCGATAGAAATGAAGATGGTGGGATAGACTTTGATGAATTTGTAATCATGTCAAGAAACTTCGCCGGTTGCAGTCGAAACAAACTCGAAGAAAATCTTCGTCAAGCTTTCAGGTAAAATCGCATTTTTTTCTTTAAACTTTTCTGCGTGATCTTTTGAATTTGATATTTTACTTTTATTTCCCTAAAAATTATCCTGAAAAAATGTTTATTTTGGCCGTTCGAGCTTGATGTATTTTGACAGAACTTTAAAATAAATATACAGAAGAAACGACCAAAGATGAAATCGAAAGCCCTCCGTCATTTTGTTCAATAGAACAAATTCTATTTAAAGAAAATAACTGATAATTGCACGCGGTTCTAATGGTTGTTCCGTTAAGGTTTTATAAAGTAATTATACTGGAAGTAACTCCAAAAAATCTATTATTTATAGCAATTTTTAGTGCTCTAAAGTTGGTGCGAAAGTTTTTTTAAAATGTCGTATAAGTAATGTTGAATTTTTGGCCCTTAGAAACAAGAAGTAATATTATTCTAAAGGAGCAAATGATCGAGTTCTATACTTAAAATAATTCGTGATGAAATATCTTGCTGTCGTACTATTTATTTTCTTAGTATTTTGCCTTTAGGTTTTGCATCAATTTTGGACATCGATCTGCGAAGGGGGAAGCAAGAAATGAAAAAAAAAACAAAAGAAAGAAAGGAAGGAAGAATGGAAGAAAGAAAGAAAGAAAGAAAGAAAGAAAGAAAGAAAGAAAGATAGATAGATAGATAGATAGATAGATAGATAGATAGATAGATAGATAGATAGATAGATAGATAGATAGATAGATAGATAGATAGATAGATAGATAGATAGATAGATAGATAGATAGATAGATAGATAGATAGATAGATTGATTAAATGAAGGGAAGAAGGGAAGAAGGATCGAAAGAAATAAAGAAATAAAGAAAAATAAAGAAGGAAAGAAGGATCGAAAAGAAAGAAAGCAAGCAACAAAGCAAGTCATGCATGCGCACAAGTGGGAAATGTTCCAGTGAAAATAATAGCCTTAGAATGAAAACTTTAACATCCTCTTTTCCTTAGTTTTATTTTTCTTGCTATTTTTCTTTCTATTTTAATTTAAAAATATCTACAGATCATTAATACTTTTTTTCCATCAATAATTTTTGTCCAACGGTAAAAATGATTTTATCAAATATTGACAACAAAGTAGATATTAGGCTTAAGAACTCGTCACATGTTTTGAGTACTCTATCAATCAATGGTCATAGGAATACAGAATTTAGTTATCTTAACGACTTTGACGAACGCTCAACACTCGTGGCTCAATATTACTAAGAATAAGAAATGTAGAAGTACTCTTGGGTTGACAGGAGAGTGTTTCTTGCGCATTCATTTTCGTTCGTCTCTTTTTTCTTAATTAAGAGGCCTCTTAAAATCGAACTTTTATTATTGACCATTTCTTAAGGCAAAGCCTCCCACTGTCAGCGCTCGACCAATCACAGCGGGCGAAACTCTATGTAAAGGCCTTCCACCATCACGTGATGGCAGCCATGACAGGAGGCATAACAATAGTCTTTTTCCCCTGGGAAACTGTATCCTTTATCATGTAAATCGGATTGGACCAGATTCAGTTGTTCCTGCCTCCTGTCATGGCTGCCATCACGTGATGCTGCAAAGCCTCTATTTTCTTTCTAAAATTATACTAATGTTAAATATTTGTAATGTTTCAGAGTTTTCGATCGTAATGGAGATGGGTACATATCAGCTGACGAACTACGTTATGTCTTAACTACCATGGGTGAAAGTTTGACCCCCAGCGAAGCAGAGGAACTCATAGCGATGCTGGACCAAGATGGCGACGGTCGATTGATGTACGAAGAGTTTGTAGTGATCGCTAAGAAGTCAATGTCCGAATGCATCAAGTGTTTATCTCGAAGGGAGGAGGAGTTGTTAAAATAATTGGGTTACATGCAAGAGACCATGAAGAACAGACTGTCCTTCATGGTCTCTTAGATGCCTGTGCTTTTTAGTGTTCGAGCGAGACTTCGGCACTAATAGTTTAACACAGGAAACCGAGAGATACTGGAGACCATTCTAGTATTAGAATGTAGTCTAGTATCTAGACCATTTCCACGTGATCTCATGCAAATTAGATTAGGAATAGACTAGGATTTTTTCCCTCTATTTGCAAAGATGTTATTAATGTTTCTTTATAAGCGTTTCCTAAAAATGTAAATTCTAAATAGGTATTAAAAAATAAAAAAGGAAAATCGCTGGAAATATAATAGAAAATTCTTTGTGAATCAAGGCTGGCGTAGCGGTAGTATACTCGCAACTTACCTCTGAGGTTTCAGGCTCCATTTGGTAAGTCTCTCTCTTGGTGCAAAGCCCTTTCCTCCAGATTCTCTGGTTTTCCTCCTTTACCATTCCTCCAAAACCGAACTAAATTCCGATTCGATTTGTGAGTTAACCAAGCCCTGACTTAGACCAGTTAAGAGGTCAGTTGTTTCAGGGTTCGATCTGTAAGTTAGCCGCGCCCTGACTTTGATCAGCCCAGAGGTCAGTTGTTTCAGGGTTCGATCTGTAAGTTAGCCGCGCCCTAACCTTGATCAGCCCAGTGGTCCGTTGTTTCAGGGTTGGATCTGTGAGTTAGCCGCGCCCTGACTTTGATCAGCCCAGAGGTTGGTTCAGTGTTTGATCTGCGAGTTAGCTGTGCCCTGACTTAGATCAGCCCAGAGGTCAGTTGTTTCAGGGTTTGATCGGCGAATTAGCCGTGCCCTAACTTTGATCAGCCTAGAGGTTGTTTCAAAGCATTTATATATTATTTTTCGCCTGTCGCTATGAAAGTTCTGAGGAGAATTCAAAACTTCAACGAAAGAATGGTCATGCGCAGTGCGGGTTTCGGTTTTATTTTAATAAAATGAAAGAAAATATGAAGACTTGTTAAATGCTAATTTCGTATGATGCAATATGATCAGCTTTCAATTATCACAAAGGCAATATTTTATTTATTATTAATCTGATCTGAAATATTTAATCTCGTTCGTTAGTTTTAGTTTGATCAACTGCGCGCATGTCGCTGGTGACTGCAGGAAGTAGAATCGAGACCTGCAGCTTAGAGCATTCAAAAAGTTTCGTCATGTCGTAAACACGTCTGTAACATGGCGGCAATTGGAATGAAAGGCTTCCCATAAAGTAATGATATTACGCAGTAAGTCATACATGCGTTTTTTGTACACGGTATGACTGCATAACATTGAAATTACTTTCGATACAGCTGTTTTCGCATGAGTGGGAAACGTACGGTAATGGATTGAAATGGCTTCTCATACAATTTCAACCAGAGCGGTATATTAAGAGCAGCTTTTTTAAAAATTCTATCGATTCTACCTGTCCTCTATCTGTAAATTATCAGTTTCAGACAATAACGAAGGTCAATAGGATTAGTGCGTCGAGACACGAGATTATCTTCCGAGGTTCGTTCTGTCAGTTATCTGACTGCATCTAAGCTGTTTCATCAATCCAATTGTATTCCTAACATCTTAACTTTTCGTCGGTTATTCCGTGCTTCTACGAGTGTATTTATTTGAAGGCTAATGAATATCGGTCTATCAGTTTTAAAATCGTCAAATTTTGAATCGTTATATAAATTTCATATATTAAATAACCCATTTCTTCAGCTATATTTACATGTCCATCATCACGACATTCTAAACTATAACAAATAAAAATAATACTATGAACTTTTTCGTTAATACCATTTTTTCTATGTACAATTTTCTTTTTTGTACTGTTGGATTCCAGGCTTTTTCTTCCCAATTACTTCAAAACGGGTAACGGTGTTGGAGTACGATAGACTACGAGTCTATTTTCTGCTGTTCCAGGTAAAATTTCATAATTTTCCGCTATCGGTGGTAAAGAAGTTTTAAACGAAGCAGTTGGTTTCAAATTCTTTTTTCTTGAGTGTCCGCGTTCTTTTGTTCCCAATTTGAAATCCTTTTCGCTTCGTTCTTGAGCGCTGGAATCTGCCTGTTTTGAAATATTTGGTAAAAAGTTATACTCTTTTTCGTTTAATGCTGTGTCTTCTCTGGAGCTTTGTCCTTTTTTGTGCAATTCCTTCGGTTTTGAGTTCGATTTAGTCGTCCTGTTTGAGCCAACTTTGTCACAAGTTTGATTACTTTTCGTAGAATAACTCTCATTTTGCTTGCATGAATTTTTCCCCAAAACTCGCTCTTGAAACCTTTCCTTTATAGTATGAAACCGACTAGATGTTCCTGTAATAAGAAGAGAACCGGTACTTGTAGTCCTTGAAGATTTTCTTCGAAATTTAAACTGTCTTTTGTTTCTCTCAATAAATGACGATGTTCGACGAAGTCTTTTAGCTTTGCCTTCGCTATTTTTTGTAGTTCTTGCAGGACTCAGGTCTTCTACTTCAAGTTCTAGTTCTTTCATTGTCAGTTCAACGTCAGAATCCCTTTCCGAATGAATTATAACTTGCCTCGTAATCTCCATAAAGCTGTTTTCTTGCTGTAGGTTGTCGAAAAAAATTAATTTAGCACAACTGGCAATTATCAACATATGCATTCCAGAAATTGGAGAATTTTGCCCAAAAGGTAAGGGAAAAAGTCAAAATTTCAACAACTCTTGTACTGTTCCGGCATACCTTTAAGTTAAAGGCCGAATAGCAAATAGTTTGTGTCGGCCCGAGCAAATGAATATTAGTTATCAGCCGAAGTTATTTGTAAAGGTATTATTTCGTCTTGATTTATTCACTGACACTGCTAAACTAACAAGAGAAGGATAAGACTCATTAATTTATTAATACATTAAGTCCGAAGATATTTTTAAAATGGTTTTTTTTCACATCAAAGCAAGAATCCTGCAGGGATTCTGAAATTATTTTTTTAAACAAATAAAAAGCCGTCAGCTTTGAATGACTTTTGAACTCGTTCGAGATAAACTTGGTGAAATTTTGAATAGTTGAATCAAGTCTAATCTTCGGTCCTTTGAGCGAAGTTCACCAGGACTTATTTTACGCACACAATAAAATCCTTTAACGCTTTCGTCTTAAAAGTGTTAATCTTAATCCTTTTGTCTCGATAGGCAACAGCAGAACTGCTTCATTAAAGTTTAAAACCTTACGGCAACCCAGCGGTAATAAATACCATCTATTTTTTTAATTGTCCTGATTCTTTAGAATCGTACTTATCATTCTTTTTCATAGGCAAAAAAAAAAAAAAAAAAAAAATGCTAAAAGTTTTGAGAAAGAAAGTACCTTTGCAACAGAGTGTTGCACAAAAAATACTAGAAAACGTTTAACGATTCAGTGCGGTGTTATTTAGGATGGAATTAGTTGAGTAGTTAGTAGAATCTTTCTGTTGTGCTGAAGTAATTTCTATCACAGTCTTGAAAAACCTCGGAATATTGCCTTCCTTAGTTATTCCCCTTGTTAGGCAGAGAGTTCTCTTTTATAGTAATGTTCTGAAGCTTTTCCATCGCTTTTCTTCCTTTCATTACTGCTCGAAAATGATTTTGAAGGTCTGCAAAAGACGCTTCGATACCAACAAGGACATTTTCCTATAAAAAAACAGTGAAAAAAGTTTATTTCAATTTGCTATTACTAATTGTTGAGGAAAATGTACTTTGCTTACCAGCCTTCCATCAGTTAAGGAAAATCTTTTGGCCCATTCGAGGTTTTCTAAATGTTCTGGTAGAGTTTCTAGACATGTTGCAATCCTTGGAAGTGATGAAGACACAGAGCTGGAAAATATACAGGACCTTTAGCAGGGTTAAGGTGTTGACAACATAGTATTTGCAGATTAGACGTTTCATTTGAGTGATGAAAGTGTGTTGGAATAGTAACTATAAATCAACTGTTGATTATTGATATAAGGTTATAAAATATGTTGTGGAACAACTTTTGTAATTTCCCCTTTAAATTTTTCTCGTTCTTCTCCTTCTGTTCTTGCGATATTACACTTTCTATTCATTTCCCCATCAATCCAGTATTTAGAATTTCAATCCCTCTTGCTTTTTCATTTCCATCTTATTTTATTTTATTGGTTTTCTTCTACGACAGTAAATATTTTGGACAATGGATGTCAACAATCTTCCATCTTTTCTTCCCCACCTCCTTCCCCCAACAGAACAAGATTGGCTGCAATGAGGGGGAGGCACCGAGGGGGGGGGGGGGGGGAGGAAAGAGTCAAACTAGTCAGACTATTGAAACAAACTATCCAGACTGCACCCTAAAGAACACTCACTAATGATATGCTGAATCCATCTCAAGATATTCCCCAATGAAAGGCTGTTGAAGTCTAGCAATAAGGTCATCCTTTTTCTCAACAATGGAGGATAAATGTGATGCCATCTTTTCCAGTTTATGTGCTCTTTGCCCTAAAAATAAGCCAGCATAAAAACAGAATTTAATATTGAAATATAACATTTACTAAAAATAAGGAACTATTAGTAAAATCATAGCCAGTTACTAGCATGTTCTATAGCAGATAGTGGTGTTACTATTAACAGATTACATTTTGATGGAATTCTTATGTATGTTCGATTTTAGAAATATGAACCTTTCTTTAGTTAAATCCGAAATGCTTTTTCGAAGTGACTTCCCCTCCTACCTCTACTTTTCATTACATCAGTTCATACCTAATGTATCAATGTCAGTCACGTCTTGGGTCTCAGCATCCCTGATTAGATTCTGGAGCTCTCGATTAACCTTTAAACAAACAAAAAATAATAAATAGATAAATGGTAATTTGCAGTGGTTAGGAAGAATGGTAATTCCTCCATTGCAGTACATCAGAATGCAGCTCAATTTGGAGGACATAACAATAGGTTATCATGGGATTGCAATTCTTTTGTTTTGTCTTCCAAATATACCTTTTGTTTTGCCCTCCAAATAGATAAAATTGCTTCAAGTCAGGCTTGGCCTTAATATTTTCATACATTTACTGTATTTCATCAAGTCAAACTCAACTTGCAACCATAGTTTTGGGTCACTCAAGTGAATTAGAAAAAGGACTATTCTCGACTTTCACACCCCCATAATCCTTTGTGTCTTTGGGGGGTACCAGAGGGTAAAAACCCAGTTATTTTGCTGAAGGCTGATCAGAGGTAATTTGGAAATTACCTTGTTTGGTATCCAAAGATAAAATGAAGAAGTAAAAAACAGAAAAAGATAGAAGCTTAAAGATGTTTAAGGTAAATTTTAAACATTTTTTCATAAGTCAATACATTTTCTGTAAGACCAAAACTCTTGATGATCTGTATACGCAAAAATAACTTGGAGTAAACTGATAATCAGTATTGTACAGATAAAAGCAGGTATAGCATAAATTCAATTAGGAAACTTTTTGAATTGGGACAGTTTTTTGATTGGTACCCCCAAAAATATGTGGATGTGAAAGTTGAGAATTGGATTTTAGAAAATGATTTCAAATGGTTAGACATCTTTTGAAAATTTGAGTGAGGATTTCATCAATCAATTCAGGAACAATTTACCTTGTTAAGTGCATGTCCGAGTTTTGTAATATCCTTAAGAATTGTTATCATTTGTACTGACGTCGATGTCAGAGATGCTCGCCTTGTGATTTCTTCAGTTTCATCTGACCTCTGAACAAAATAGAATCAAAAGCAATGACTGTTATGCCCAGAAAATGTACATAGGTACCTCCCACATGGATGGGGATTAGAATTTCTAAGGGGAGTGAAGAGTGTGGGGATATATTGAATGTACCAGAAAATATCCATACCTCCGCCATGTAGGGGGATTGAAATTTCCAAGGGGTGGGGAGGGTACATTGTGTACACTGTAGTTTCAGAAAATATTTATATTTACCCCATGTAAGCGGATTGGAATCCCCAAGGGATGGGGAGGGTCTGAGGGAACATTTAAAACCTTAAACAAAATATGAGTTTTTGAATTTTTAAGCATAAATCAATAGCTTAGTTTTAACCCAAGCATAGAAAATAGATGCATGTATTTTGAGAACCAACTTTTGTCTATTGATATATATGGTTCCTATAAACCATGTAAAAAGTATTTACTTACTCTTTCCAAATGTCCTGTTCTCTCTGCTAAAGAAATAACTCTCTGCAAAGAACCAACATCAACGAAAGTTGAAGATGGTGACCAAGGATTTGAACGCAAAGGACTCTCTGGATTCTCTAACAAAGACGATTTCAGCATCTTTATCTTATATTCTTCGTTCAAATAAGATCTCAGTAAAATCGGTCAAAGATAAATCGATAAAATCTGCCTTTTAATGAAGCTTATTTTAGTTGGATTTTTCGTTTAACAGTTTTGCAGTTCCCGCGCTCTTGACTAAAAGTACTGGGGACTAGGAGCATAAAAATATATATCTAGGGAGGGGAGAGTAGTATATTGGCAATATCCTATATTTATTCATTGAAAAGATAGACTAATCATATAGCTTCATTAACTTAATACTTTACTCTTCTATTTCTGTTATTAATTGTAGGAAAGGCTTTTTTGTGATAACTATGTGACAAACTAACTCTCCTAGGTAGAAATGTAACGTAACCTGAATAGCCACTCCGCTGTTCAAGGGTACTTACTTTGATAAACAAACCCTTCAAACAAAACAAAATGGCGGACGAAAGGCGAAGAAAAATGGGTTGGACCGTGTATTAGCGATATTTTCTTGCAGTTCTCCTTAAACAGGGAACTAGTTTAACAATATATCGACGACATGGTTAACAGAGGATCTTTATGGATCGAAAAATTGTGGTATTTTACGTAAAACAAGCATTTTGAGTGAAGTAATCCATACTAGGCCAGGCTTACTTATACAGAAATATTTGTGTTACACAGAAAAAAGATGGTTTTCTTAAGAGCTGTTTGGTAGAGTATCATAAAAAGACAAGATGGAAAGCAAAAGCTACTCAAGTAATTTGCCAGATGAACTATGGTTGAAAATTTTCAAGAACTTCCATCCCATTTACGACAATGTCTTTCATTTGGCCTTAGTTTGCCGGCAGTGGCGAAATATTATTATAAAAGCGCCAGATCCTTGTCTCTGGGAAACAATCGAGCTGGTAAACATAAGAAGTTGCTATCTTGATTCTCCTTTTCTTAGTAGATTTACATTTATTTTAACGAATTTTGGAAAATATGTCAAAGTTTTGAGGCTCCGTCGATGTCATTCTTACTTCACTGATGCTTTAAAGGGTCACGCCAGAAGGTTGTGTTCACTTCAGTTCTTGGAGATAAAAGGAATGAGCTGGAATAAGAAAATACTTAAAGAATTGTCCTGTTATAAGACACTGAAGAATATAGAAATCGAAGCAGCTGATGGTAATTTGGATAGAATATTCAAAGAACAAGACTTGTGTAGATTGATAGAGAACTTTCCCAGGCTTGATCAAATAGGCTTGCAGTACTCAACATTTAAACGAGAGACCTTGAGTTATATTAAAGACCTTGTAAAATGCAGATATAGCAGTAGAATAACTGATTTGCAAATTGAGAGAGCTAAGATAGACTCTCTTGATTTGAATGAAGTTGTTCAGAACTTACAAGGGTTGAAGAGTTTTACCTATGGGAATGATCAAATCCATGGGCTGCCCTCAATTCAGTGCTTGGCCCTAGAGTCAAATACTATCAAGGAGATGAATCTGTTTCAAATAGGCGACTTTGCAGAGTTCAGATTTGATCTCCCACACTTGCAAAAACTCACTATTAATTTATCAACATCACTACAGACATTAACTGTTTATGCTCCATCACTTAGGATTCTAGAATTGGTTCATTGCTCTGAGCTGAGAAAACTTAGCAAAGTTTCTTCAACATCACTTCATGAGGTCAAAATATGTAGATGTTCGGCACTGAGTTCTTCTGAGCTGATCCGATTTCTTGTACAAAATCCTGACATTAAGAAACTAGATCTTGAAGTATGTTTTGCTAATTTAAGGCTGGACCAAAATTCCAACCCTTCACTTGAAATGTTATCTGTGTTTGACAGTGGGTGTGGCCTGATCTCTCTTGACATTCGATGTCCAAAGCTAAGAGTACTGACATTTAAGAAATCTTTGATCCATTCCTCACTGCTCAAGGTGGTTGCAATAAGATCAGAAGAAATGGACTGCATAGCTATAAAAAATGTTCCTCACTTACGAAAACTTATTTTAAATGTCAGCAAGGTTAAGCACCTAGAGTTGGATTTTGACAGAAGGGTTCGACAAATAAAGCCAGCAAGTTTTACGACAATTAATTTCCAGTCCAATTTAAGTATTGATATGTTAGTGTTCAAGAAGTTGAATATACGGTCCATAGTTATTAACAAATGTTGTGTGAAACAAGCTGTTATGGACTTGTGCAATCTTGATGCATCACTGACTGACATGCTCAAACATTTTTATGAAATTGAATCCCTTGCACTACAGAACTGCCATGGTCCCTGTCAAATAACAGTGCAGAATGACTCACTCAAAGAAATACAAGTCAGTTCCTGTACATCTGTGTTGATGGATCATATCAACATACTGTGTCCATTGCTTGAACGACTCTGTGTTCATGGAACTTCTATCTTACCCTCCAAGAAAGAAGTAGAAAGCACAGCAAAAGCTTTGAAGAAAGTTTGCCCACAACTGTTGGATGTTAACTTTTCTCATTAATTACAATCTGCATTACATGTACAGTTATGGTGTTATTTTGCTTTTTGAATAGATAATTAAACTAGACCGCAATTAGGCAAAATATGTACAAAATATTGGATTAATTCATCTTGCAAATTGATTATTATTTACAAATTAGTATAGTAATAATTCATGAATTAGGGTAATTGTAAATATGGTACAATGGAATTAAGGTAAATTTTCAAACATTTAATGGAGCTTGAGCTCATGCCTTCATGTTCCTTTCTGCAAGAATAGAAACCTCATCCAGTAACAATTGATTGTAAGGCTATAGCTATGCAGGGAAAACTCTATTGTTTCAGTAAACATGGCTGCCGCTTGAGAGAGATCCATTATCAGATAAGATTAGTTCAATAAATGTGCAACAATTTGAAAAAAAGTCTGATCAAAGTAGAAAATCAAATATTTCTAATGAATTTAAAAAGTTAATAACAATTTAAAATTGAAGTTATTCTTTTTTCTGTAATAATCTTAGATTTCATAACTTTTTAATGTTTTTTTTGACAGTAAGAAAAACAGGCTTGGCTGAGAAACAGACAAACGGAAAGACCGGGAATAAAGGACAAGGAAAAAGATTTACAAAATACGGCACGAACTGATAAATCATTAACATTCTTTTTTTAAACCATTTTTCCAATTAAGTATATTTTACTAATCATAATCTCAAACCAAGCTATCTAGTTATGTAAAATGAAAAATACCAAATTTCCTTTCGTTCTAGTTTTATCATTACCTGTAAACTCGATAGAATTTGATTATTTTTCGAAGTAACAATATTTCTCGAAGAGATAATATTTATGTTATGATCATCCGGGTGGATGTAATCCTTAGAAGGACTGTTTGATGTGACTGACGTTTCGACAACCTGTGCGGAAGTCATCTTCAGAGTCAAGTGGAGAAAAAAGTCAGATATGGGTCTTATTTATACTGCCACAATAAACAATAGAACAATAGGTGAAGTTAAGAGATGATTCGCGTCGCTAACTTAATTGGCGTCATTTCAGCTTTGTTTAATAGCCTATTATATGGCGTGGGTAGTTTAACTGAGCGGTTGAGTGGATTCAGCTCAAACTTTGTAAACCAACTCTCAAGCACGAGGCGTTGCTTTCTATTGTTGCAAAAAGAAAGACATTCACTAGATTCCCAATCAATTGCATGGCCAGTCTTGGTATGATGCATGGCCAGTCTTGGTATGATGCATGGCAATGTTGTTAACGACGCGAATCATCTCTTAACTTCACCTATTGTTCTACCGCACAGGTTGTCGAAACGTCAGTCACATCAAACAGTACTTCTAAGGATTACATCCACCCGGATGATCATAACATAAATATTATCTCTTCGAGAAATATTGTTACTTCGAAAAATATCCATTCACCTGGGTTCAGACCATTCATTGCAATAGAATTTGATTAGCCTGAACTTTCGCTCCAAAACCACGCGCGCGCGTCATTGATAGACTACCATAAACAGTGGAGAGATTTCCACGTGATCATCTCACGCCCTACATGCGGTACTATTATCCTAGCTATACTACTGACTCTCTTTCTACTTTAGAATTCTTGAATTCTTCCAGTTTCATTGATTCAATGGCACTTTTGACTTCACTGAGAGTCAAACCCTCAAAAATGTTATCTTGGTTGCTGTCTGATCTTCTGTCGTCGATAGGTGTGAGGAAACTGCGACTGCAAAGAATCGAATATTATGTTATGAATATTAATCCTTAATGACGCTAACGAAACTGTAGCCCACCATAATAATAGTCAGAGGAAGCGCGCAATAACACTGTGGTACTAGCCCATCAGAATACCGTGAAAATGAATTATTGGTTTCTTAATTCCAGTTTCCCTCTCCAGGCTTGGGCAAATATTTTTTGCGCGGGGAATGAGAAACTCTTTAATTTGGGTAGACAGTAATCTCATTGCCATATGAATTAAACTTAAATTAATATTACTAAAGAGATAGCCATTGTAAGGGTTTCAATACGATGAAGCAATTCTTTTTTTTTAAATAGAAAAGGTTGGTGAAAAAAACAAAAAATATCTTAACTGGATAAAAAAATTAAAATAAAAATGAGAAAAAAGCGAAGACACCGCAAAAGAAGAAAGGAAAAAAAAAAAAAAGGAAAAAAAAAAGAAAGAAAAAACGACTCCACTTTGCCATACCCCCGAGACATCCGCAGAGCTGAGGCGGCGTATGGACTTCGGACCTGACGGCGATTAAATCCTTCTGCCCTTGGGTGTACGAATTACGCAAGAAAATGTTCTAGCCGAAGCTTCAGGGGAGAGACCAGCCGGCCCCCAGACCATATCGGCTGACCCCTTGCATCTCTGCAACGCACGGAATCGTTTGAAAATTTAATGTTAAGAAGTCTAGTCTATTCGGTGCATTGTTTTCACGGCTATTGTTATGCTGATTCACCTTGATTCACCTTGTCCAGTGGAAAAAAAACTTCGGGCTTCTGAAACACTGAGTCAAGCCCGGTGGGGCAGGGTTAGTACCTGGATGGGTGACCAAAAACCAACTTAAATTTTATTTAATTTTTTGTTTTTGTTTTTTTTTTCTTTATTTATTAATTTTTAGGTATCAATATATCACCATATATTTCGTAACCAATTCCTTTCCACTCCAATGCTAAGCCCCAGTCTCTGAGCGACTGAATCTTACCACCCAATGTTCCCACTTATTTTTGTCAAGGACATTTGATATATTTTATAAATACCGTGTGTCTAACATTGTTTGAACGTCCCGAAGCTCTTGGAGAGTCTCTTGTAATTCTTTTTCCAACTAAAAATGATATATTATCAGGTATTAGTATAATATTAGACTGGAATATAGAGTTTCTCGAGCTGTAATTGGTCAAGCGAACGAACGGTGATTCTGAGATGATAATCACTGCTGGAGTAATGCTGAAAATGTATTATAAAATGACGGGAAATGATCACGTGACCTTTTTAAGGCTTAAAGTACGCTTTCCTTGAAAAAGAATTTTATTCTTGGCGCAAAAGTATTATTGACGTCACGTTAAGAAGATGGCGGGAAATGATCACGTGAGTAGGCTTAATTTCCTTTGTGTTACTTAACAATAATCATTTCAAAGATTGTTTCCACTCGCCTTTGACAAAAATACCACTGGTTGATCTGTGTAGTAGTTATCATCTAAAAGCTCTCTCACTTCGCCAACCTCCTTTTGTAGTTCGAACCTTTCAGCATCATTCTAGAAAACCAAGAATTACACACTCATGAGACAAATTGTCCTTTGCATCGACTAAAAATATCAAAAATCAAAGCAGAGCTGTCACCCAGTGCTAAAACCATGACATTGATTAAGTTAGCTAATCACATTGCCATTGTTTACTTCCTTGTCCAATCAGAATACTATGACATGACTGTGTCACGCCGGCCACGCTGCGCTTCTTCACAATATCATACTCATGCCAAATTGGTTCCTTTAGAACAGTAGAGACCTGGATTCGTCCCTGACACATAATGCGGCCCTTACCATAGGTGACCGTGCATTCATTCTTCTCTTCTCTGTCTTTTTCTGGAACATCCAGTAAAAGTTTTCTCCGATGAGCACCAAGAAAGATAAGCCAATGCCAACCGCCAACAGGTAGAACACTCCTGACAGATTAACATAATCCAGTCGATCGATAGAAAAGGCTGCCTCGAAGCGGCCTTTTGGCGTTTGTTTACATGATCCTGTGAAGGTAAGATGATGATGATTTTGGTCAGAGAAAAACTAAAAGGACCGAGCCACTTAACAAAACATACAGCTTGAAACCAAGGGGGCCTAGTGTCTCTCACCTCTGAGGTCTGTTGTTCGATTCCTAGACTCAAAATATCACGTGTGAGTAGAGTTTGTTAAGTCGATCTTTTGATTCCAAGGTTTTTTTTAGCTGTATTCTGACCAGAGGTTGTTTTAGGATTCGATAAAATTTTAGAAATTTGGATTTTAGCATTTTAATGTCAAAATGTAACGTTTAGATTTTAAATTGCCTCGTGTGAATTCCAGGTTCCATTTCAAAAATATCCCTACCTTCCTGCCATTTTTCAGTCATTTGTCTGTATTCTTCAGATGTCTGGTACTCCAGAATCTTCTCAGACATCTTCTTCGTCCATTGAGATCCTTTACTAAAGGCTGCAGCGAAGCCGTTCTTGTCGAACTGTTTCCCAACCGTCAGTAGGTTACATCTGCTGTCATTTGCAACGTATCGATCCAGGGTGACCGCTTCCCAAATAAATGCATCAATTTTCCTGCAAAGAAAAACCCACATTGAATATTGACCATTTTAGAAACGAGTGGTAACTCCTATCGAATAGGCGTTTGGAGTCGTTGCGCAGGACACCTTTGCTTCATCTCTTTTCAAACGATTGTTAGTGTGATATCAACAAACATGGCTATATTTAACTCTTTCATACCTAGATGCAACAATGAACAAGTAATATTTATATGATATTCCGTTGTAACAAGCCAAGACGATCTCGCGTTACCAACTCTCCCACGTCTACCAATTGCTTCTAAAATTGCAGTTCTAATTTGCCTCTCAAACAATAAAATAATGTTACAAAAATGTTGGAAAAGGATATTGGAAACATATTTACCAGAATTCAAAAGCGAATATAGAAGCTTTGAAATTTGATGAGCGAAATGCATTCTGGTATTGCTTCGGGTAAGAAAAAAAAAGACACCAATTTCCCAGGAAAAATCCTGATGGACGTTACAGTAATGCGTCAATATGACTTACCCGTCTTTCACAGCTTGCACACCATCGGACGAATGGTTGAATTGGTATTGTCTCATGTATTGGAAGATCCGTGGATAGTTCGCTTTGAAGTAGTTCTCGACGCTTGTATCGCGGATGGTTGTGAACCTGAGAAGGCTTTTCGATGGGTTTTGAATCTACACACAAAGGAGAAAAGCATAGTACTAAACCAACTTTACTGGCAAATCTGATATTTTTCCGGGTTTTTTTTTTTTGGCCAGTGTTGAGCTCCAGTGTAGTATAATATGCACTGGGTTTGACATCACCTCCTGTCAAGTGCAGAAGGCTTATCAGCTTGATTACAAGTTTTTAACATAATTCTTTCTGGCAGAAGTCACGAATTGGTCAGTGCTTGACCACCATTTGGAACAATAGTGAGATTTCAAAATAATATAGTACTTTTTGGGCTGACTGTGTCTGCCGATAATCACAGGCAGCCCAATGGAAGGAAAGAGCGGGGTAAAATTGAAATCCAATGTAAATACTCACGATTGAGTCATTGATACTGTCTATGTAGTGTGCCTGTTCCTTCTGCACCATAAATGCTGCAAGATTTGCGGTATAAAGGGCGATCAACAGAAGGGACGAAAATGCCCAGGAGCTAAGAACCACCCTACTGCTAACAAACCTCGGCACATGCGCGTCAAGATTACCGCTGAACAATCTGGAATAGATGAGCCAGATAGACACATGAATGTCGAACCGACCAGCGAGGTGTTTGTGTTTTGAACGCTGAAGACCAGGATTTTTGGACTCAAAGATGAAGATTACGAACGCCACAAGGTAAAGAACTCCAAATATAAATATCCAGGATTCAAACTGTGGGAAAAGTTTAGAGCATTGAGTAAATATGTTTCGTATTTAATGAGGATTCCGTCCATGTATAAAGTTTGTTCTAATAATTACACACGATATGACTAAAAATAGTTTTAAGAGGCCTAATTAATTATGTTTCTTTAGTATCTATAACCTCGTAAACTGTAAAATATCTTTGCTCTTTTCAATCATCCACCAAAAACTACTACTTTATCAACTTTGCAAAATTTTCGTTAACAAACAAACAAAAAAACAAGAGAGAAATGTCGTTTTGAGTGACTAACACCCTCCCCCACGGGAAAAGATTAAAAGCCAAAATAACAGACCTCAAAAGGTTTAAGGAATCCGTCTCCTTTGAAACTTCCCGGTCGCTTAGCAACCAGTATGGTAGATCCCGTATGTAGGAAGGGTTCTGTAAAGTCGATAACTTTGCTTCTTTCTTCGGTGATGCTGATGGACGACATTCCCATGTCTGCTTCTCCGTAGAGCACTGAACCTATTAAACCTGAAAGACAAAATAAGAGAATTTAAATGCACTGAAGAAAGCCTCATTTAAAAGTAATGCTTGTCAATCAAGATATACAGTAAAATGCGTTCTTAAAGAGTGACAAAAGTGACGTCGTTTCCTTTACAGGAAAATGATTGCTGCCTTCTATGGAATAGAATGAAGTGATATTAATTAGAACTGACGGCTGTCAGTCATGGAGTACAGTGAAATGTCATGGATTCAAAAGTGATGTCTGTCAATATTAGAAATACACCGAAGTGGTGTACTTTAGGAGTGAAGTATGTCAGTCATAAAAGAAACTTAAATGGTAATCTTTAGAATTGACATCTGTCAATCATGGAATACACAGAAATGGTATATAATTAGGAGTGACTTCTAATCAATTTGTCGTTCGCGCGGGATCCCTGTGATCTTAAACGTTTTGGGCTTCCTTTCTCAAAGGCCAGGTCTCTAAGCTAAATTCAAGATGGTGGAAAATTTCGAATGTTTCTTCACTATAATATCTGCAAGTTTGGATTCATATTTTCTTCATTTTAAAGCTTTAAAAAGCGGAAAATTCTCCAAAAAGAAATCTATGTTTACTACTAAATAAGGTAAGCTTTCGAAATGTTGATATTGAGTTGATGGCCACGTGAACGACAGTTTTATTTGGGAAACGTTTGATATTGAAATTTACCCACAGACACTGGCCTTAACTGGGTCTTACCAGTCCATTTTCCATATTTAAAAGATCCCGCTCGACCTCCTTCAATAATACGAATGATAGGATCAAAATCAAGGTCTTGACTCAACATGTTGATCAGATCGATACACAGTCCATAACAGCACCTTGGTATCTCTATAATATCAGAACAGAATGTTTCTTTAGTTAGTTTATGAACAAACCATCTCTTCATTCTATTTAGTATAGTTTCTTTATTTTTTCGTTTTTTTTGTTCAAGAAGATACGTTACAGCTACTTTTAAGAAGCTTGGTGAAGGTTTTGCTGTATTTTGAATGCCGATTACCAAGCTTCATATAAAATGTATAATATTCGTACTGTATGTAAATCATGTCATAGCCTCCGTTGCAGACGTCCTGCGGGGTTCGGTTTGGATAATGTCAGCAGTGACGAAATTGTGCAGGAAAAAGTGTAGAAAGAGTTTGGGAAAATGTTTATATCGTTGTGACCTTTGTTTGCTTGGTATGCAGCATGGAACGAAACCTTCATCAATCTCTTTTTAATAGCTGTATTTGAAACGGAAGCTCAACCAATAAATCGTATTCCAAGAAGACAACTACACCCTGCAATTAGAGGACGGTATGAATTTAATAAGGCTGCTTTAGCTTTGGTGTAATGTTTTCCTATTTCAGACCACGTGTCTGATTCTCGATAATTAGGTTCTTTGTTTGAGTTCGTATCCATGTGTCTTCGTGGAGCCGTGCCAAACTAAAAGCGCGTTCAATGCGATAATATCAAGTACATGCATTCACCTTTATTTTCTTTGGTTACAAGTGTACATTTGATGCCCTGTTGACATTCTTCCGTCGAGTCACTCTCTTTAACGTATATTAATGGCGCCACCTCGTACATCACCACGCGCAGGCGCGCACGGGGAAGACCGCTGGGAGTATGTACAACATCACCAGGCCAAACTATTTGTTCCAAAGTCACGTGACCATTTTCCAGGAAGCCAACGTTTTGCCAGAATAACTTCTGGGTGTTTCTTTCTTTGCGGAGATTTAGGAAGGCGTACTTGGCGCCTGTTCGATGGCCCTCTTCGTCGAAAGATACTATCCCTGTTTTTCCTTTCAATGTAACGTTTATCATTTTCCTTGGAATATATATAATTAAATAATAAAAATTAAATTAAAAAAAAAATAATTAAACTAGAAGTAAAATTGTACATTTTAAAAATGTTTTGTCACTTTCAGTAGTTGTTTGAGTTTATCAAATACTAATACCTTCAAAGTAATTGTCACGTGATGGTCTATACACCTGACGTCATTAACTAATGATCACGTGTCGTTCCCCATATCGATGTCATGAAGCTAAGTAATTTTCACGAGGCGTTCCCCACACCCGGGGGTTATCATGTATTGATCACGTGATAACTTACCGGTATAAAGGTGAAACCGGAGCAAGTGTTGTATTGTCACAATTTCCTCTTAATTTATTCATATTGGTTTCACTATCTGTCATGTGATTGATCCCAGAAACAATCACGTTGATTGCGTCGGCTATGTGGTCAGCGGTCTTATCTTTCATTAGGTACTCGACCCCAATCAAACCAATGGGAAAGGATTCTATGAATAAAAAATACCCGTAAAAGGAAAAAAGCATTTTCTTTATCTTTATTATACTGCTAAACGACAATTTCTAAAGATTAATAAAATAGCCATAAATATTTTAAAATGTAAATAATTGAATGTTTATTATTGTGGTCGCCACTCACTTCGAGTCTTCACCACTCCGTTTATAATCATAACCACTAACACAATCAGCACCATCATAGTCATTATTACCACTATCACCATTATCATTGTTATCACTAATATCTTCATCATCACCATAATCTTCATCCCCATCATCATTATCATCTGCATCATTAATATCATCATTAACGTCTTCGTCGTCATCATCATCACTGTCATCCCAATCATCATCAAATATAAAAAATGTCATACCTGGTACATTGTTCCCGCGATTTTCCAAAATCATCTCTCCCACGATCCACGCATGCTTTTTGCTCGTAAGCCGCTGACGGCTAGCAATTTCTAGAACAACTTCGGCACTCCTACTACTACAATAAAGAACAAAAACCATGGACTTCCCATACACCCTCTTCAGACCATTAGCAATGGTAACATTTGTCCCATTCAGTTCGATCACATGATTAAGAGACAAATCTCTCTTTTTCATTCTTTCTTTTAGATCCGCGACAAGAGAAGCAGTCGAAGGTTTTGTATCATGAATAAGGCAGATTAACTTCCATTGGAATTGAACGAAAAGTTCGATCACAGCGTCGTTCTGTAAGTATTTAGCAGGTGAAAGATTTAAAAATGAGGTAGGTTCTTCCTGTGGTAAAATAAAAACGTGTGAATGGCTTAGTCCAGTGAGCACTTCATTGTGGGATATTTATCCAAAAAGCGCGCCATTTTCTGAGGCATTAAATTTAAGACTTTGTGACGCAAATGCCCTTGAAGCTTGGAGCTGAATTACGGAATCTTTAAAACGCACCCAAAAATTAGGGCGATTAATATCCCATAATGCATTGAGATTTAAGAATCGTAACGCGATTGCTCTTGAAAATTGGGGCTGAAAATTAGGGCGCAATATGGCGCAATATTTAGATCACGCCCAAAAATAGAACGCTCCTAAACTTCCTCTCCTCCGTGGCTCAAAATAAAAGTGATTCCCTTGCTTCCTCGCCCAGACAGAGAACATGATTTTAATCTTTTTGGCTTCCGATTTTGTGATTTAGTATTTTTGATTAATTTATTTTTGATTAACTTTTAAACCGCCACCCGGTTAGCTCAGTTGGTAAGAGTGTCGGTCTGTTGTGCGGGAGGTCGTGATTCAAGCCTCGGCCGGATCAACACTCAGGGTCTTAAAATAACTGAGGAGAAGGTGCTGCCTTTGTAATTACATCTGCAAATGGTTAGACCTTCATGGGCTCGGATGATCACGTTAATGGCGGTCCCGTCCCTAATTAACTAGAGACGTTAAAAGAGGACCACGAGTTTATCAGTTGAATTACTGTCAAGTATTATCCTCTATAAACAAAGTTAATTATTATTATCATTATTATAACTGAAGCTAGAACCAGCAGAAAACCTTGAAACAATAGAACAAACATGAAAGCCACTTCGAGGCTCAGAGTTTTAAAATTCCATACGAATTATCCATCGCAGATTCGACGGAGGAGATACGTGCCATATCCGAAATGAGGTTATTACTCCTCAAATAACGATGAGCTTAATTATTTAGCAGATGAAGTTGAAATTGAGCCAAAATATATATATAATAGTTAACATTAAAAAAAAAAATCAATGCAGAAGAAAGCCAATCAGTAAAAAGACTAATTTGTTTTAGAAAATAACTAATTAAGGCATACTTGTTGTATAAAATGTCGAGACAAATAATATGTTATGGTTTCTATAAAAAATTTTTACCAATTCTAATAAGATATAAGAGGCGTTTTATGGATTATTCTAAAAATGGTTTTAATGAGACATTAAAATCAAGCTATAATCTAAAACAACTACTAAAAAAAAGAAAAGAAAACGATTCATAAAATAGGTATTAGAATTGCACAATTAGATAATTAAATTCTAAACTTTCTTTCTAGATTTTGTCTTCCCTTGGCTGTTTATATATTCAACAAATTATAACGAATGTTGTTCAACTTAACCTTTAATAAGCAGTAATTGTTTTGGCATGAAATTAAAGTCCAAGTCAGCAACGGAGATGAATTAGAAATGAAGGTAAACAGTAGTTAGTAAGGCAACTTTATATTACTCACAAGACGTAAGCATTTATCTAGTATTAAGAGTCGTCATCAGTATCACGCTGTTTCTAGTTAATTACCCAGTGAGTAAACCTTGGCCGTTTTTTCCTTTTTTATTTCCGGTTTCTCTGATTCTTGTAGATAAAAATCCATTAACCCTCCAATAAATCGATAATTAAAATTAATCCCGATAAAAAAGTTGGCGTTTTCGTTGAGCGAAAGTTGTTATGAGCATAATGTAAAGTAAGCTAATTTTAACTTGAAAACACTACAATGTTTAGAGTTAGAATCATTATTAATGCATTGGATAAGTCTAACCGAGGTTTAACTGGTATTGCACTGAATGATTAATAAAAAAGGTATTTATTCAAACCATTTCACATTTCGTTTAAAACGAAAAAGTCACATAATTGAAATAATAAAAGCACTATACACTTTAATGAGATGAGTGTGACCAAGGTTCAGCAATTATGAATGATTAATAATTAAAAATAATCTAGTCAAAACTTACTGGGAATATCAGAGAACGTTCGGTGCTGCGCCCCTTGACCATAACACCTGACCAACCAAGTAAACTGGCAAACGAAGTCATTTCTGAGCAAGGCTCCTCACAGATAAATGCTAACCCAGTCACATCTTTACCAGTAAAATTACATATCTCCTGTAGAACGGCGTATGGATTGTTCTCCACGACTTTTGGTAGCATTTTAACGCTTTGTAAAATAGAATTCTGGAACAATATCTCAAACTGAGGATACATTTCTTTCTCGATTAGTATTCCAACTTTACGATCATTTTGGACGTGTTTAGAAGTACTAGAGTTTCTCCACGTTGTTTGGTCTGAGTTATTCAAGGCAATCAGTTTAGTTCCTGGAAATTGTCTTCCTTTAGGCGAAGCTGTTATACCCAGGACGTAACGCTGTGCCGTAATTTGAAAAATGAGAAGAAACAAAGTGCCACAAACCATGATGGTGGCTTTCCCGCTTGTTACTGACGAGCTGTGTGCTTTACCGGAGCAATTCCCAACCTGTCTAAGAACGATTAAAAACTCTTTTTAGTAACCTGCTGTTTTGATTAAAGAGGAAAAAATGACAAGTAATTTTGACTAACCCAATTCAGAAGTAAAAACAATTTTTTGACGACATGCAGAGACGGAGGCGATTCATTTTTACACCAAAAACCAAGCTTCGATTCATCTTCTTCAGTTTTCTATACAAGAATTAACCTCTTTTTTTCAATATGTTATTTCATTAAGCTCCTTTTTTCAGGGCAACATTACTGAATTCCGAACTTCATTTGAAAAAAATGCGATTTCAAATAAATTTCAAATTTTCTTCCACTTAATAGTTCAATTCACGCTGGTTTGGAGACTGAGGTTCTGGCTGTAAATGGTTTCCTAAAATGTTGATTATTATTATGAACGCATACTAAAATGTCATTAGAAAACCCATATTAATTATTCAAGAAATAGTAATAAAGCCTTTGAATTGCGCTGTTTCTTACTCTTTCACCAAAAACCAAAACTCGTTGCTTCGATTCATCTTCTTCAGTTTTCTATGCAAGAATTAACCTCTTTTTTTCAATACGTTATTTCATTAAGCTCCTTTTTTCCTGACAAGGGCAACATTACTAAATTCCGAACTTCATTTGAAAAAAATGCGATTTCAAATAAATTTCAAATTTTCTTCCACTTAATAGTTCAATTCACGCTGGTTTGGAGACTGAGGTTCTGGCTGTAAATGGTTTCCTAAAATGTTGATTATTATTATGAACGCATACTTAAATGTCATTAGAAAACCCATATTAATTATTCAATAAATAGTAATAAAGCCTTTGAATTGCGCTGTCGATAAGATTTTTAAATAATCTTGTAATCCTGAGTCTAATGCATTATTAATGATTATTAGAGGGCGCTCCACTCTCTAAAATAGAAACATGGAATTTGTCTCGTAACTTAAAAAGACTAATACTCCTGTTTATTATAGAAAATTTTGTGAAAAATACTTAAATAAGATGCAGATCGTTTGGCGACACGAACGATAAGACAATTGCCTCTTTCTGACCGGAAGATTTAAGTTTCAAATGGAAAGCCTTGTCAAAAGTACTAATCGCATTTCAGACTACAAGCTTAATCAGGCTGACATGTCATTTTTGGATTCAAAATGACTAGAAAACCGAATAAACAAAAGCTTTTTTCGTTTTTTCCCCGATTTATCACTTCCTAGTTGTACCTTTGAAACCTACGACCAGGAAGCAACTCTCTAAACACAAAGTATGCTCCAACTCCCTCCCCTTGATCCAATGGTTCACAACTTGAAAGCTCCATTTCGGAAAATCCAATTAGTCACTCCAGTAAAGAACTGGGTCGTATTTTCCGGATGGCGTCAATTTTGTTCCCTAAAACCCTGATATGCCAACACGACCCAAATTCAGTTTCTAAACCTCACAATGGCTAATAGTAACAAAACGGCGTATTTTGACAGTATTAGTCATTTGTAATTAGGTATTACATTTAAGTCATTAACGTTAATTAATTTTGCCATTGACAGTTTTATATCTTATAGTGTCATTACGTTGTATTGATCTTGGATTGGTCATGAATTTAAAGGAACCCTTTATGATTTTACTGATACCCTGAACAACCTCTGGGCTGATCTAAGTCAGGGCATGGCTAACTCACAGATCGAACCATGAAACAACATCTGGGCTGATCTAAGTCAGGGCATGGCTAACTCACAGATCGAACCCTGAAACAACCTCTGGGCTGATCTAAGTCAGAGCATGGCTAACTCACAGATCGAACCCTGAAACAACCACTGGGCTGATCTAAGGCAGGGCATGGCTATCTCACAGATCGAACCCTGAAACAACCTCTGGGCTGATCTAATTCAGATTGAATTAAGATTTGGCTTGTTGTGTGGGATTCAAACTCCTATGTCTTTGTTTGCCATTCTTTTCAACAGCTGTTATTCTTGGAATTTCATTTTTCCTCGCACCTTTTCGTCAATCTTAGCAACAATTGATTGGCCTTTTGTTTTCGGACGTTTAACACCATCTTAACAGTCTTCTTCCTAACATCTTAACTACACAGTTCTCGTACTATTTACCTACCAGAATATAAGATTCTTAGTAAGCCTTCCTTGTGCGATATTGAAAGCCGGAATATAGCAGACTTTGTTGGCCTATCCGCCTCACTGAGGTCAGAAAAAAATTCGAAAAGAATTCATCAATATATCTTATTATAAAATGTTACTTTCTAATCCGATCCATGACCATGTAATATATACGCTGTCGTTCAAGTTGAATTGTCAAATGTACAGTACAAACATTCAAGCTTATATCTATATGTATATTGGAGTGTTATATTAAAGGTCGGTCAGAACACACTCGTATGCCTTGCAATATATTTTTTGAACTCAGTTCTAAAGAGCTAAATCTTTACTTGACTAAGTGCCCTAAAGTCCCTCAATTATATATTTTGTTCGTTTGATCAGTACTTTGTTTTTCAGGCTTATCAGCTTTTAATTTACTTGATAGTGATCGTGAGGTACTATTTATCTTATAACACTTATACCAAGGCCGTCAAGTACTAACTCGTGTCATTCCTATTTTCAATAGACTTTTTTTCCTTTCTGCCAAATTTTCAACAATTACGATAGTATGCTTGCCAACATCAATTTGCCTTATTTTGTTTTATCACTTTTGCATTATGTTTGACATCGTAGCCTATACTTATACTACGAACTCATTTATAATCTAAATTAAAAATGAAGTATTCCCGCTAAGAGTTGACGCACCTGCGTTACGGTATTTTTGAAATACTATATATGTAAACCATTCGTTATTCGACCAATCTTTACGATTCTTTACTTTAAGGAAGAAACAGTATTTTATACATAAAACACAGAGTAATTTTGTATGCTTGATATACTCACTAAGCGTGTGGAATTACCTCCGCAGATCTTGGACGTATTCATTTACTCCTATGATTTCGTCCTTTCGCATTTGTGTCAATAAACACAAGGTTTAGCTCCGATTACGAAGTCTTATCAGAATAAAATCTAATTTTAATTGAGGATGTTATTTACACAGGCATCTAATAGCTTGTAGTTTTTGTAATTTCATTATTTGCTTTGTCCCGATCGCTGCAAATAGCTTGTCAAGTTCGAAGACACTTGTCATGAATGCGCATGCTCAGGGAATGGCAGGAACGTCATCACTATCGGACGTTCCCTGACGTTTTCCCAGCGAAGACTCAATAAAGACTAAACGCAATTGTTTTTAATTTGCAAAGAGCATATATACTATGCATATTTTGTTAGCCATGCTGCCCTGACTTAGATCAGTTCAGAGGTTGTTTCAGGGTTTGATCTGTGAATTAGCCATGCCCCGACTTAGATCAGCCCAGAGGTTGTTTCAGGGTTTGATCTGTGAGTTAGCCATGCCCTGACTTTGATCAGCCCAGATGTTGTTTCAGGGTTCAATCTGTGAGTTAGCCATGCCCTGACTTAGATCAGCCCAGAGGTTGTTTCAGGGTTTGATCTGTGAGTTAGCCATGCCCTGACTTAGATCAGCCCAGAGGTTGTTTCAGGGTTCGATCTGTGAGTTAGCCATGCCCTGACTTTAATCAGCCCAGAGGTTGTTTCAGGGTTCAATCTGTGGGTTAGCCATGTCCTGACTTAGATCAGTTCAGAGGTTGTTTCAGGGTTTGATCTGTGAGTAAGTCATCACTGATGTTATGGCTAAAATGCTTTTTTTGGTAGAGTCGAATTCACAACTACTATTAATACTAAAATAGATTTTAGTAACATATAAGTATTAGAATAAAATTAATGTTTAATAATGTCACATAGCTATTTTGGTTTTTTTGAATAATGAATATCTTCACTAAACCTATTACATCATATCATATATCATATCTTTGCAATATAACCTTCGAATACATAAGCCTTACAATTCCACAGGAAGCCCAACCCTTTATGGCAGTCTTCTATAAAGTAAATCTTTGGATTTACCATTTTCTGAACATATCTTGAATAAAAATCAACAGGACTTCTACAATGTCTCAATATACACTATACCTATTTGTAGACTGAGTTTTGATTGTGTTTTACCACATAATTTATAATATATATATATACATTATGACTTTTAACCACTGGATTGAAATCTTTCCATATTATGGATATGTTTGTCGTTTTAAGGATCAAATAGTAAAGAAAACTCCTTCAAGTCTTTATCAGCCCCACCTAAGCTAGAATGAAATCCAATATGTGACACTACATTAGGACTAGCTAGATACTTGACAAGGTGTTGAACCGTGACAAAATCATCTAGAGCAAAATCTAGAGGGTAGCTCTTCTTACACCTCTTCGACTCCAGGAATTCTATGATATCCTTGAGGTATACTCTTGGATATAACACACATGGAGTACAGCAACCAGGCGCTCGCGCAACTCTGTAGAACAATGGTGATATCTTTCCCAATTCTATTAAATGAGCTCTGCCAACGGTGTACGCTGCCATCATGCAGTATAAACCACAACTGATGAAAAATAACATGATCATCACCATTTGACATTTGTACTTATAGATCTTGAGTCTTTTTAAGTTCAAGAATATGTACAAATATATCACTGTGGGAACAGCACCGCCAGAAATAAATATAAGAATCAATTCTGGTATTTCTGTGTTGCCAAATCCTTGCCATTTTTCTGGGTAATACAACTTTAGAAAAGCCCAACCTGGCTTAGTCCTTAACCAAGATATTTTCCAGTTTATAAGAAATTTAAGCTTTTGAAGAAAATCTCTATCAGGCAGTGCGTCATCTTCGATAATAACCGTATAATCTGCGTTGAGGGAGGCGCCGATTTTTAATGCTAAAACATAATCTTGTTTTTCTTTTTCATGAACGTTATCAATCACAGAAATATTACTCCCTTTATGAGAAGTCCGTGTGCTGATGACTGTTAAATAGTTTTCTAGATATTCAGCATCTTTGTTTTCAGAGGGATTTGTATCTGCGTTGAGTACAACAACTTTTGTTTTCCACTTCGTGTCTGTCTCGCCTCGTGTTTGACTCAATAAACGCGCAACGACTTGAAGAAGATAGTGCGGATTAGACTGTCGTCTAACGCTGACCACCAAAAAAGCAATCCTAAGATTTTCTTCTATATAACGAGGTTCGTTCAAGGAAAAAACGCTCTGAGGCTGAGCTCGAAGATGAGAGAAAAAGTGAAAGGCTTCGACTGTTCTTCGTGAGTTGATGTTTTCAAGGTTCTCCTTCGTGAGTTTCGAAGATCTGTAGTACTGAGAGAAACCAAGGTCCTGACAGAACCAAGGCAAGATAACTGCGAACGTGATAATGCTCCATAAATAGAGAACAAATAATACATAGAAGAGCGAATACATTTTCTATTACTAGGCGTCCGCCATGATGGTTCGTACCACAGGTAGACCAATACGGAGGTGTTTAGACCACAGGCAGCCCAAAAACATGATAAGGAATGCGGTATTGGCGAGTGCGCATTCATACCTTATTGACTGTAAAGATTAAAAAAAAAAAAAAAAAAAAAAAAGAAATTAAAGTGGCGCAAGTGGTTTGTTTTGCTAGGAAAATATAAGTTATAGCCCAAAGGACACGCTTTACAAAATGGAAGGGTGTGGGTAGAGTAGACTAGCTGGTAAAGGATAGCGGCAGGTTAGATGATGTTAACTAACGATATTCACTTATATCTTTCCCTTTGAGTAAAAAAAAAAAAAATGACGAAAAGGACATTGCACAGAAAAACAACGAAAAGGACGAAAAGAGAAAGAAATCGAAAAAAAGATAAGCTTCAATTATGAGAAGAACCAGAAAATGGAAGTAAAAGAAGCATGAACCACATAAACTAATGGCAAAATGACCAACGACAAAACAAGAAAAAAATGGCTTCAAAACCAAAGATAATGACTCATGCTCATTACTGAGTTCCATGAAGGCATCACTGACCAGCGTATAGCTCGTATAGCTAGCTCTACCGCATGGCCCGGCTTCTTTTGCTAGTGCATTGACTGTGTTTACTGTGTTCATGAACCAAGGTAACTGATTCATTTTTTATCTTTGCTTCAGCTCATCGGGATAAACTACTCGACCTTAGAGCATTACGTCCGAGAAGTTGCATAAATTAAACAACTTAAACTTTAATTCTTTGCGAGTCTTTAAATGATACCCCTCCCCCTCTTTTCTCAGTGCCAGCTTAGTTCTAGTGATGTATTTGTATGCTTCATAAACCTGTATAAATTCAAGAATAGATTAAGTGATTGATATCTGTATGTATGTGTATATGTACATACATGATGTTTCCGTCCGTTTGCGTACCACGTTTTTCTAGAATCAGTGTTCTAGTGCCCCCTGCAGCGAAATGTATAATACGAATATCCTGGGTTTGTTTTGCCTTCTTGTGCACGTATCTATATAAACAAATGAACAGCTTGGTTTGCGATGCGATTTCTCATGCGAAAAGGTGCCAATCGTGACGGAAACATCTCTTATCGATATCAGTAAGGTATTACCACTATGCTGAGAAAGAAGATAAAAACGTGCAAATCTACAGGTCTATGTTAACTTTTATCGCAAAGACTATTGAAGTTTGGCAAGAGGCAAGGTTTACTGATTGTGAGCATGAAGCGTGCTTCCATGAAGAGTTTTTCCACTGTACTTAGTTTTTGGCGGGAAATATGACGTCACGAAAAGGCGGAAAATCCCAGCCATCTGAAAACAAAACCATTAAGAACACCTCAACAAGAATTTGCACTGCATTTATGAACATTTTGCCATTTTGTTAGAATAAATAGCAACAAGATGACGTAACTTGCAATATAAATGCTGGAAAGAAGAATTTGTCCCGCATCATTCGACAAGTTTAATTTAGGGAACTATATAGAGAGCTTTAAAATAACGACATTTTGTTGTCATTTGTGATGGCGTTTGCTGTCAATACTCAAATTCAGGTGGAGCGTGAGTCACGAGTGTCTCACTCTTGTAAGGCGATAGACACCCCAGACAGATTTTATATTTTTCAAATGCAGATCCCATTCAAAATACCATATTGCATTTACATCACATCCTGACACAGTTTGAGTAAGCTTTTACTAACGTCAGACGAGATTTCCGGCAGAAACGAGAAAGAAAAGCAAAAACTATTTACGTTTTATTTAATTTAATTTGCGTAAGGGAAAGTTCATTTAATACGGGGGGGGGGGGGGGGTATGACTATGTGGTGGGTGGGGGACAAAAATGTTTTGCGACATTAACGGTGGGCTGTAAAAATAGTAAGATTTTTGAGGAGAAATCTTCTTCATCCCCTCCCCCCCGCCCCTCGGCATATTGAATGAACTTTCCCTAAGAAGCTAAGGTCGGCCGAAGAGATATTTTCATCTTTTTAATAGTTTGATTAAATTACTTGTTTTTAAAAGCCTCTTCTTGTTATCGATATTAGAATCTGAAGATGAGTTAATTAAGTCTGCTCGCATTGCCACTTAGTACACTTCGATTTTATCAGTGAGTTTGGAGTCAGTTGCACGCACTAATCAAGTTGACAAAATGCGGACCTACCCTACCACCCCTAGGGAGTCGAGCACAAACACGAATGACGGCTTTCAAGTTAGAGTCAAAGCTCGAACAAGAGAAAAACCTTAAAACTCTAAGTTTTGACTCATTAGGATCAATAAAACGGCTTTACCCTAATTCAACTATAAAATAAATTAGATTTCAACCCGATTGCCAATGGTAATGCGGAAGAGATCGCTGCTATATCTTGTTCTTTCCTTATGATCCTTTTCCTTATATTTACCCTCAATTGAAAGGAATTTTGAAATCTTGTTTGCATTTACCGACAAGAGTAAACGGCCTGTTAGTTTTTTTTCCGCCACTAAGAAAATATGACAAGAGAATAGATATTTTATCTTTTCGAATTGACTCGGTGTGGTGTGTAGAATTTTGAAATGCAGATTTTGAGGCAAATCCATAATATATACATACTAAAAATTTGGATTTTAGTTGTTTTGTTTTTTTTGGACTTGGAAAACAGGATTTTTTTTCATTTCAGAAAAGACAAGAATGGAGCTTTTACAAGTGTTTGAGTGAGCGTATTTATTAATATTAATTTTTGCTCACCACCGTCATAGCAAAATCGTAAACTCAAGGATAAGTATTGGATTTCTTCATTTGTTAAAGAACCTATTGAGTTTGCAAACGTCGCACCTCCTAAAGCGCACGGCGCGTCGTGAATTACTATCACTGTTAATTCACTTGTCTATCCTATATCCGTGCTATTCGTGACAGTCTTAGTGATTATCGGGCTTGCGCACGATTTGGGAACCTGAATTTGAAGTGTTCTTAGCGTTAAATTACGTCGATCAAAGCCAATAATAGTTGGTGTGCTTTAGGTGAAGTTTAGAAAAGAAACGAAGAAAAAACTAGAAAAGGAAAGACGAAAGGAATATAAAGACTTTTTTTTAATGAGAAAAAAAAATATTGGTTTTGATCACCAAATTACGGACACTGTGTTACCAAGGAGATGTTTAACAGGATGTGCTCAACACACGACATTAATTTCCCCATTTTGAATTTGAATTTCAAAAATCTCATAAGTACTGCTAATTTTGACAAAAAGATTTCAGAATTTTTTGATCAATTAAATTACGTCTGCTAAGTTACATTTGTTTTTCCACTTGGCGCTATTTCCTTTATCTTTTTATTAATCAAATTGGAAAAGACAATATCTACTCGGTGTAATGTCAACAACCCCTATAGCATTTCCAAACTTTTGCCAATAATTTCTATAGCTTTTTATGCCGATGACAAGAGGAATATTCCAATTACTTCGTTATCAACTAAACTAACTTTTATTTTATCTTTGTTTTCGAGAAAGCTAAGGATTTTCTTAGTTGATCTTAATTTCGTTTGTATATATATTGAGACCAGCCGCCCTGATCATCCGGGCCTTAATTCAGAAAAGATAATATGCACTGAATGAATTAGTCGTCGGTGATTGGCTGATCAATTGATTCTTTGTTTGTGTTCATTTTGAAAGGTTTCCAGTCACGCGTTCCCGTTGACACTTCGCAAGATCAGATGCATCGCTAGCTACAGTTTATAGTAATTTCGTCGATAGGGATTATTCAATGAGCGAAAAGATAGACGGAACTGAACCAGCCAAGACTAAAGATGCCGAAGAAAAAGAAAAGACTGAAAAACCAGATGAGTCTAAGGAGAAGAAGTTGGAGAAAGAAGAGGTTAGTGGGGAAGTAAAATTCAACTCGAAAGCGCGCTCTTGTATTGTCTAGTGCTCGCGCCGTTCAAAATGCGGTCGAATGTTTTCTTATCCAAGGCTGTGGCTAAAAGACTCACGGCTTATTGAATAAGAAACACAATTTCTTAGCTATTGAGGAGTCATTTTAAACCATACTTTGGAAATATTTGAAATAGTTTATTTAGAGTTTGGGAATGATAACGTGTGCGAGCTTCGGCCTTGTTCTTCATTCTGCACTTCATATTATTGAATTATTGGCACGAGAAATGTTCTCTTTTCTGCTACAAGTGGGCCGTCGAGTTAGGAGTATTGATTTCATCTAGATTAAATGACTCATTTGATACAATATTTTCATAGTATGGCTAATAATCTGCCTCGAGACTTGTCCCTGTCTCTCTCCTGCTTCAAGTGCCAGGCATTCTATATGACCCATATAAGCAAAAGATACAGCTAATTTTTCGATTTCTGATTAAGCTTTCTGTCGTCAAGGAGCGGTTTTTTTTATTAAGATTCATCAACATGTGCTTTTCTTTTAATTCAAATCTTAGCAGTGGTAAAGTAGACTTGTATTTTTAATTTGTGTTGAAGTATTGTCTTTATTATTAAGATTCTCGCGTCATTTCCTAAGTCATGCCAAGATTTAGTTTGTCCAAACTTCATCGAGAAAGATCCAAAATCTTAACTTAGTAATACAATTTCATATCTGTGGAATTTACTATGATTAAATACAGCTGTTTATAGGTACTTATACCACTATGCTAAAGCCAGTCAAGCAATGAAAGAAGGCCAGTGAAGCTTTACTTGTTTTGAAGGGAAAAACATCTTACACTGCACTCTATTGTGTTCCGCGCGACCCCCTCATTACCTCTAGATAATTGCCATTTATCGCAATGAGCCAGTCTTTCAAGATCTTCCAACGATTCCAAAATCCCTAAGGATTTTAAAGGTTATCTCTGAGTCTACTCTTATAAAGTCATGTATCTCGGTATTTTTAATGAAATACATATATTCCTAATTCTTTGGCTTAAATTCAATTATTTTTTCAGGGCACTAATTGACATAACTAGCAAACTTTGTAAAATTTGCGCGAACTTATTCAAACCATTCTTCAACACACACACAAAAAAACAGCTTGGAATTTTTTTATGAGGCAATCGAAGTTTTTATCTTGAATGTCACTCAAGTTCTTCAAACATTTTAAGGAAAAAACACACGGAAATGTGTTTGAGCTAAACGATATTTTTAGCTTAAGAATATTACAACAATTTGTTTTAAACAAATACGTTTCGATAGCTCTCTACTAGTACAAGCTAAGGTTTATTAGGCTTTTATTCATAATGGTTTTTCTGAAAATCTCACATCTGCTGGCAATTTTTCTTGCAAATATTTAAATATTAACTAAAAGAGTGGAAATAATTCAAAAGCAATTTTCATTCACCGAATAAAGAAATTTATTTTTTCTCACAAATGGAATAATAAATGAATGAAACTAGTTAGTCGTTTTATTGTGTAGGCATTTTATTTTTCTTACATCTTATCCATCACGTTATTGTCATGTTCTAGGGATTTCAATTGGTCTTTTATAATTTTTTACGTGAATAAACAATTATTTACCCGAAATATTTTACACATGGGAATTGTTTGACCAAAAATAAATGGAAACATCTTTCTAAGGCGTTAAGTTTATTTTATATTTCAGTCGATATTGCAAATTGAAATTCTGAAATAAATTACGATTTGTGGTCGCGTATTTTTTTCGTTAATTAATGGAATATTTTATGCTATCTTGAAACCTCAGAATTTTCTTAATTCAAGGTTTTCATTAGAATTGAAAATTTTAAATTTCATACTTAAGTGGAAAAATAATCCCTTTTTTATTTCCAAAAAATATTTTTCCTTACTTTTTGTAAAAGTTTTGAATTGTGTAAAGACTAGTGTTGACTACCTAGTTCAATTCTGTAGCCTTATTTTATGATTCTTGTTGTCACAGTAAAAGATGTCCCCACACTTTAGAATGTTTATAAATAAAGTTTGAATGTATGTGTCATGTTGCTAAGAAAAAACTATTAATGGCATTGTATCTCATTATTATTGCTATAGTTTGACACATGTATGACGAATAAAAAAACCTGAAGAATAAATCTTTATAGTTTTAAATAAATATAATTCTTCCTTGACTTAATATGCATTTATTTCAGAAAAAAATATCTAGCTTGATGCGCAAGGAGATGTATTGCCTACAAAATATAGATCAAATATATATACATATATATAAAATAATTATTACTCTTCAAACTTTTTGCGCATATGAGAATATGCATATGAAATTTGGTGTTATAATAAATTTATTATTATTATTATTGCAGTAATTCAACATGGAATTATTTATAGATAAATTGCAATGTTTAACAGCATTCATTTAAAAAAAAAATGTACCTGTAAAGATGTTCTGTAAAATTATCTTTAAAGAAATAATTTAAGATAACCAATGCATTTCTAACAGCTGAAATAGCTTTAATGACCAAATATATATATATATACACATATTCCTCTTGGTTATTATTGTTATATTTTTAATAAATAAAGATATGTTTATAAAGTTTATATATTAGATGTATGTATTATTGAATAGAAAGGAAATCAAAACACAAAATCATTTTTAGAACTTTTTGTCCTAGTTGACCTTTCTGAACTGAATAATGTGGCTCGAATAATGCCATGTTTCGAAACATATTTTAAATAATAATGATAGATTCATTCCTTGTTTCTGTACCCATGACAAACCTCTTCCGGCCTCAAGTAGGCTAAGAGTTAGTCAACATGGCTGTATTTCCTTTGGGTGGCTAGCTAGTCAAGAATTCAAATATCTCAAAGGATGTTTAATTTTCTTTAACCGTATGAATATATAATTTATTAACTTTCCAATATATCCAGAGTCTACTGTGCATAATATTATTACTACCAGAAAAGTGTTCACACAACAAAGCCAACGGATAAGAAAGCAAACAACTCATTATTTTAACCCAGCTAATACTACTTCACAATATTGAATGTCATTGAGTTGAAAATGCAGAATGTACTTAAGGGATTCGATACTCTGTAAAAAAAAAAAATTTAGTTTTTGAAACTTAAATCGAAATAGCTAATAGCAAAAGGAAAATCAGAGTTTGATCAGATGCTGTATAACGTTTTTAACTAAGCTTCTTATTAAGAATGCATTTGTTGTTATGATTATATGTGCATTTTATAGTATGTGGCTATTAGTTATTTAGGGAATTTTTGTCGTGGTTGCACGACTAAGCATGACCTGAAACGTCTGCTGACGTAAACAGACTGAATCCTGATAGTGCATATATCTACCGTTAATCATTGTCAGCTTGAACAAGTTATCAAACCTTTTTTTTTTGAGAAATCTGTTCCATACTACACAACATAAAGACTGCAAATTCTACAAGGTTTTGGTATTATTTGGGCATACTGCTTTGAATAATAGCATTGAAAACTTTTTTGACATCTCAAATATAAACACTTTGCAAGAAGACTGTAAGACGTTAAATATAAGTTAATACCTTTAATAAAAAGGATATTTTTGTTTTATTCTATGAGTAAATACAGGCGTCTCAACATTTTTTACTCTTTTTCTCGACGTACCGACGAACAGATGGAATTCATGTTTAACGATATTATAAAATTTTGTTGAATATTCTATATTAGACATAATTATACTCGAAACACAGACGGACTCTCAAGAACCACAATCAAAATCGAAAGAGCAAATTTACCAAATGAAGAACCACTTTTTTCTTTATCGCACATTCTAAAATCTTTCTTATCTTTCATACGACTCATTTTTGGATCATTAACTGGAGTTCTGGCTTATCTGTACTCCTACTCTTTACCTTATCTCTTAACGACGATGATAATATCTGGTATATATTTAAGAATTTCCTGAAGTGCACCGAAAAGTGTTTACCTTTACATTATTGATCTGTGGTTTTCGCTGATAAGCAATGCTTCTTATGAGAACGTCAAAATCAATTGTTCGACTATGTGTTACACATACCAAATGGATCAACCACCAAATGGATTAGTCTAATGCTGGAAAAAGAAAGAAAAAAAGAAAGTATTTAAGTAATTATCGGAAAAAATATAATTTTAATTTTGACCTCAATTATATGAATAATCAAATAGCAAAGCCCTGCACAAAAAATGGGCCGGCTTGAAAAAAAAATAAAAAAATAAAGAACTTAAAAAAATAGATTTACATAGTTTCGTAACTTTAATGTTACAAATCCGTTTTTCGGTTCTAAAATTAGTTCGTAGCTTGTTTTCTTTTTTTTCTTAATGATTAATTTTAAAAACATATAAGCAATTTTATCACGGTCGAGATCTTTTAATTCTGTGCCTTTTGCCTTTAATTTTAAACATGCTTTGCGTTTTTGTTTGGTTTTCAATCGTTCTACGGAATTCTGAAACTTTCCAGATCGTTTAACGCAAATTTGTTGAACGCAGTCTCTCATATTAAGCATGCGCATGTCTCTTAGATTCTAGATGTCCTATGATAATTGGCACGAAAACCATTTCACTGCTAAGACTCGTTTTCCATCCACACGAAACTAGCTGTATCGGAAGCCATTTCAATGTTACGGCATGTAGTACAGTACGGCGTTTTCCGCTCTTTCGAAAACCGCTTTTGGGAAGCCATACATGGTAAGCCATTTAAGTGTTGCGGCATGTCGTACGTATACAGTACGTTTCTGTGTCAGTCACATGTCTCATTCTTACTGAACGTGCCATGTAACGTGATTTGGCTTGCATCAAATCATTTGCATTTATTTTTTTGATCATATTTGCTTAAAGTTTCTCAGTAGGACACCTTAAGAAACCTCTAAATATATTTGTACCGGGCAGCATTGCTTTGGGCATTAGTCCTGTTGTGTGCTTTGTTTTACTCTTCTATTAAGCTGAAATCTCACCACGCTAGGTTTGCATGTACTGAGGCCAGTTACATGATTAATGGTGGTCAGGTTACCTCACGATAGTCATCTGGCTACATTCAACAACACTGAAATGGCTTTGAACAGTGTGAAACGTACGATACTAACAGCACACTAAACGATGAAACATTCCTTAGTATTGAAATCGCTTCCCATACAGAAGTTTTCGTTTGAGTGGGAAACGTACGGTACTAGCAGCACGCTAAACGTTGAGACATTCCATAACATTGAAATGGCTTCCCATACAGCGGTTTTCTTATGAGTGGGAAACGTGCAGAATACTGACAGTTATAGACGGTAAGGCATGCCGTAACATTGAAATGGCTTCCTATAGAGTAGGTTTCAACAGTACACAATACAGAACAATTAGAAACCCATTAAGTGAAAATGGTAGTATAAAATAAATGGACCAATTTTGTTACAAAAGCTCACCGATTGCAATTAGTGAAAACAACCTTTTATATCTTAGGATACTTTTGTATTTATATTTCATTGTCTCATTCATAATAGGCTACTTTTTCTGGAAACAAAGCTTCAATTGACACGGAAAATAAGGAATATGAAATAGCTCATTTTTTTCCAAAGAAATAATCATGTAGGCATCTTAACTTGTAGCGAGATATTTTTAATCTCTTAAAAAAGGAATTTCCATGGGTTAATTCTCGATAAAATTTAGTATTTTACCACAAGCTCTATCACTGTAATATTGAGAAGGAAATGTTTTTTTCCCCCTTAATTCCTTTACATATCAATGTGAAAAATAACATTATCCATGGTCGGTTTTGAGAAGGTCGTATGGCTAGACTTTCGACCAATGGCTATAGATTTTATGTCAAATTGGTCAATTAATTCTCAGTGTTTAGGAAAGTGTTGCCCACTAGAAAATCTCTATTAGATGCCAAAGGTGATGTCCTAATCAAGCTTTCGACACTTAAGGTATTATTCAAAGCCAAATGCTTTGTTTATCGTTAATGTTGATACATCTTCATGGATATACATAATTAATTATCCTATCAATGAAAGCGCGCCAAACACCATAACAATTTCTAGTGATTTCCGTGCAACATTCTTAATGGCAAAGAGTGAAAAACATTCCTAAGTAGCGTATTTTGGGCAAGCGTGCCCTTAACCTGTGTCCGATATCCTCATATCATCATTGGTGTCGAGTTTCTCATTAAGATCATATCACAACCAAGTGATTTAGTATGGTATATGAGCTTTGCTTTCTTTGTGCACAATTCATCTCACATTGGTCAAGTCTTGGGTCTTTGTTTCTCACAATTGGTTCCTGAAACTTCTCCACACAAAAGAAAAACACGATGTTTTGAAATACTAAAGAATGCCTGTCGTTATCACTTCTAGGATTCATTAGCCACGTATCTGTACGTATCTGATCCCAGACTGTTCACACCGCCCGGACAACGCTGTTTATTACAGCTACTTCTCTACGATAAGTGCTCTGCTCTTAACTGATAAGAAAGATCTTATCTGAACTTGACAATGATGGACTATAGCCTCTATAGCTTTTTCGTAAGTACAAATGCTTTACTCCTTTCGTAATTCGACAAAGTTCGGGTTGAGCGTTTGAAATATAGACGCGTTCTAAAGTTTATAACCTTGAAATGCTCAGTTCGAGTTTGGATTAGTAATTAAACGGATTTAAAGTTACACAGGCGTGGTGATCTGCCAAGGATTGACAAGTAAAGTCATGAACAAATAACTACCAAGTTATCATATCGTCCCTGAAAATAGAACTATATGGCATCCGTCCGTTTTTAATTCACCAAAATCGTAACCTTGGACTAGGAATTCCCCTTCAAGAATGTCCAGAAATTCAATCTATCGGAGCCCCGTCTGCTCTGTAAGAAGATAAGCTTGGGATTTAGGAAATAGCTTTTGACAGCGAAGTAGTCATTGATTGAATACGTAACCTGGTCTGTAAACACCTGACATAGACACGCAGATAAATTTACATTAGGCTAACCTTAGTTTATTGATTATATTCTAATCTTGTGTCAGATCTTGGGTAGCAACTTTAGGACCATTTTTTTGCCATCATTTCGGGAAATCCCACGTTATCGTTATTTTTTTGTATTAAAATATCGAGAGTCGAAGCGCCATGAAGTTCAAAGTTGTTTACAGCTTTGCTGTCATAAACTCTCACATTTTACTAACTTTGTTGTATCAAACTTTGAAAATATGTATAAACTTTTGAATCTCTTAGAACAATTTCATATAAATTTATCTTAGAATTCCTAAAAAGCTTAACCCGAAAACTAGGAAACTTGAGTTCCCCAGAAAAATGATTATATAATAATTTTTTAGTAAATAATTATTATTTTAAGAAGGAGGATTTAGAGACCACGCATCTCGTTAGGAAGCCAAATAAGTTACTCGCAGGCTGTTAAGTATTTGGGGGTAAGGAAGACGGTTTTTAAATTTTTTTAGCAGATAATAATTCAGAGATATTTCAGATATGTAATATTTCTACAGTTCGTTGAATTTTAGTTTTTAGGTCAATGTTTTTTCGAGAGTTTTGACATGAAAATGGTTATCGTTGATCAGGATCCCATGAAAAATTAGGCAACTCTGGAAAACTTTTTTACGCCCAATAGTTTTGAATGAATATAAAAAAAGAACTTTGAAAGTAAATGATATGATGATTCTTTTCGTGACGATATTCATTTCTTTGAGCGTTTTAGACCTTGTATCAGAGAAATAAGAACCAAACGAACCAACTATCTTTGTGACCTTAATTACCAACACAGTTTCAATAATTAACAAACGTATAGAAAGATGTCATTATTGTCGTTCTTGATGAATATTTTATGATATGCAATGGTCGATATATACTGATATCCAAGCTTAGAAACCAAGAAACCACTTCTCAAACAAACCGAGCTACGACAGACAAACGCTATTTCATAAGTTCTTAAGTATTTTCAAGAACTAATCGCCAACGAAGATGGAGGTCGAGGTAAATGTAAAAATTGGCTTGTTTAATACTCATAGGGTTTATATTCGTTGAATTAGCATAATGGTGGTTAAGAATTATTCGAAAAAACTTCATCTGTTTTGTAATTCCAGGTGTCGGTTGAAAATCTTTGAAACTCGATGCAGATTCTTTTTTTACCAAGAAAACTTCGGAAGTCCCCTTCCAAAATTATCTTTTCACCGAGTTATAAATGGCGTTCAACTTCTGTCGATCAAACTTAACTCAAACTTCAGTTTAGACGATAGATGCTGTCTTTGAGTTTATAAATGTAGTTTTGTTGTATTTTCTTTTATTTATTTTTACAGACTCTGGGAATGAAGTTTTCGACAAATTAGTTAATTACTTAAACAAGTAATCCAGAAATTCTAGGTCCTCTCAAATCAGCACTTACAATCATCAATTGAAAGCATAACTCTTTTTTCAGCCTTTAGTTTAGTTCTTATATTTATATTTTTTAAATTTAAGAGAAAAAATCGCTTGTTTTAGTCATTTATAATATCCAACATCGGTATATTTGGTCTTTTGTTAGCCTAACTGTACTTTAAAAGAGGAACATTTATTTAACATTAGAACCTAAAAGTAAAAAAAAGAATTGGTTGCTAGCTAGTAGTTATGTTGTGAAGAGAAACGTTGTGTCCAAAGGATTTTTTACGATTCTTGAACAAGCCCATTAGGCGAACATTCTTCTTTAGCAAATTGAATTAAGTCAGTTATTAAGCATTTATAAGCGACAATGTAAACACTCTAGGTGTTTCAACCGGCTAGATATTCTAGACTTATGAACTCTTTAAATTAATTAGTGCGTGGATCTTTGTTTGAAAAAAAATTTAAAACCCGAAGGGCGTGAATTTTTTAATCTCTATTCTTTAAAAACAATACTTTAATGTTTTACTAACTTATTAGTTGTTAAAACCTCCTCTTCTACAGTATTTCATTATAGTTCTAGCTAACAGTGGTGCAGTTTCCAAAACGTCATTTCAAAGGGACTTTTCCATTACTCTATTGTGCTAAATTACTTTTAATAAATTATCTTAATTTGTATTTTAGACCAACGTACTCAAGCAAGTTTCCTCCCTGAATAGAAATTTTCCAATTAGTGACTTAGAATTTATGATTGTTTTTACGCTTTCAATAAAGTGGAAGAACTGGTTGCCATGTTGTTAAGCGTTTTTTTATTACCTCTAGCCTTTGACGAATGGACTCCAATATTCACCACAGCAAGGAATTCAAACTTACAGCCCTGTATCTCTCAACTACAACCAATAGTCCAAGACGCAACACAACTTATACAACAACAACAACAACAACAACAACAGCAGCAGCAGCAACAGCAGCAGCAACAACAGCAGCAGCAGCAGCAACAGGTTGCTGTAGCTGCTACTTCCCCCTCAGCGAGCGATGAAGCCGGACACAAAAGACTCCATGTTACAAATATCCCGTTTAGATTCAGAGATAATGATCTCAAGCAAATGTTCGGGGTAAGAGTCAGTTTATTTTTTGATTACATGAACACATAGATAAATAGATTTTACTCAAGCTTATAATGATATATAAAATAAGATGTTATGCAGGCTAGATTGTTACTCCGTTATGCTTGAAAAATAATTCTTTTTTTCCCTTACAGCAATTTGGAACTGTTGTTAGATGTTGAAATAATTTACAATGAACGGGGTTCCTAAGGTATAGTATTGTTTTCTTTTATTTTTTGTCTATGATCAGCCTCTATGCTAAAACATAGAAACTCAACTCTCTGGTCTCTCCCTTGATTCAAGGGTTTTTCTCGGGTTCTCCGGTTTTCCTCCCTGCACAAAACCAGCACGCTGTGCCCAGACTATGATCAGCCCAGAGGGTGTTTCAGGGTTTGATACAAGTTGAAGGGTTTTTTTTTAATATCATCGATGCAGTTTAATTTGGAGGATAATTAAATGAATTTCCTTCCTGGGGACATCCTGCAAGGAATCTATATCCTAAGTTAAAAATTAAGACAAATGGCCTTGATATATCGTAATTGAATCACACTCTATTTCCTTCGATAGCATGAGCCCATTTTTTGTCTTAGCCAAGGAAAGATTATAAGTCGTAAATTCGTTCGATAGTTTGAAAAATAGAGTTCGTATTACTCATAAATTTCCATTGAAACGCTTACAATCACCTTTCATACTCAGCAAATTTAAAAAATTCAATTTATCAACGAAACCTATTTAACTCATTAATATAAATATTCCCACGGTTGCAACGGGAAAACCTATTAAGTGTAAAACCCATTTAAGTGCTGCAGAGGAAGCTACACCCGCTACAGGCGATGATGTGAGGCGTATCTCTCGTGCGTGCTTTAAACATCCACGATGAAAATTTCTATTTTTGCTGTGATTGAACTCGTAACCTTATTTATGCGAATATCTTTCAGTCTTTGAGTGGTTTTCTGTTACGGGAAATCCACATCTTGACCTAAACTATCCTTTTCGGTCATGTAGTTCTATTTTTAAACAGAGACAAGACCGAAACGAGGAAGCAGCTGACCTATCAAAGAAAAATTCTCGGCTTCGTTTTAATATTTTCACTCCCTTTTTTTCGTCGTCGTAAGAAAAATTAATATCAAACTTTTCACTCTCTGAATTTATGCGCAGGAAATCGTGATAGAACTTGTTGACCCTTGTTTCCGCGCGTCCAAACACTTAAAATGTATGCCACATTCTTCACACAATTAAACTGCAGCCAAAAGGTCTTAAATTCAGCCTCAATTTTTCTCCATTTCGAATCATTTTTTTTTTTGTTTTTTTGAAGTTTTTAAAAAGTTCTGGGTTTTTTACTCTTTTTTCTTTTTCCCTCGCATTTTTTATTGCGCATGCGCAAACAACTATCAAACGTCAAATGGAATTTTTCAAAGCACGTTGTTTGTGATCAACAGGGATTTGGATTTGTGACATTCAGTAATGGTGAAGATGCCAACAGAGCGCGGGAAAAATTAAATGGGACGATCGTGGATGGCAGAAAAGTGGAGGTAACGACACTCGCTCCGGTATCTCTGAATTGTTTGCTTTTTAACTAACATTCAAACAATAGATTTTTCTTGGTATTGCAAGGGTTCAGAGATAGAGGGAGAGGAGTTGAGAAGGAGAACAAAATAAATGGTTTGAAGGTATAGTTCTTCAAGATAACACCGAATAAAACTATGTCCTTTTGCTGCAACAGAAAGAAAGACTCGAGTGCTAAATGCATCGAATCCTGCAATAACAAGAAAGGGCTAGAAATGTAATCCTGTTGCTGAGTAAAACTCTTGAACATTATTAAAACCTCTAATGTTTTCTGTACTAATAAAGATATTTTGTTGTGCATCTATAGTCTGTCCACAGAGCTAGCAAAACATACTGGAGTGTAGTCTGAATAATGAATGACCATATCGTTGCATGTTATGCAAGTTATGCATGTCTTGCTATTGACACTGAGCATTCTTAATTCAATCAAATAGGTCAACAATGCCACTCCTCGACCGCTTGCCAAAAAAAGCCCGTCTCCCACGCGAGGACCATATAGCAACGGTACTGCATGCCTTGTTCTTCTTTGTCTCCCTCTGTAGTTTGCCATCATTAACTATCATTGCTATCGTTACCTGTTAAATGCTATATTCTCTTTAGGGAATTTGTCTTAAAATTCATTTTTTAGGAGAATTAATATAATTCTAGTCGTGTGGTGTTGTGTTGCATGTATAGAAAAGAACTTTCTCGTGATCGATCGCATGAGCAAAAATGTCTGCCACAAAAAAAGATGATGATGATGAAATACCCATTGGAATACATAGAGCACTTGTTGAATTAGACTTGCATTATAGTAGAAATCTAGAAGTAATCAGTGTTGTGCATTCGTAAGCGTTGAATGTGTCACGTAATCCATCAACATCGATGTAATGTCACGCATATTGTCAAAGTTGCACAAGTTCATAATGTCACGCATATTTTCAATGCATATTGCGACAAGAGAGGTGAACTACTAGACTGTTACAAATTTACAATTTTTGTAACAAAACAAAAAGTTAAAACTATATTGGTCTTTTTCAAGTTCAAACAACCTTGTAGTGCAAAGGATTGTGGGAGCTTTTTGATTGGGTAATTCTCTACTTTCACATCCCCATAATGCCTTGCGTATTTGGGGGGCAACCAATCAAAAAACTGTCCCAAATTGAAAGGTTTCTTTATTGAATTTATACTATACCTGCTTTTATCTGTACAATACTGATTATCAGTTTATTCAAGTTATATTTGCGTGTACAGATCATCAACAGTTTTGGTCTTACAGAAAATGTATTGACTTACGAAAAAAGTTTTAAAATTTACCTTAAACGTCTTCAAGCTTCTATCTTTTTCTATTTTTTTTATTTCTTCGTATTATTTTTGGATGCCAAACAAGATAATGTCAACATTGTTTGATCAGCCTTCAGTAAAATAAGGGGGTTTTTACCCTCTGGTTACCCCCAAAAGACGCAAAGTATCATGGGGATGTGAAAGTAAAGAATGCGAATTCTGCTCGCTTCTTCGTTGCACCACTAAACTAATATGAAAACCACACAGGAGTCGAGAAAACTTCGTTGTTATAACACACCATAGCACCAACCAACCAATTAAAGAGATGGGGGCTTGCGCTTGCGTATTTAACCATAATACCTCGAGTGAATCTCATATGATCAGCAGAAATCATGGTTAGTAGATCATGTAGATGAACATAGATTACCATATTCTGTGCTAATTTTAAAAGAAGGAAGTTGAATAAAATTGAGCTAGGTTCGCAAATCATTGTGGTTAAAGCGCATCAGCCGCCGCCATCTTGGATTACCTTCATCAACACACACGTAGACATTATCTGTTTCACATACGTCAAACACCGTGTGTGCCATGGCCAACCTCATATTCCTGTCACGATTAAACGCACAGGCGTCTTCAGCACTCGCTCAATCGTCGGGGAATCGATTTTCCGACCGGCTGTGGCACTCTGGGTGTTGTACGAGCTCAATTTGACTGACTATCGATTGATTTAATTCAGGTCTTTCACGAAGTGTGAGAGGAACGAGAAGAGGAATATTACCGATTACCAAGTTTACTACCAGGGCTATTCCTCAGTTAGCAATCCCTGCTGGGTATGAGGCGGCTGCATATCCTGGGTAAGAAGATATTCTATTGATATATTTATATGTATTTATTATTATTATTATATATAATGGTTACTACTGAGGTGAGCGAGAGCTGATACGTCGGCCATCTTGAATTATGGGATGCCAAGAGGGTAAACGTAGAAAATTAATGAAGCATAGAATGGCTAGGTTACGTTTTCTACAATTCTAGTGTTTTTTGTTGTTGTTGTTGTTTTAGGCAACCCCTTCCTATCTTGGGAAAAACTTGTCTATCTGTTAATCCACTGAGTAGCGACAGGGCAGAAAAACGGATTTTGGCCTTTCGCCATAAGGAGAGCTTTACGTATTTAAGCTTAATATTTTGTAAACACGTTCTTTTGCAGCCAAATAGCAAAATATCAAATGCGACCAAAATGTATTGAATGCGTATTTGAGATTTTAAGCCGTGTACTTTGGGAGAGGTGATATTTTCTTCAGCAGAAAAACTGTAATTTTTGTGAATACTAATAACTAAAAATCGTGAAGTTGTCGTTTTTTCTGTCCTTGTCCTGAGTAGCTAAATTGGCTTTTTTTTCTGTAGTTTATACGAAGCATACGCCGATCAGTTATGGCAGACAGCGGTAAGTACTGCAGTATATAATGTTACCGTTGCCGCGTGTTCAGGGTTCTAAAGGCATAGCATAGTAAAAGATATTTAATTTTATTCCCGCCTTAAATGACAGAAATAACGCCTTGTCTACTATAAGCTAAGGGGATGTACCATCAAATAATCGAGGGAATTGCTGGAATTAATGTTGCACGATAATATATTTTGTAAAGAACGCAATTTTTTGTGTGTGTTTGCTTGTTATTCCTTTTCTGATAGCGGGTTAAGTGGTGCTCGATATTTTTGGGGGATTTGCGCAACCACATCCTCCTTAATCATAATTTTAAATAATTAATTACTAAAACATACGTGGAAGTAACCAAAAATGCTTAGGGCCGGTCATTTTGTCGCATCATACTTTGCGCGCCGCGTTCACCGCTCAGCTGATAGTACATGCACACGATTTTCGTTTTTGCGCACCACCGACAAAAGCGAGGGTTAAATCTCGTTTGCCGTCGTCTCTGGAAATATTCTTGCTGTCATTTTTTTTTCAATTTCCTGATAATCTTAATTTTGTTAGGCTTAATTTCTGAATCGATTATAAGAATTAAGCCTTTTAGGGACTTAAATGCCATAAGGTTATTCAGCGATGTGCACTTGACCTTTGATATTGTCTTTTCTCACGATTGTTCTCTTTTACGTCACGTAGGCTTATCTCAGAAGACCCACGTGCGCTGCTTACCCAAGGTAAATGTTAGTAAGACCACCTTTACCCCTGATAACCTGCATAATACGTACATATACCTCTGTAAATCGACCATTTATCCTAAGAATCCTTCATTGTTAAACGACCACACCCTTACCCTAAGTATCCTTCACCCTTGTGGATAACGACCACCTTTACTAAAGAGAATATGTAGGAAGCTTTTCATACTCTCCTGCATTGCCTTCAGAACCTTTCATAATCCGTACAGATACCTCTTTAATTCGACCATTCATCGTAAAAAATCCTGTATAATTCATATAGACATCTTTGGATTATAGGACCACCCTTACCTTAAGTAACCTTCAGACCCGTACCGACACCCTTGTGGAAAACGACCACTTTTACCCCCTCCATAATCCGAACAAAGTCCTGTGAAATATGACCACTAAAGATCAAGATCTGCCATTTCAGTATTAACTGTGTGAGACCTTTTTGAATAAAATCTGTTATTTCCCCTCTTTCAGTTATGAAATCGCATACACGACAGGATATCCGGTAAGTCGACTGATAACCAAACATGGGATCCCTGTTTGCAAGTAGTTTGAGGGAGGACTAGAGCACTTCAACCTCTAGTACGCCTCAAAATTTGTGAGACTCATGTTTTTAAATTTTCATTGTCTCTAGGCAACAGCAGCATACGCCGCTACTCCAGCAGCCTACAGAACACCGATAGCAGCCCCTCCCCCCTCAGTAGCCTACACTACAGGATTCAGATATGCTCCTTACTGATTGACATAGACAGACAGACAAACACACACAATAACTCACTCATCCATTTAGCAATCCTACGTAATTTTAGATAGACAAAACGTTTAATAAATATTATATGTATCTATATTTACGGTAGGTTTGTGGATCAAACAGAAATGAGCCGCGAAGAAAGGGCGTGCGTCGTTGCGCCGTCCTTTCGTTAGCAAAGCTCGCTCTCTAAAGCCTGGTTCACCCTAGAAGCGGAATCGAAGACTCAGTAGTGTATGCTGATCATTAACAGTGATTTTCTTTTTTAACATGTGATACTTAGTCTCCGACTCCGATTCAGTGTGAACCATGCTTAATATTCTATTGATGAAGTTTTTTTCTTAAAGATATCTTGATTATCATTATCGTACTAAATTTTTTATTGTGCATTCCGGCGGTTCCTTTCTCTCTTTCTCTCTCGGAATGTAATTCATGACCATACTGATAAAACTGAATAAGCCTCGCATAATATAGTAATAAAAGAGAGCATAAATATGAAAGGGAAACTTCTTAACAAGGCGTGTGCCATGTAAATCTTAGTTGGGCTATTCTTAGAAACCGGATGCGGTTTAAATTTTGCCTTACCCTACTCCAGAGCGTTGTCAACTAGCGCACGCCCGCCCTTTCCGTTTAATGTTTTTATCGTCGTTTTGCACCTGGTGGTTTTGATCACTAAAAACGAAATTTAAATTGCATTCGGTTACTAAAAATAGCCCAACCGGGAATTTACATGGCGCGCGCGTTATTAAGAAGTTTCTCTCTCTTATATATGCTCTCTTGAGTAATATTATTTCTTAGCAAGTCTATAGAGGTAGTATTGATTCGATGTATAGGCCAATTATCTTCCCTTATGAAATCTTGATACAACTATCAGGATCCTTATATCTTAGCCTGTCTCCGAGGAGAGAAAATGATTATAATAGTAGTGGATTAAAGCCACGGGAAGACAACAGTTTTTATCGCTCTAGCTTCTTTAGCACCCTTTCTTAATTCTTGTCAATTGGCGCACGAAAATACAAACTGGGTTTATCTCCCAAAATAAGATCAAAGTTTTAATATCGCGCACAAATATGCGAAGCAAAAAAAATGTCTGTTCTGTTTCAGTTCTATTTAAAATTAGCCTGTCGACCCGGACAACAAGTAACTATCGTGTAAAGAAATTTTTAGTGTCTATATTCGAACTTAAAGTAAAATATATGTAAAAGCCACTTAGTGGCCACAGTTTCATCTGATTACATTTAGAATTTACTGATCACAGGAACAATAACCTGCTTAAACTACACAGCGGTTTAATGTTAACACATGCGTGTGGTTCTCAAGGCGCGGACGCCTGTCTTTCCCGCCAAAAGTTTGGGATTCAGCTCTTTATTTTCTTAATTTACTTAAACTTTTTAAAAAATCTTATGACGCCGTGTCTCAAATGTCTTAAACGCTTCAGTGCATATTCAGTTTTAACCAATAATATTTGGAGTTTGGGATACCTGTGCTGGAGGAACCCACGCATGCGCTGATGTACACCAAACTGTAATTTTTTAATCAGTGATCTTGACTAATATTTCATTCTGTACCTTGACTTTTGATGTATAGAGGATTTCGAAGTATTTGAATTTTTCAATATGAACCATTTGTAATTAGTTCTTATTATTAATGAAATCTGTAATAATAATATATCCTGTGAAAATGGAATATATTACCAAAAATGGCCAAAAAGAAATAAATGTTCTGAGAAAATAAAAATATAATCGTTTTTATCAGTGCGCATGCGCTGCTAATTCTCCACCTTTTAACACTGGAAGTCCACGTTTTCCCTTTTTTAAAATTAAAGTTATACATACGGTTAACCTGATTGGCTTCCGCTTTCACCCAATCAAAAAGCGATAATGGTTATTAACTTTAGCTAATTACATTGCTTGAAGGTTAAAACCTTTTGTATATCATAGGACTATACGTTTCGTACCAATTTGACATTGCCACGTATATAACGTTCGTATTCTTTCTTGCGCAGCGCCATTATAACACAGGAGCCCCAAACGTAGAATTTTGATTAAAAAATTTTGATAAACTTCTCAGTCAAATTTTTAAATACATATTGTAAGAACAATCTTTCCACTTAAGCTTCGCTTCAAGTTTTTTGAATTTCCGGGACTGAAAATTATATTTAACAGCTGTGACTATCTAGCGTCTTTATCGCGTAAGCACGAGCGTTCATATATATCTAAGCAAAAAGCGTTAATTCTGTGAAGAAGAAATAGAAATGAATATTGCATAGGATAATAATGATAACTGAGATACCAATCTTACGATACCAGTATCCATCAATTGATGGGTGTTATTTTTGAACGCTAAAAGAAGCGTGATACGTGCGCTTCCTCTTGTGCTCTAAGCAGCTGTTGACAGCTTAGTACTTTTTTTAGCCAGTTCACCAATATATTGCATAATTAAAATTTCTGACTGAGTGATAGAGGCAATTTCTTTAAGTATAATTGTCATTTAAGAGACCCGGGGATTGTTTGTCGTCTGTGGGGAGGGGGACATGGTTCGTAATCTGGGGCAACTGGAGGGGCCAGTTAAATATTGACAGGTATCTAAAGAAGGGGATACATACAGTACCAACCTTTAGTAAGGGAGGGTCATAGAAAAGAAGCAAAAAGTGTGAGTTAATCGTTATGATTTTGCAACAAATATCCTCTCCCCTTCCCCCCCCCCCCCCTCCCCTCCTCCCTCCTCCCACTTCAAACAAACAAATCATGACTGGTGCCTTATGTCTGTTTCTGGAGGATGCGTTGGCGGCAAGAAAACTCTTTAGTAAATGAACAGAAAATGATAGGAAATAAGCAGCTAGTGTCGAATTCGGTTTCTCATAAAAAAGTACATTAGACCTTTTTTTGAGAATTTCGTAATTATTAAGACCAAGATTTCGAAGACCGCTAAATTGAAAGAAAAGTCGAAAAGGAAACCTTGGAAATGAGAAAATATTAAATGATGTCTTAATGAAGCGGCACTGAAAAAACAGAGAAAATGAGAGTGGAGAATGAAAAAAGAAACGAAGAAAAAGAAAACTGAAAAGAAGGAAGGAAGCAAGAAAAATGACGAAAGAAAGAAGTTAATATTAAGGAAAAAAAGGGAACAAGAATCAGCCACTCCCCCCTCCCCATAGTCACTGATTGTCACACTAGTCTCCAGTTTCCGTGTTTGTTTTATACAGTTGAAAAGACAAGACTGTATGCCAAAGGAACTATAAGAAATCCGTCTAGCAACTGTAATAAATACAAGAAAAAATGTCTTCTAAACCAAGCCAGGAGTTAGTCAGTCTTTTCAAGGATCTCAGAGAAAAAGCTCAAAAATCTGGCGTCAGTAAAGAAGACATAAAGAACGAGTTCAAAAGAGGTGTTAAAAGTCGACCAAGGAAGACGAGCTCCAAAATTACTCTTTTTATAGTGTTCTTCATTATTCCTGTAGCTCTTGGTCTCGGAAGTTATTTTTCTTCTCGATACCTCATGGATCTTTGGAAGGATGATTTATGCCTTTTGAATGTTAATGAAATTTTCAACGAGGTCGCTCGAAAGCCAACAAACTGTTCACTCATGTGCGAAGGACAAACAGAAGTTTCTCGACTTTCTGGACTTACAAGGCACAATTTTATCGAAAATTACGCTTACAATGGTCGCCCTTTAGTCGTTACAGATGCAGCTAAGAACTGGTCAGCTCTAGAAGTCTTCAACTTTTCGTTTTTTAAGCAACTTTACGATAGGAATAACGGGTCGTACGATGTGAATGAAGAAGAATGTCAATTCTTTCCTTACAAAACCAACTTCAGTTCACTTCGAGAAGCCTTTAATATGCCCAAAGAAAGAGCTGAACTTAAAACTGAGCCTTGGTATTTTGGATGGTAAGTATTAAAAACCATAAAGCTTACTTTATTCATTTTGACACCTATATTTCGTTTTTTATGATAAATATTTTTTGAAAGAAAAACATGCGGATCCAAGTCATATCAGCTGCGATCATCAGCTGTTCTTTAAAGATATTTTATCTCTTGTTTTTATCTCTGTCATATTAATTGGTATCTTTTTAATATTTAAATATAATATGTATATTCCTTTAAGTTTAAATATTTAAAAGCTTACATATGTACAATATATTCTACCTTAAAATAAGTGTCTTGATATTTTGATCATTAGCTGAATTTTTCTTTCAATTTATACTCAGGTTTTAGTCAAGCTTTTTCTCGTTATAACTTGTTTTTCCCCGGTTTTGAAAAGTATCTCCACCTCCTTGAAAGCTCATAGACTACGTGTACGCTCAAAAAAGAGTAGACATAATTGACACCTCAATATTCCTAAAGTTTTACTGTTTCAACAGATGTTGCGTTCCGTCTTCATAATACAACCTACAGAAAACTTGACACCGTATGAAGCATTATTCAATTATTTTCCAGCAAAGAAAGCAAGGATGCATAATCAAACTACATGGAATATCAAATAAAAGCACCTCCAAATGTCTTCTAAGGGTTCTCTTTCTTCTTGTTTTTTCGTTCCAGTAAATGATTTTAGAAATCAAAAAGCATTTTTTTTTACAAATCTATGCTTGTTTTATTTTTCTTATCTTACATTGTTTTGCAAACCAAAATACTATGATTTCTATTTTAGAAAGGCTTAGTAATGGAAATCCTTTTTGTGTGGTATCATGCAGCTTAATTGTCAATAGAGCAAGAAGCATGAAAGCATTAAGAAGGAAAACAAAAGGAATTGCTAATGAAACATCCATATAGCAATTATAGAAAGAACATTAATTTGCATGAAAGCTTTAGCTAAAACCATATGGTGTTAATGTTTCTGGTATATTCAGAATATTGTCAATGCCGCGTTCTCTTTTTCAAAATTCTTTTTAAAATTTCTTTGATTTTTTTGCCCTGAAAGTCTTTATCTTGTAATATGCCAAATGCTTTCTTATGATTGTGAAGTGGATGAGAATGTGAATAGAAAGTCCGAATATTAATTATCTTTACCATAAAACTTCAAAATTTACTGAGCCCTAAAACGACCTCTGGGCTGATCAAAGTCAAGGCACAGCTAAACCCACAGATCAAATTTACTTATGTTGTTTAGTGGAGGAAAGAAGTTTTGATAGCAGAGAAGCCAAAGAAAAACCCTTGAATCAATGAAGAGACCATTTTTAGGTTTAAACTACTGATAGCAAGGTGTAATAGCCCTAGGGGGAGGGGGGTAATAGCACTCTCTGCTGGGCATCATTAACAGTCTGATGCTTCTGACATACATTTCTGACATTGTGGACAGAGTTACTAAAGACTTATCTACATAGCAAGTTGAATATGCTGACAGCATGACATCCTCACAAAAACTGCTGAGTTATCATGTGAATGGTGTCGTATAGGTGACATAAAAAATATGGAAGTCAGATATAAATGGCATAAATAACCATTTTGTAACTCTTATTTTTATTTTCGTAGGAGTAATTGTGACCCAGTGGTCAGAGAAAAGTTACGTGAACATTATCAGTTACCATACTTCCTTCCATCTGATACCGAGACAAGTCAACAGGATTGGTTGTTTATGGGAGGACCTGGTCTTGGGGCTCAGATACATGTAAGTGATTTATAGATGGTGGGTAGCATTCATACAGGGAGAGGCACTGGGATGGATTGGGTGTCTAGCCACCCCTGTTAGAGCTAAAGATTATGAATGATGTAAAATCTATAGAGGAAGCTATTTTGGCTCCAATAACTTCATTGATACTCTGATCAATCTTTGGACTGATCATGGGGGGAGGTTAAGTGCTATCATGCATTTCTTGTCTTGTTGCAATTGGAAGAAAATTGGAAGTTCTTGGGGTTAGGGGGTCCTTTTACAAATTCCCTTCCTGGTGCGGGGTATGGAAATTTTCTGGAACTACACAATGTACATTTTATTATTTATTGCACTGTTTTTATTTACATCAAGATCGATAGTGTTGAGCGTCCCTCTTGGCAAGCACAACTGTCAGGAACTAAAGTATGGACTCTCATCCCACCACCAGAATGTGAACATGTCTGTTCTACCCTTAAGGTTCAAGTTAACAAAGGGGAAGTCAGTAAGTATATAGGGTGTCAAGCTGTAACACTTGCCCTTCACTACTATGAGTCCTACTGGTGGGGATGTAATTTTGATTCCTGTGGACACCAGTGACCTTATCATGGCAGTTTGACGTGTTCTTCCCTTCCTAGTTGCTATGAGGGTTTTTTGTTGTCTCGGACATTCTCAAGGTATACTTCCTCAGTAAAAATCAACTTGCCAGTGAAAGTTATGTACTTGGATTATTATAATGAACTTGGTATAGACCATTTTCTTAAGGTTGTATGCGCATCCAAATTTAAAGAACTTGACGGGCCATGATACCAGAACAGGAGCTTGTAATGAGAATTATCATGCATTTCTATGAACTTTTTTTCGATAAGAATTCATAAAATTGATTGTTCTCCTCTTTAAATATAAAACCGTCTTCTCAATTTTACTGAATTTGCATTTTTCAGTCTTGAAGTCCGTCAAGTCGGATGCGCGCACAACCGCAATGGTCTATTGAGTGTCAAGTGTCTCCCGGAAATTGAAATGTTATTGGATCTTAGCAAATTGTAGGATGGGGGTTAAATATCCTGTCAGGCCTTTTTTATAGTCCCTGTCCTGTTGCTATTTTTGGCAACTTTTTGGATTAATGTTAATGTCTTTTATTGATATATCCTTTGCTGTTCTAGTCATCGTAGATACAAACCAATGGTTCCATAAGACAGAGGTTCTCCCTGGAGACATTAGTATAACAATAGGAGCAGAGTTTGATTAAACTATATCATTAAATGCTAGATTTAGTAATGATGGAGGTCAAAACGATGGTCCATGGTAGATATAGTTTAAACTCCTATGGATTTGTTCTTCTATCATCGTTTACTAACATACCACAAGAAACCGACAGAATGCTTCCAGAAAAGTACCAAAGGCATTAAAAAAAAAGATTAAATACGAAGTATTTTATTAATAATAATAATAATATTAATGTAAGTAGCTTGGCTTGTCATTTTATGTAAAGAAAATTTAAAGCTATGAAATTATAATATACCAGTTGTCCTATTATATATATCATACACCCAACATAAATTATAAACATAGATTTGAAATGTTGCTATAGCAACAAGTAACCATGGCAACATCAATCAAGACCACTAGATAGAGGGCCAGTAATATTGCTACTACTTTTGATGCTGTTTTTGATTGTTATTAGCTTGACTCGATGTAAGTAGCCTACGTGTAGATGGAATTAAACCCGAGTCAGAAAAAACCAGGTTCTGGTTCAACTGCACACAGATTAGAGCTTTAAATTAATTAAACAACAAATCTCATATCACTGATTGTTAAAATTTGAAGTCATTGAAGAATATTGTCTCTGGCCCCAATTACTGATCAAGTAATGCCTAAAGCGATGACCCTAAGAAATGTACAACTGTGTAGAAGGCTAATAACTCTATGTTACGCATCCACAAATGGCTGCCTCAGATCATCTTTTAAGAAAACAATGCATTTACAATTCTATTTTTCTATATTTTCAATTATCATCTATCTTGGCTTTTTACAATACATTATTCATAATTTCAAGAAATTTAGGATACGGTTCTGAATTTAGTAAATCATTTGTCTTCCCTAAAGTAAGGTTAATTATTACTATGTACATTGGCTTAAATTATGACACCCCTTCCAAACTGCTACGCACACTGGCATCAGACAATTTCTGAATGTGACAAACAATGTGCATTGTGGTCTAGCTTGGGTACGAACCACATTAGAAGCCATGATGAAAAGAACATGTTTTCACTCAAGCTTTACCACAATGCACATTGTTCACCCGTCTCAGACGATGCCTATAATTATAATGTCCTTCATTTTGTAGGCAAGTTACTGTTTAATGAGAACTGCCGGCTCATACTAAACGGTATTATACTTGGCAAATGATGTGTCACTGTTATCGGAATTCATAAATAGGTTGGCTGTGATCTGGAATGTGTGTAAGGTTGAGTGACTGGAACCATTCTGAGCTTCGATGATAATAGTATCCTTCGATGGTTGCAGTTGATTTTTGTAAACAAATATAGTAGAAGCCTGCAAAAGAGGCACCGCTGATGTCTCTGATCTTGTGGTCAGGGACTAAGAACTGTTCCTAGAATTTGAAATAGTTACAAGGTGAGCCAATACATATTTTAGAGTCAAAAACAGAGGTGTCTGCAGCAACAACAACAACGACAGCAGCAACAACAACAGCAACAACAGCAACACAACAGCAGCAGCAACAACACCATCAGCAGCAACAACAGCAACACCAACAGCAGCAACACCAACAGCAGCAACAACAACAGCAGCAACAACAGCAGCAACAACAGCAGCAACAGCAGCAACAGCAGCAGCAACAGCAGCAACAACAACAGCAGCAACAACAGCAGCAACAACAGCAGCAGCAAACAGCAAGTACAAAAGAAACAACAACGGCAGCAAACATAGCAACAACAACAACAGCAGCAACAACAACAGCAACAACAACAACAGCAGCAACAACAACAGCAGCAACAACAGCAGCAGCAAACAGCAAGTACAAAAGAAACAACAACAGTAGCAAACATAGCAACAACAACAACAGCAGCAGTAAACAGCAACTACACAAGAAGCAACAACAACAGCAGCAAGACAAGTATATCAACAACTACAACAGCAGCAGCATTAACTGCATCATCAACAACAAAATCATGTATTTTATCATACAGCATCATTATCAACTATTAACATTAACAGTAGTATCAGTATTTATCCATAACACTAGGTTTTACTTACTTTCCATCTCATGAAGACGAAATCTATATTATCCAGCTGAGAATAGTCAAAGCTGTCCGAGTTGAAAGTTTTTGCAAATTGATAAAAAGCCAGGAATTTTCCCTGTCGATCAACAGAATATCTATCACAAGGGGGAAAACAACAAACAGCTTCAACGACACAATATGGGGATTGGCATGCCACAAGGGTCTATGTTGGGACCACTGGATTCATTAAATCTTACCCAATGTTTTCTGTCCACATCTTCATCAGCATCCTTATGAGTGAAAAGAAAAAGAAAAATTCATCAAAAAGTTTTAAATTAATTAAAGAATAAATTGATAATAACTAGAGCTTACTATTGCGGACTGTAGGTGTGTGGAATATATCAGGAGAAATTTTTAAACATGGCATAAAAAAACTTAACAACTGTACTACTAATAAATCTAAAATACAACTTTCATATTTTTTCCACTTGTTTTAAACGATTCAAAAGATAATAATAAAGTTTCCCCTAAAATCTAAAGTAGACTGCAATCCATATGTCTGGGAAATAGAATGAAAACTAAATAGCACAAGATCAATTCATTTGTTTCCAATTGTTTCATTAGTGCTTTTTTTGTACTAATTAGTACTATTTCATGGATATTTGTTTTGCACTTTTTTCACAGTACTCAACTTTAGAAGTCTTGCAGTATTTTTTGCAACCTACCCATTTCCTTGTCAGGAAAGGATGTTTCCTTCCTATAACTTCTCCATCAAAATATGTTGTTAATGTAGGAAATTCCTGTGTTAAACAATAAAGAGAAATTTGGACTGGTTAACAAAACTGTCAAATGGTTGAAAAGAAAGTTGATCCTTTATTAGCTATATTCCATTTCATCGTTAGATATCTGTGACTTAATGCCAGAAAAAGAAACATTCATCAAAAAGTTGGGGTGATTGGCAAATTTTTGGTAGGAAAAAGGGGGGATGGACAAATTTTTATCAGAAAAATGGGAGGGATGCACAATTTTTTGGAAGAAGCTACAAGCCTTGCTTAGGGGGGGATCATATTTCTTGCATAAGTTTAAGGGGGGTGTTAAGAATTATTCTGGACATTTCAAATTTTCACCTGCTGGCAGTTAGTTGGACTAATATGAAAGAATTCAAAAACCAGTTCTACCTTTTTATTAAAATTCTGAAGAAAAAAAATTCTTTCGTTTAACTTATTCCCATTCATTTCCTTTTCATTTATTTCTTCTCTTTTTATTCATTTTTTGAAAACTGATCATTTTAAAACATGCAGCATTATCTATAAATTTATTCAATTCTATGTGGTATAATTGCAAAGAAATATTACATGGGAAAATGATATATTTCTTTAGAACTGAATACAGGCTGTAAAATAATCAAAATGAGATTTAAAATTATCCTTACTGTCTCTGATCAAGTATAAAACATTCAAAAAAAACACCTAGGAAACTCAAGCATCAGCTTATTCTTTTGAATAGAGGTTTTGAAACATCAAGTGACCGCATCCATGTTATATGACAGAACCATAAAATCCCTTAACTCTCTGGAATTGATCGTTCTTGTGTTGTACAAAGCAATCATATTGTTCCTGCCATTCAACATGTATGCCACCACTTGATGGTGGTCAAAATCATAACGTATTTTACAAATTTCTAGATGTTTCCAAAACATTTTTCAAATTTTTGTGATTAAATAAACTTCATTATTTATAAAAATTATTTGAAGTACAAGTCAATCATTTCCCATTAATAGAAAAAATATATATATATAATTCATAGTAAGTTTATATTTAAAAACTTAATGTTAATATAACTTTTGTACAAATCTTAATTTGTACTTAAATTTATGGTACAAAACTACGAGTTTATTTAATATTATTTATGAACTATTATGTATTATATAACGAACCTGGATAAGACTATTTGAAAGGTAGGTTTTGTCACTAAATTAATCTTCGGTTTACAGACGGGAATTTATTTAAAAACTTTTATTTTTTAGTAAAATAAGAGTCAGGGTTTGAAAAATTGTAGTCTTTTCGTTTAAGATAAAATTCACCTCACCTCTGTTAACTCTTTTATCTTTAGATATCCACAGAGAAAAGCATTTTCGTCGTCCACATGCTGTATAAATGTATAAATTATGTTGTTCATGATATATTCGTGAAGTTTGAAAGTTTGATAGTGAAAAAATACTTTGAGAAGAAGTAAAGATGACAGAGACAGAAGTCGAACAAGACAAGACCCACACGAACCTGTAGTACAACTTCTACATCGTAACGATTTCCTTTACTTTTTTGATGTCCTTGGAATCTAGAACCACTGTAGAGTAAGGATTGAGCAAGACCGGGTTGTTTAGTACTGGGAGGAAGAGGATTTGCAGCCACTTTTCCCGGCATATTTTCGTCTTCCTTCACAGTTTTTACAACAAATCTTTTGAAAGAACCTCCTCCTCTAGGGATTATGGGCAATGACTTTTTGACACGTGACCTGGAGAAGACCAAGACGTCACGCGATGGAACCACAGGAAACCCAATCTCGATATGATCATCGTTTCTTTTCTCCTATTTTTTTCATTCAAATTATTGTTCTTTCTTTAATTCGTCATTTATTCTGATTTCCTATTCATCTACTTCCTTTTTCTTTCATCTTTTATTATTTTATTCTCTTTCTTTCCGCCTTTCTTTTCTTTCAATTTCTTTCTTTTCTTCTTCCTTTCTCTTTCTTTTTTTTATGCATACACTTCTTTCTTTGACCAAAACCTTTAGGTAAAACAAAATAAACGTAATACCGAGAATAATCTGCATACTTGGGTTGAATATCAACCTGAATAAGCGCATTCTATGGGTATTACGCATATTGTTTTACCTTTTCTTTTTCGAATTCACTTCACACGCTACACGCGCGGACACATGAAGCACAACTCAGCATGCTAAAATATAAAATAAATAAAAATCCTGTTTTTTATCTATCCCTTTTTTCTCAAGGCGTAGGTCTTCAATAAAAGAATGAAAACCAAGGTAAAATATGCAGTTTAGTACTTTCATTTATTCCATTTTTCTTGTTTTCTCCTGTTTCTTCTCTCTTTTCTATAGTACATTCAATAAAAACAACTTTCGTTTAAAAACGCACATTCAGCTTTCAGATTAATACACTTGTGTGCGAGATATCATGCTCTTGATGTTAAAAATCCTTCAATAATACTTTACTTATAAGTTCTCTACTGCGTGATAACTACCCAAGCCAAGTCGATCTTGTCCAGCCATTTATTTTACAATCTTCTTATACGAATGAGAAACTTTCAACCTTTCCTAGTTCGTTTCTAACTCGACAGTTTTCGCGTTCTAGGGGTGTTAACGTATATAACTTATTCCAATCAAGTACGTTTCCCCTGTATTTTTTGTGCTAACTTGTGGTTGTAGACGCATGCTTCGTATGAGTCGTACCGCTGACTTCTTCTTTCCCTCTATCACGTGACCCATGAGTATGAGTTCTCCCAGTTCCCCGGTGCTTAATTTTTCCAGCGACCTGTGGGGGTGGGTGTGCGTCAGGGTCTGTTTTAAGTATGGTCCCAACAGCTTTTGTTCTTCCTTCTCTGAAAATCATTCGGGTGTTTAGCTTTAGGTATTCTGGGTGTTTGATGAAACGGAATGTTACTGTTGCTTTGTCGCCGGTTCGCAAATGAGGTTGGCTCATCCTGATAATGGTTGCCGTTTGACGTAAACTGCCACAGTGAACTGGGAACGAGAAAGGAGAACAAGGTCAAGGTCAAGAGCTAAGATCTAATATGGCAAAACGTACTAGAGAATGATAATGATGATGATTATGATGCGCATCATTATCATCTCTTATCTCCATCATCAATGACATCATCATTGATATCAAAGTCGTCATCGTCATCGCCATCGACATCGACATCATTATCATCATCACCATCGTCATCATCAATTTTAATATCTATGTCTTCATTGTGGTCATCATCATCATCATCGTTATCGTTTGTTTCATCTTTGTGAATCAATGTGATCATCATCATCATCACCAACCCCGTCACCATTATCATCTGACATCACTTACTCATTGCTTGGTATTTACAGCTGATTGTAGTTGGATGGTGAAGAACCAGCACCTCTGCCTGAAACTCCCAGCACGACTGAGGTTTGAGCCGCTTATCAACCATCACCATGCCCTTGCGAATCTGCGATCGCTTAATCTTCAATCAGAAAAAAGAAAATGTTTCCAACTTAGTTAAAGTCGTTTAATTTACAAGGATAGGATGAGTACTGGTTTTGTTCCGAAATCTTCTGGATCCATGGCTTTAATATATACGAATCAGGGTATCAAGGATAGCGTTAGTGAGAGTGCACTTTCTTCTCACCTCTGTGCTATTCGCTAAATGCAAATTCACTCTGTAAGTTAGCTATGCCCTGACTTTGATCAGCCCAGAGGTTATTTCAGGGTTCAATCTGTGACCCAGAACAGCTCTGAGGTTGTTTCAGGGTTTAATCTGTGAGTTAGCCATGCCCTGGCTTAGATCAGCCAAGAGGTCGTTGAAGCCTCGAATCTTCCAACAATGTTTGAAAACTGACCTTTTTCAAAGAGAACGAAGCAGTCTGCCCTCCGCGGACCTCTTTCACTGGCATTCGTTTTCTGTGGATGCTCCTGATAGCAATAGGTTGAAACTGACCAAGAGGGTCTGGGCCGAGGAGCATTGTGTCGTTCAACCGGATGATCCCTTGCATACATGTCCCTGATATCACGGTCCCTACGCCCTGCAAACAGAGGGCAGTGTTAGTACACTTGTTTATCTATTTCAGACCACTTGGTCTAAATTAGGAAAATAATATGCCAAGGTAAAGAAGTATCTTTGGCTGCCATATTGGAATAAAAGATAAGAAACGGTTACTCGTGAAAATAAATAAAAAAACATTTTCGTTGGATGTTGGATGTTACGAGAAAAAAGAACAATGATATTCAAGAAGGCCAATTCAGTAAAACCGAAAATTTAAAGAAAAATAAGATTAAACAATCTTACTGGAACAGAGTAGGTATCATCTATCTGGAATTCTGCTGGCTCTTCGTCACGACTTTCTGTTCTGACGCTCAGCAGATTCATAAACATCTTCAACAAGTCAAGATTTTCTCCTGTGACGTTTGAAACTTGGAAGATAGGACAAACTCTATGATAGGAAAGACAAAAATAACTAGTGATTAATTTAACGTACGGTACAGACAGTACGCGGTACAACATGACGTAACATTGAATTGGCTTCCCATAAAGCGTTTTACAGTGCCGTTACATTAAAATTCTTACGAGTGGGAATCTTAACACTCATAAAATGGATCTCCGTCGTCTTCCAGTAATTTATCCAATCACGACGCGTATTCACGGTTACGGTATAAGATGCCGTACGATTTTGCTTCATCGTTTCCCACTAACACGAAAATCGCTGTATAAAATGAAGGTTTGACCAGTACATTGGTCTATTAAACATGACTAAGTAGAATCAACACATACTTTTCTGACATGAAATTCGTCGCTGATACAACCACATCATCGCTGTTTTGCACTATAACGGGTATCTTACGACAACCAGGGGATTTTAGAATTCTTGACAAGAGTTTCATTGTTTCTTGTAACACATTTGGTGGGCACATGTCTATTTTGGTCACAACAACGAATACTGGTACGTTTAGAGCTAAAGCGAGACCGAGATGTTCTGTGAAGGAAAGGGCAGAATTTTAGACATTCCCTTAAGGTGAGTTCTGAGAAAACTAATAACAGAGGAAGCGTGAAAGCAACTACAAGAGGGAGATGAAAAGAAGGAAAGTGTAGGGAGCAAGGGAAAGAAAAAAATGAGATGATGAAAGCAGGGAAAAAAACAAGGGAGAAAGAGAGGAAGGAAGGGAACAAAGGAAGGAATGAAGGAAGAAATGAAGGAAGGAACGTAAGAAGAAACGAAAGAGCAAAGTTAGGAAGGAGGACAGAAGGAAGACAGAAGGAAGATAGAAGGAAGACAGAATCTATGTAAACACACAGGGAGTGATTAAATAAAAAAAATATAAAGTTCACTCAATTTTTGAAGGAAAACTGATAATGATTAACAATATCTCATGCTCTACAAACTCTACCTTTAGTCATTCCAATGATTCCAGCATTGGACCCAACCATAAGCATTGCAAAATCTGGTACATGACCAGTCATGCCAAATATTGTTGTCTTTAGGTACTTCTCATGACCAGCAAGATCAATAAATGTTATAACCTGTGCAAGGATGCATGACTAACGGGTTAGTAAAATTGAATACTTTAAATATTTTATCAGACAATACTTTTGAGGAGAATAATTCAGGAAATCAAGGATAAAAAATAGGTAATCAGGTCTTTTTCTTTTATTCAAGGGTGTTTGTCCAGGCAATGGGATGTTTCAAGGGAGATGATAAAGATATAGGAAAGGAAGGATAAAAAATAGGTAATCAGGTCCTTTCCTTTCATTCAAGGGTGTTTGTCCAGGCAATGGGATTTTTCAAGGGAGATAATAAAGATATAGGAAAGGAAGTGTAGATGGATGATTTGAAGGGATGTTGGGTGGAATGGAACTTGATGAATGAATGATTGAATCAATTGTGTGAGGGAAAGAAAAAGGAAAAATGAAGTGAGGGATAATGAATAAACAGGAGAGAATGGAATATGAAGGCATGATTTATTGTTGAATATATTTTACCTTTGAAGATTTCTTACAGATTCTTAACCAATCTTGTCCACCTCCTTCGAGATACAAAAGATTAATATCAATATTAAGGTACTCTATATCATTTCAATTAATAATAATTTCTAGTAATAAATATTAATAGTAGGAAAAACAAAATCTTAATTGGCATCTGAAATAAGTGATTATCAACTCACCATGCACTTCTGGTTTATTCATAACTTTCCCCTCTCCATCGAAGCCTAAAATATCATTCCCAACACTACTGGTTCTTCCTGATTCCATTTCATGTTTGTGACGAAATAACCTCTGCCGAGCCATGCCACGCCCATTGTCTAGTTCACCATGGGTTAGTACACCCAGCAATGTACTCTTTCCTGCGTCAACATTGCCAACCACTGCCACTCTGAAATAAATGTCAATCATGTAGTTCCAGAAAATATCCATACTTCACTCATGGAGGAGGGTTGGAATTTCCAAGGGGCAGGGATCAAGGTCTGAGCAGTGTATATTGTGCCATTCATTAAAATATCCATATTTCCCAATTATTCTTTCACCCACGTTTTCATTTACCTGACTTCCATGAAGTCATTCTCTTCCAATTTTTTCCTTATTAAAAACTCTCCCACTATTCCTTGTTCAGCATTTTTCTCTCTTAGTAGGACCATATCAGCATTACAACACTGTGCAAGAGTCTTAATTGTTGCTACGGATGCTTCGTAATCCTCTTTATTAAGACCACTGCTTGTTCCATCTTCAAACAAAAGGAAAATTAATTTGTCTTATTTATGCTATATGTGATACTTATCTTTCTATCTCCTTCCTTATTCCATTCTGTTGGATTGATTGCAAACTACACAAAAAACTTATAATAACTTATAATATTTATTACAGTATTTAATTTTCTGTAAACTTACCTCCTGCTCCGACTTCAAAGATTGTCTCTCCATGTCCATTGTCTAGTCTTTGATTTAGTTTTTTTAACAATTGATCAAACTGTATTTCATCTGGAGAAACAAGTGCCAACTAAAAGGAAATGAGTAGTAGTACTTATGTGAATTACCTTTTCACAAAATAAGATATATTCAGTAGGGAAATTAGTCTCATATTTATGTACGAGTTTCCTCTATGGGGTTGGTATGGAATACTTCTGGAGCAACACACTAACAAAAGCAGAAACAGCAGCAACAACAACTAACGTCAAGCAGAAGTCATAGTAAGAGTAGCATGAAAGATTGAGATAACAAAAGATAAACAAATTTGTAGCATCAGCAAAAGCATCATCTTACACAACAGAAATAATTACAGCAATTACAACTAACAATAATAATCAATGACAAGAAACAATATTAAAAATATATCAACAGCCTTGCAAAACAACAAGAAACAACAGAAATAAGGGGTTAGGATTACACTATTTAAACATGAATATTACTAATATTGCCCTCTTGCTAATCATATGTGATAGTAATAATGACAAGTGACAGTAATAAAATGTTTTCTGCCTACCCTTGGATCATGAAGTTCATTAACACCATTAGTTTCTTCATCATAAAATATTCCTTGGTCAGAATCAGGAGCAAAGAGATTGGAAGCTCCATTTTGTAAGTGATTGAGGTCATTCTTTTCTGGTAGCACCCCAGAGGAGAGTTTTTCTTGAACGTTGATGGATTCTGCTGCAGCACTCATTCTTGCTATTTATTCCTTGAAAATGATAAAGAAAATATAACAGTAATGATGAAAAGGTAAATTATACACCGTGAAAAGATAAAAAAACTTACTGACGTTTCGGACGTTAGTCCTTCGTCGGAGTAAAAGAGAAAATATAAGTTAGCTTAGAACTAGGTTTGACTACAAAGTCTCTGAAGAGAGAAAAATGCAATAATTATGAAACAAGTGCTTTAAATCATAAAAAAGATATAAAGGAAATATTTATAGAATAGAATTGACCCATGGCTGATGCAATATGCAATAAAAACAATAAGAAAACACATAAAATCATGATAATAAAACACATAAAATTAAAGCTTTAAGTAAAAAAAAAAATTTTTCCAGTAAATACTAGCCGTTTCTTTTCTACCTGATAAATTTTAAGATTTTTTTAGTAAAATTCAGTAGTCATTATCTTGAAGCGAGGATATTTTGATCTACACTCAGTTGTTATCAGATCCTAATGCTGAACTTCTAAAGAAACTATGAAATTTAAGGACTAAATGTCACAAAAATTTCATATGGTTGCATCATCTGACAGACAAGAGAGACTGGCAATAGTTAGAATTTATTTACATTTTAAATTAAAGTTTATATATGTGTCCAACCATAGAGGATTTTGTTACACTTTTTTTTTGTCAAAGATAACAAAAGTGGTTTCCAAAATGGTTTGATCACGTTATTTTACATCAATTTTCAGGAATCATTCTGAATTTCCTTCAACTTTCTTAAATCCTAATGATATAAGTTTTAACTTTTCATATAACATTACAGAAAGTTATTTATAGGTTCAAGCAAGAAAAAATAACTTAGATACCATAGTTCTGTAGAATAAATCTCAATTTGTATCTCCACGTAAAATATATCTTGTCCAGGATTTTCAGAAATTTTTTTTTTGAAAAGAATTTTTTGTTTTACTTTATATTTATAAACAGTGTTATCAGATAACAATTAGGACTGAGGGATTGGTTTTAATACAAAGGGTAGCTTTTGCTTTTATGTAAAATAAATGATGAAGAAAAGAGTATTTGCATGTAAATCAAGTAGCTAGTCTACGTGGTGTTTTCAAGAACACCGGGCATAATGGCACATTTACCACGCCTAAGAAACTAAAAAATACTCCATAGCAAACCTACCTCAGTAAAAACCCTTCCCATAGGACAGAAAACAAGATCGGAATGGATATCGTTGAGAAATATTGAGAAAAACTGCACAAAAGGAGCAAAAGATGAAAACAAATCCTTTTAGTGTTAAAATTTTCGAAACGATCTTGAGTGTTTTGGGGACAAAATCTCCTCTCCACGCAATCCTTATGACGAGATCTCGAGGTCCTGGTTAGATACTGGGATAGTTAGGTATTCAGTGATGTAAGATCCGAATCAAAACAAAAACAGATCGTGGATTTACGAGGAATATTTAGTTGTTTCATCAGCAGCGGCCCTTTGATGTTCTTTGGGTAACGCGCAGGTCTGATCCTGGAGACTGGGAATAATAAATCTCTTGTACCCAGTACTATAACTTAGACCAACAATATTCCTCTAATCACTTATTTAACTGAAAAAAAATCTTCAAACCTCCTTCTTAGATACCATTCTATATATTAATACTAGGATTCTAATTCAAAGTACATTTTTTTTGGTGAAATAATAATTCTATAATTTGTTTTCTTAAGTGCTCGGTTAAGCTTGACCGAGTCCTTGAGGACTATTTGTATGACCAGCGGATTTCTTTACCAGCAAAACAAAATGGTGGAAGGTTTGTATAAAATTGTTCAAACTCTTATCCCATTTCTATTTTCTATACGAACAGAAGCCATTGAAATGCGTAGAAAACTGCGAAAGTAGCTAGATGAATCCTTGCTTTGCAAACTTGGTGATCTAAGATAGACTCAAAATGGCTGAACAAAAAATTTATCACGAAAAACAACGCAGGATGATGTGTGCTGTTCATTCTCTTAATAACCTTCTTCAGGACCCGAGCGCCTTCACTAAGGCATCTATGGACAATATCTGCTACAATTTGAGTCCTGATACTTATATTAATCCTCATAAGAATTCTCTAGGTTTGGGGAACTACGATGTGAACGTCCTGATGGCAGCTTTGTCTTTGAAAGACTATGAAACTATTTGGTTTGATAAGAGAATGTAAGTATCCGCCTCCCCCCCCCCCCCCCCCCCCTCCTCCCCTTTGAATTCCTTGCCATTTCTTTTGAAGGGAGGAGGACTGGTTGAGGGGAAAGAGGGCTTAAATACAGACCAAGTACTGTGCACAAACCTAAAATGCGAGGGGGGGGGGGGGGGGGGGGGGAAGCTAAGATTGGAAAATATAAAAGGCTAGTATAAAGTGTAAATTGGAGGCTATAACATGCCTAACTCACAGATTAATAAATTTACAATTTAGTATGTTGGGTTTTGTGGAGGGAGGAAAAAAAGAGAATTTGGAGAAAAACCCAAGAATTAAGAGAGAGACCCAAAAAAACTCTACTCCAATGTGATGGAGAGTCCAGGAATTGAACCCGAGAATCCTGAGGTGAGAGGCAAGTGCAATACTGCTCTATCACCATTGGTTTTTATATTTCATTTCTGTTCTATTTTAGGTCTCCTAACTTACTATACTTTGAAAAAATCTTTGGGTTTATAATAAACAAGCCATCCAGCATGAACATAGGTGGTATGAGTCTGCCGATCAAGAGGCCTCACTGGTTTGCTGTTAGAAAAATAAGTAAAATATTTTATAATCTGGACTCTAAACTTTCTGAGCCAAGTGAAATTGGTCAAGAGGACAGTGATATTGAGAAGTTTTTAGCATCACAAATACAAGACAATTTACAAACAGAAATTTTTATCGTTGTGGAGAAAGGAATTTATGAAAGCAAGGGTTGGAAAAAGAGTAAAAGTTAAAGGGAAGAAACATTGGAGTTGAAAATCCTATATTTTCTGGCTGTACAATATATGGTGTTTGCATGATGGCATCATCTTTCACTACCATAACTCTTAGCGCATTTTATTTCTTATTTAAATTTGTATTTCCTCATGAGAATAGTAAGACAGTTTGTGCTAATAGACGACTTGCACTAACTGGTTACATACACCATTTGGTTCAATAACACAGGGAAACCATGAAAAATTGTTATAAAATTTTAAACTCTGCTGTAGATGGATGAGTAGATGCTTTAGTTAAATATAATACAAAGTTATACATAATGCAGAATTTGTATTTGGTATTTCTTTATTTTATTATTATTATTTCTATACATTTTTATTTTTATATTTCCAGTATTACATAAATTTTTCTACTATTATAACATTTATACTTGTATATTGGAACACCACTTTTTATAAAATTGCTCTAAGGTCTGTTTTTTTTATAGCAACATATTTTTCTACTTCATATTTCCTTTCAATTAAGTTTTTAAAAACACTAAACTTTGGGATTGAGCTAGATCTTCTGTATAAGCGAATTTTTTTATCCAATTTCCTTTATCCAAATTAAAAAAAAAACGATTATAAATGCTTTAAAAAAGTCTTGCTTTTAATTATAAAAGCATATTTAGAGGATATTAAAACTTTCCAAAATTCGAATTTAGAAATTTCTTTTAAGTTTGAGCGATTTGCGAGTATGTTTAGCTGGTTGCCATGACAACGTGGCTGCGGGAGATCGCTAGGTACACATGCGTGGATGGAAGGTTTGATCGCTCAAGGTGCCGCACTCCAGATTACTATATTCTTTAAAGGAAATAATTATCAGATAAGAACGTTGACTTTCCTTCTCCAAGACACAATGTAGGTGTATGGTTCTATTGTTCTTTAGCGTATTTTATTCGATTTTCGCCTGAAAAAATGGCGTCCAAGCTCAAAAAGACGACGACGAAGTCGAAACTCCTTCACAAATTAGTGCCAACTTCTCGACACCGTGCTGCTAAAAACACGATCTCCTCGTAGCTTACATTAAATACTTCACACTCTACTATGCCGTTTAAAGAAACTACACATACTCAAAACCTAGTGGTAAGTTAAAGAATATTTTTCCGCTCACTAGTTTTGCTAAACTTCGACCTTAAAAATCGTGAGTTGAACTTCGTAATTTCATTTGATAACCAAAACAACGTCTTGTTTCTAATTCTGGATCTTTCTGTTTTGTAAGGTTGCCCTGAGAGTCAGACCTTTAAGTTCTGCAGAGCTTGGAGAACCAGAAATTATTCATGTACTCGATGACAACGTAAGTAAATTCTTAATTTTTTTGCCAAAATGATATCAGTTTACCAACAATAAATTACACATGGTTAAACTTTAAAACTTCGACATCATAAATCTTCCGTAAAAAAGATCTAAAAATTATTCTATTCCTGAGCCTTCTAATATTAAAATAACACCTTAATTTTTGAAAGCAATAATGAAAAAATACTATAAAAAAAAGTCCTGCTTTGTTTAGTTTTTAGCAAGTCTAAAGTGCTGTATATTTCATTATTCTGCTTATTTAGTCTATTAGCAAAGGTTTTGTTTTTCGGTGTAACTGAAGTGTTTTCAGGCTATTTTTTAGTATCATTAACCATTATTACTTGTTTGATCTAGTAGCGGTATCTTTTAGTATTGCAAGGTTGTTAATTTTGTTTTTTTTCCTTTTAATGGCCTAAAAAATTAACAACTTGGATACTTATTGTCAATATTTTTTTGGAATTATCTATTGTTTTGGTTTCCTAAGATATTGTGTTGTAACGATATTCATAATGACCAAGGCATCTTCTTAGCAACTTCTGCTCCTATTCAGTATCTTGGATGCTTATTTGAATTCCTTGTCAACTTATTTTTGAAGTGTTTTCCAAGTATTTCTGCCAGTATTCATTGAAATATTAATATTTTCAAAATATGATCATTAGAATTTCTCAGTATTTGAATAATTGTGTAAGGATTTGATGCGCATGGTATATGCATTAAATTTTGTCAATCTCTTAGAATAAGTGTGGAAAATTTGTTCCAATGTTTGCCCAAGGTTTTGAAGCCCTTCTGAATGACGAGGGCATTACACCCACCCATCCCCCCTAATTATAATCTGTATACTAAATGTATATTTTAAGTATAGTTACCTGTTATGTTATGCCTAAAAATATTTTTAGTGCCAAAAGAAACATTAGCATTTGTGTTTATCAAAATACCGATCCAAATGAGCTGATTTTGCAGCAAAAATTTTCATTCTTCATTATTATGTTAATTTGTAAGCCTTGTTTATGTTTTAAGCTATTTAATATTTCAGTAGGTAAAATTAGGCCTCAGGGGTGGAAAACATGAATAAAGCAGTGACATAAAATGAATATTTTATAACAGAAAACAAAATAATATTCCTAAATGCAAAAGAAAATATTTCTGAACCAGATACTAGCTTGGATAACTAAATAACTTATTTACTGTTATCATAAATTGTTACAAGTTGTAGCCTATGGATATGACGTGTATTGCAACAAAAAGGTTGTCCTCCCTCCATTAAAAACAATATCTGAGTTGATTGTATTTATGTGGTGAAAACCTCGCAGAAGAGCCCCTTACATGAGGGTGCGACAGTAGTAAAGGTACATGTACTATAAAGCAGTACTTAAGACAGACCTGAGAAAGTTTTCTTAAAAAAATTTATTTTTTCAATCCTGAATAGCCTCTAGGATGTTGATACATAAAAGTTATTGGTTTGGAACTAAGTTGGTGTGTTGAATACATCAAGTAAATAAAAGTGTTGAATTGTCCTTTATTCAGTGTTGAAATGTCCTTCTTACTTCCTTGCTGTATAACTAGCTCTTGGTTGATCATGGATGTAACTCATTTTTGTCCTATTAGTTGGTGGTGTTACGAGACCCATACGAGGATCAAGATGACATTCTCAGAGCAAACCGTTCAAGAGAGAAACAGTATGTTTTTGACCATGCTTTTGGACCAAACACTAGCCAGGTTAGTAAACAATATTCTTCTCATACATATTGTGCCAGTATAAACATTTATTTATCAATATTGCAAGATATGATCAAGTCAGGATTCTTAAAAACAAACCCTTATCAGACCCTCCACATCCCTTGGAAATTACTATCCCCAACCATAGAAGGCTATAGATTTTATCTGATAATACAACTCACCCCTACCCTGAGAAATTCGAATCCCCTCCATGGAAGAGGTATGGACATTGTCTGGTACTACATTATATATCTTCTCAGACCTGCCTGCCCAAACCTTGGAAAACTCCAATATATAGTTCCAAAAATTATCCATCCCCCCCCCCATGGAGGGTTTTTTAAAGACAACCCCCCTACCCCCAGAATTTCCAAATATTTTCTTTCATACAAACTCTATAAATTTTGTTCTTTTTCTTACCCCACCCCCCACCCTTTGGACATTCCAAATTCCTCTGTGGGTCCGGGTATGGATAATTTCTGGAACTACACAATCCCTCTTCATAGGGAAGGTATAAACATTTTCTGGGACTACATACATTAGCTAATTGCAAATAATTTGTATTGATATTTGATGTAAGCATGAATATTAATATTTGCTATACCTTTATTAAAACTATTAAAACCTAAACCCTTTCATCTTTTCAAAAGGTTGATGTGTTCAGTGTGACAACAAAGCCGCTGATACACAATGTCGTATCAGGGTATAACGCCACAGTGTTCGCATATGGGGCCACTGGTGCTGGGAAGACCTATACTATGCTGGGGAATGACAGGAAACTTGGAATCATGGGATTGACGCTTAATGATCTTTTTGCCGAGATGGAAATGACAAAAGAGGATGTGAAATATAAAGTCACAATGTCTTATCTTGAGGTAATTTTTCTCCTACGTGTATTAATGCTAATGTTTTTAATTGCTAAAAGATTCTGTTGTTTTGTAAGGTTAACGGGATAAACATGGTAGCTAACGAACCTGTGGTACTCCTGTTCTGTTATTGAATTGGAACTTACAGCTGTAGTAGTGTTTTATTTAATTGTGGAGTGAGGGAATTTCCAGAACCCAGAAAATTATCAAAGCAAGCCCTCAAGCAACTCGATCTGCTTAAAATTCTGAGCCTGAGATCTTTCTCTTAATTTGAGGGCTTTTCTTTAAGTTCTCCAGATTTCTTTGAAATCTAACATTCTAGGTTGAAATTTGATCTGTAAGTTAGCTATGTCCAGACTTAGATCAGCCTAGAGGTTGTTTCAGGGTTTGATGTGTGAGTTAGCTGTACCCTGACTTAGATCAGCCCAGAGGTTGTTTCAGGGTTTGATATGTGAGTTAGCTATGTCCAGACTTAGATCAGCCCAGAGGTTGTTTCAGGGTTTAATCTGTGAGTTAGCCATGCCCTGACTTAGATCAGTACAGTGGTTGTTTAGAGTTTGATAAATTGAAGGTTTTTTTGGAGGTGTACGAAAGTTGATATCTCTACAAAACAGTCACTGTCTTGATTTGGTCCTTGATTCACATTTATTCGCTTACAAATTCACTTAAACTCGCTCTTACTTAATCACATTTACTCGTTAAAACAACTCTCTCTAGCCTTAGTATTGAACTCCTCACACCACACCCCCTATCACATTACACACAGAGTCACTTCCACTCAAAATAACTACAAAATCCCTTCCGGTCACGGTTTGATCACGTATAACAAGTAATTGCCATGTAGAAGCCCGATTCAACAGTTTTTTTTTATAAGCTTCAAAGCAAATGTTTGACAATTATTTCTCTTAGATTTATAATGAAATGATTCGAGATCTTCTGAACCCTTCCACTGGAATCCTTGAGCTGAGAGAAGATGCTAAAGGTGTCAATGTTACTGGTCTATCTGAGGTTGAGGCTAAAACCACAAGTGAGGTATGAGTCAAAATAATTCTTATAATACTTCATATTTAAGTAATGAGATTACTTAATATGGACCAGTACTTTTATGGACCAGTTATTTCCACTAATCTTTGCTTCTATACTTTATTTCAGGTTATGGGGATGTTATTGATGGGCAATAAGCAGAGAACATCAGAACCAACAGCAGCCAATAAGACTTCTTCCAGATCACATGCTATTCTACAGGTTTGTATCTACCTTCCTTGCAGTCAGTGCACTAACCAAGGGAACCACACTTGCTGCTTAAAACAAGTGTTTGTGTCTGCTTAGCAGACAGCCCACTAACCAACCAAGCCACATTTGCTTCTTAAGACAATTTGAGGTCACTGAGGATCAAAATATGGACCACTCTCCATGTAGAGACAACAATTGCATATCCCCACATTTCTGTTGACTTCCCATGTCTTAATAGATAAAAAGCCCCTTAGCGAGCAGCAGACATAGCACTTGCCTGAGACTTTTTCAAGAGCTAAATGTAATTTTATATCACATTTAATGCTTATTTTAATTCATATCTTTCAGGTTACTGTAAAACAAAAAAGTAGAGTTGAAAATGTGATTCAGGAAGTTAAAGTTGGCAAACTGTTCATGATTGACTTGGCAGGATCTGAGAGGGCAGCACAAACCAAGGTATGAAAATTTACATGCTGATGAAATAGTGGGAAATTGAAAGAAATAATTAACCAAAAATAAAAATGAAAAGGTTTGAAATACTCCTTGAATTTTGAGATTTTTAAGCCGTAGTGAAATATCGTGGATATTGCACATATGCCCTGACATATTCTTAAGTTTGTACTATTTCGGTGCTTTAGGATTGGTTTCTGAAAATGATACTAATAAAATTTTGAACTCTTAAATAAATCTTGTTGAGCAGAATCGTGGCAAGAGGAATGATAGAGGGAGCACACATTAACAGGTCTTTGCTAGCACTTGGCAATTGCATCAATGCACTGAGTAAGTGAAGATAATAATACTTCATAACTCGGTATCATTTTTCAGAAGTTGGAACCATCTTTAATGAGTTTTAAGCTTTTGCTGTTGCATTACAGTGTGGAGTTGATTTTTATGAGGGAGGAAACCGGAGAACTCTAAGAAAACTCTCAATGTACAAGAGAGAACCAACAAACACAAACAACGTTAGTAACATTGGTGTTGTTTTTCCTGTAGGTGAAAACAGAGGACATTATGTGAACTTCAGAGACAGTAAACTGACAAGACTTCTAAAGGTAAAACATTTTAGTCAATAGATAATGAACCTCGGGGGCAAAAATGTGGTAAGATTAAAAGATAAAAAAGAAGAAAAGAGAAAAATAGATTTAGAGAAAGAGAAGAAAAGGAAAATTGAGAAATGCAGTGAAAGAATGAATGAGTGGGCACATTTAAGGAAATGAATAGTTGAATATTAAAAAGATTGGTAAACGGCAACCATGACACTTGACAATTGCATGTTAATTCATTGTCTTCTTTCGTTTGTGTTTGTTACCCAAATTTATGAGTTTTTTCTCTCATTTGTTTCAGGATTCACTTGGTGGAAATTGTAAAACAGTAATGATTGCACATGCTAGTCCAGCAGGCAAAGGCTTTGAAGAGAGCAGGAATACGTTGTTATACGCGGATAGAGCAAAGAACATCAAGACTACGGTGAGTCTTATGGACTGTTGGATGTAGGCACAAGAATTTACCACATAACAACATGCACACCACATTACACCACACCATGCCACATCACACCATCCACAGGATACTACACTATACCGCACCACATCAGATTACACCACATTACACCACATCTCACCGCACTACACCATCCCACATACCATTACACCCACCCACACTTTACCATACCATGCCACACTGATTACCAGCACTAAACAATACTACACCACATCTTACCGCACTATACCAGATCACACTACACCATCCAACATAACATAACACCACCCAAACTTTACCATACGACACCACGCCATGCCATGCCACACTGATTACCAGCACTGCAACATGCTACACCATGCTACATCACTTCATCATACTACACCATATTTCACCCCCAAACCATGCAACAGTATTACAGTACACCACATATGGCCTTTTATTTTGACTTGTTTTATTTTTGTGTATTGATGATGGTGGTGGTGATGTTAATAATGAAGGTAATGATAATGAATAAAACGATGGTGGCAGTAGGTTATGGTGGTGATGGTAACTGTGATGTAAAGCTCCATCTTTTTGAATTTTTCCACAGATTAAAAAGAATCAGTTCAACGTATCTTACCACATCGCTCAGTACACCAACATTATTACCGATCTTCGTAAAGAAATCTTCCGCCTCAAGACCAAGATCGCTGAACAATCTGTGACAGAGATTGATTCAAATAAAACAACTCTTGAAGGTATTTTGAGCAGAATATCTTAAATGAATGAACTTCTTGTGAATTCAGGATTATTAATCATGGAATGAGGGCCACAGGTTTGTTAGTCACTGGCTATTAAGTGCTACCTTTGTAAAAAGGACCTTTTTTCCCCCAGAGCCTTCAGAGCATTCCAAACACAAAGACCACACAGAAATGAATAGAATACGCAATCAGCTCGTCAGTACCTTTCCGTGAACAGATGGAAATCAGGTAGGCCTTTAACTTGAGTGTGTATCATCATGTTTGTCATGTGTCAGATTAGGTTGACGACCGAATCCTTGGCTGGTATAGATATAGGCCAGGAATGCAAACACAAGAGTTGTGAGAGAGAAGCGATTTCTTTTGAGAGGAGAAAAATAAGAGAACATATATATATTTTTCTTTCTTTCCCTTACATCTATTTATTATACAATATCACTTTTTTCAGACACAAGTTAATGGAGCTGGAAGACATGGCAATGCAGATTGCTCTAGACACCAATCGATACATGCTGGTGATTGACGAGTAAGTACATGAGATTGACTAGCATGATGAGATGGATGGATGAATAAATGAGAGAATGATGGGATGATAAATAAATGGATGGATGGATGAATGGGAGGACGGACGGATGAAGAGATAAGTTAATGGATTGATGGACGGATGCAGGTGAGGATGGATAGATGCATGAATGGATTAAGGGATGGATATAAAATGAATGAGTGATGTATTTCTTTTTGCTGTAGATGGGAACAAGAGAAGGTAAGACGAGCCGCGAAAAACGCAGAAATGGAAAAAGAACGAAATCAGAAGGAATCAGAACAAACAGACCGCCATGTTTATCGCGACCACAACTCCAAAACACTAGTAGATAAGAATGGAAAACCAGCATGGGAAGACAAAGACGAAGATGAGGATGACATGGGTGAACACTTGAGCGATAGGTCAAACAGTTATGAAGACGTTGAAAATAAAGATCTCGACAGGGAGAAGGATAAAAAGATTGAAGTCGTAGTCCAAGAATCAGAGCCATTCTCGATGGCTGAACCGGAAGATGTAACTTTTGCTCGCGAAGAAATAAATAACTTGATCGCGGAAGAGAAAAAAGTCTCCGAAATGAAGACTTCGCTTCAAAGCAAGCTTCAGCAAACTCGTAAGGAAGTGGAAAGGTTAGAAGAACAGCTTCCAAAGAAAATAAGCAGCGAAGAAAACCGAGAAATTTTGAGTTTAATTTGTAAAGTTCATGAACTGGAAATAACGAATGCTGAACTACAGAGCCAGGCGCTTTTGAGAGAGAATATTCTACGCTACAAAGATTTAGAAGTGAGCAAATATGAGTCAAGGCAAAAGTTATGTGATGAGATAATACAAATGCAACGAGCAGTTATCACTGGTAAGTTCTAGAAACCTCATTGTCTCATGATTGGGTGTTTTGTTTTTGGCGGGAAAAAAATGAAGGTCCCGTATGTCCGCAAGCTGTTGCATTTTTCGTTACCAATTATTTCTGTTACCAGGGTTAGTTAGAAAAGTATTGGGCTAAAATTAATATCTTATATAAAATATTTCGGCTTTTTTCCCTAGACGCACAAGTCAATTGCCCAACAGAACTGGAAGGATTGTACGAAGTTTATCTTCAGCAGTCTTCTGAAACAGATGAACGAGACAGTCTCAACTCTTCTGGACCTGAATCCACTACATCGAGTGCTGGCCCACAAATCAGTGTAAATCGGGTAAGGCGAAGGAAAAAATTCGCGCAGCATTGGTGTTTATTATTTGGAAGGTTCTTTGTGCATTTTTCATAATAAAATGAGCATTAAAGATGAAGTGTTCGGTTTACCCTCGTCTTCAAGCCATTCTGTTTTTGATATCGTTTTTGTGTCATCTTTTCAAGCTTTTATAATATCATGGTATGAGTTCGTTAATTCAAGTTAACATATACAGTATGGACCTTGGTCACACGGCGCATGTTTCATTCGTTGTTTAAGCCCGCGTTACCTCATTTTGAAGCGTTTGAATGCAAGGCTACGCAGGCAGAACCTATTGTTCAAGCCAAGGTGTCTGACGCGTCAGAAAAGGGCCATAGATCGCATCAATAGATATCGTATATATTTGTTAAATTTATATCTTTTGTTTTGTGTAGGCAGCAGTTCTTGCTGGAATAAATCGTCGGATGACGTCACGCGAGAATCCTTGTGAGTAGAACCCTTCCTTTTATTTTCTTCATAACACATGTATTCAAACAAACACTTCGACACTTTCCATGTAAAGTCAACCTCATTTTTTCCTCTATTGCATTTTTCTTCCAGTCACATTTTCGAGCAAGCTTTCTCCTTTGACGGAAGAGACGCCGTCCCGATTGGTGTCGTTGCAAAACTCACCAACAAAGACATCGCGCCCAACACCCTCGACTTACAACACTTTCATGGAAAACGCTCTTGCCGAATCAAGGTAAGCTTGATATCGAGCTGTGTAATTCTTTTAAGTCATTCAGTTTAGGTCATTCGTTAATGTACATTTCTCAGGAAAGTCTAAGTTTGAAAGTCGGATTTACATATTTTTAGTTTGTATACGAGCTTGCGCAGATGTTCTTAAAGTCCATTTGTTGACTCGTATGGTTGGTTTATCCAAACAGCCTCACATCTCCTGCGCAAACTCCAAAATACCGATCACATGTCTCATCGCCCGATGACATCAGTATTCGAAGTTCCTTGTTCCTGACCACGCCCAAGAAACCGAACAACGATACCGAGAACCACGCCTCAATGACACCAGTCTTCTCAAAGACACAGAAATTCACAGATCTCTCTACCCGTCGGCGCATTATGATGGAGAATGGTTTAGTCTCTAGTGGTAGCCTTCGCGAAGATCTTGCGTCTTCCAAGATGTCGTCTTTGGTGTCTGTACGAGAGAAGGAACGTGACAGACCCATGGCGTCCGTCTCGGATACTAGTCTTGAAGTTAACAGCAATAAACAAGCAGTCAATCCTTCTTTAAGCCTTGGGGATCTCTCGATGATCGATAAGAAGTCTTCTGATCAAGTTTCTGTGGACTCGGTGCCAGTTACCCGTAGCAGAAGAATCGCCAAGAAGGGGAAAAGTGAACAAGCAAAGATATCGACTCCAACAAGACCGAACAAAAGACAAAGATCAGCCTCTCTCGATGATGCCAAGGTTCACAGAGGTAAGACAACTTATTTAGTACCAAGTCCACTCTCGTTTTTTCTGGCTGTGTCAACTGGGTTAAACCAGTACTGCTCTTGCGCTAATTGACAAGCCAGTTGTTTTAAAATATTAAATGTTTTAAAACTTCTTTGAGAATGGACTATTCTTATTTCTAAAATACATGCCGACTTCTCTCCAAATATCTTTATTTTATTTTAAAAATAAGTTGAAAAGCTCCGTTTTCGTATGATGACGGCCTTATTTTTAAATCCTACTTCCTCAATCCGTTCAGTAAAACCAAGAAGAACACGCAAAGGCCAGCAAGAAGCATCAAAACTTTACCGCCCCAAACACCAGTTCCCAAGCAAGATCCGTGAACGAGTAGGCCTGGGACTTGAGGCCTCGAGTCTCTCTGGGAACACCAACAGTAAAAGATCTAACAAACCGAAGGCTCCTGTACAATTCAAAGACATCCCACAAGGGGTTGCTCGAACCAAGGATCAAACCAAACAGTCCCGCATCCAAAGCAATGACTTTCAAGATGGTATGCAATGCATGATTCTTTACTTAACTTTTCCAGGGCAGGTTTCATTCTGTAGCCTTGATATTGAGTGACATAAAATTACACGACTCTGATCATAGGCACAATCTTACGTGACATACTACCAAAACTGCATGGCCACTTTCTACTTTGCATGGATAATTACCAGACATGAATTATAAATTTAGCTAATACGAAGCTTTGCATAAGATCACATGTTACCTTGCTAAGTCACATGACCAAGATACCAGGGCTTTGTTCTAAGCACACGGCCACTATAGCGCATGGGGCAAGAAAATGTGATATGTACCTAAACATCACGTGACCCTACCCATCACGTGACTGGAAGACCAATAGTAAGCAATTATTCTTAACTCGATATTTTCAATAACAGGTGAGATCCAGACTTTAGTCAGCAATGTCACCCCCACTTCTTCAGTGCGACAAATTGGGACACCACCCGGCAAGGGACTCACAATTCAGAGGAGATATCGCGCACCATCAGATATCACGGGATCAGATTCGAACCAGTCTACACCGAGGGTAAAACCCCGAAAGCAACAATTTGTGGGAAATCCTCCAGTGGACGCGTTATCTGTGAGTGGGGTTGCTATGCGACCGACTAAACCATATGCGGGGATACGTAGATTCTAAAAGTTATCGTGAGTGAAATATTCTCGAAAAGAGAACTATGGCCCTGGAGGAAGACTGGAATGAGTTCCAGTCTGCGGAGTTGTCCTTCGGCATAGCCCAACAGAGAGATATATCTCTAAGTGTATGCAGTATTTATCTTATTTCTAAGGAATCTGAAACACCATACGTCAAATAGAATGCATCTTCTTGGAACGTTTACCTCGGGATAATAGTACGCATATTTTACCAGCGAATCATGTTGCATGATTATGGGTTGAATCCTGTTTATTTAAAACTACATCTGAGAACAGCAAAAAATCATGTGCCAAAAATGTAATAACAATGTAAAATTATAAAATATATAGATGTCCTGATTACATGGCATAAATCTGTTTGCACAGCATAATCGAGTTATAATAACCTTTTAATTTATTACCTCGACTTTTATTGACTGTCAATTATCAAAATAGTATTGTATATATGGTATATCACATGATTGTGAACCTTTTCCGTGAAAAGGCACATCATGACGAGTGCTCATTTATTATAATGAATTAAAGGAGCAAATAACCGTACATGTGGTTTGTAAACATTTCGAGAGATTGTCATAACGAAAGTCAAATATATTGACCATTTCAGATTACATGACATTCCCTTGATAATTGTTTTTTTTGTGATGAACATGTGAAATATTAACATATGAAAGAATCAACTCCCAAGAGTGACATCACATGGAATGTGAAATGTGCACAACAAACAACGAAGCTAAAAAGGGTCTATAGGAATGGCAAAATTCACTTTACAGTTTACAGTCTACCTTTGAGAAGTACATTTGTGTAGTTACATTTAGCTTTATCCAAAGGCAGTTTGATCTGATCTTGTTTATTATTAATAGTCATCTCAGCTTTTTCTGTCGTCTTGAATGTTACCTGTAGCTGTCTTTTACCATCTTGCACTTTGGTAAACAACCTGAAGTTTTCTATGTTTTCTTCTCGTTCATTGATTTTATCGGCAATGGATTTCTTAACATCGTCTGGACTTAAGGTGCAGCCCTCTGGCGGTGCATCATGAAAAAGAATTTCAACGTCCACACAAATTTTTGAAGGGGTTACCGGTGGTTGAGTGGTCGATGTCACTTGCACCCCTGTTCCAGATTCTCCTTTACTCCCTCTATGTCCTTTTGGTCCTATATGCCCGGTTTCGCCTCTATCCCCCTTAGAACCTCTCCATCCTGTAAAGCAAATAAATTTAGCAAATTGGTTTGGGAATCAAAGTTCAATTCCTGGACCCGGTATTACAGCTGAGAGGAAATTGTTTACAAGTCTCCTCCTTGATCTCGGAGTTCAAATTTTTGGTCTGGCCAAATGGTTGTTTCGGGGTTCGAATAAAATTTACCTTTAGCTCCCTTCAGTCCTCGCGGTCCAGGTTCTCCCATCAGACCTGGTGATCCAGGATTCCCCTTTGTTCCTTGATTTCCTTCGAGTCCTCTTCTTCCTCTTGGACCCATATCTCCTAGGTCGCCTGTAACATTGAACAAAAGTTAAACTTCGATCACCAAGAGCTAGTTTTCTATTCTTTTAGCGAAACCCTCTGTTATTCATCGTATGAGATTGCTTTCTAAGAAAATTCTTCGGTTAATGTTTCCTATCAAGAGAATACTTTGTTGGCTTACCTGTATTTCCTTTTGCTCCTTTTCTTCCTTCCACTCCTACATTTCCTTGGATACCTGTATTACCTTGAATCCCTTTGTCCCCTCTGTTTCCTTTTGGGCCTTTAGGTCCTCTTTCACCTTTATTACCTATAGGACCTCTAGAGCCAATCTCGCCTTTTTGTCCGATTGGACCAATTGGACCGACTGGACCAATTCTTCCTGTCTTTCCAGTTTGCCCTCGATGTCCCAAAGGACCTCGATCTCCAATTGGTCCTTTGTCTCCTTTTATTCCTATTTCTCCTTTATCTCCCCTTGTTCCTCCAGGACCAATGGGACCAATGTTTCCTTCTTCACCTTTCTTACCTAAAGAGCCTTTTGGTCCTTCCTCTCCTTGTGGTCCCTTAGGACCTGTATTTCCGGTATCACCTTGCTTGCCCTTGATTCCTTGTGGACCTTGAAGACCCCTTGATCCACTCACTCCTTGGTTACCCTTTTCACCTAAAAGAGTAATATGGCATTAAAGTGCATATCACTCCTAAAATCAAACCACTTTTATCATATTCGAGACTTCACCAGCTTTCAAATTATATATATACGAAGTCGATTGGATAATTCCTGGACGAGATATTGAGGCTTAAAGGAGGGCTTTTGGGCTTCCCGTGTCAGGGTGGACGTGAATAAGTGATCTGAGAACGAGAGTAATCTGTGACGTCATGATAGGTTTCGGAGCATGCGTACTAATTACTGAGCTACTCGGCTACTGAGTGACAGCAATTTGATCCGAACTAATCCAACTTTCGTACGACTGTACTATACCGCCATTAACCTTGTGACGGTCACGAACACTTGAATTTTATTCGTTAGGGAGTTTATATTTTTTGTAGGATTTCTTTGAAAAGCTTTCTTTTTATCGATCAAAAATATGATACTTTTGTTTAACTGAGTTAAGTGATTCTGTTAACACTTGTACTTTGATTATGGTGTGGGTATAAAAAATAGTAGTTTGTGTTTGATGCTCGACGCTCACTCAATTCACGAATTCGAAAAAAAGCACTCTAAGCAAGGGCGCTAGGGTAAAAGTTGGTGTTTTTTAAACGTTAGAAACTGTTTAAACTGTTACGTATCTGTACTGTTATGTATCTGTAGGTGGCACGTGCTAACCCCTTCTCGAGCGAGTTGCGAAGCAGCGAGACCGGCGAGGCCTCGTCCGAGGTCTCGCTGCTTCGCGGCTCAAAATACACGTGGCCGGGAGAAAAATCGTCGAGCCTCTGGGACCAGGGTACTGTCCTCTCGAACTCTGGTCCTCTTTGCTATAATAAGCTATCGAAAACTTTACAACTCCAGGAATAGAGCTGTATTTACATTCATCCAGTAACAGCTCAATTTAGAATCAGAAGACTGATAGTAATGCCATAAATAAAAACAGTAAAAACAACGAAACTCCAAAGAGGTCAAATATATTAGATCTGCGCGTGTGCCTGGTTCTCGTCAACAGTGTTCTTAGTGTTTGACAGGTCAAGGGTACCTATCTTATCGTCATTCCGGTAGCTCGGTCACAGACCCAAAAAACCCGGCCAGGGCGGGGCCAATTTTGTTTTAAAATCTGTAAAAAATTAAGAATTGTTCAGAATCGAATTCTGACAACGAGAATGGTTTATTTGATCCTTGCAGATTACTCCAATTTTTTTTATCATTTTAGGGGTGATATGCACTAACCCCTCGAATTATATAGAGGACATTACATGGGCGCTTAGAGATACGAAATTTATCTTCTCGTGTTGAAAAGATCTCAAGAGATTTTCAACACTCGAAGATAAATTTCGTATCTCCAAGCGCCCATGTAATATTCTGTTTATTATATAATTATCCATAAAATCAACTTAATAAGTTTTTTATTATTATAAAAAGTTTTTATTTATAAACCAATAGCTTAAATACACATGATAACGATATTTTCACATGTGAAATTAACATCTTATTTTAACATTTGAAAATATCAGCTTTTCGAAAGGAGAAATATAGGTATTTTATGGATAATTATATGATAAGATATAAATATTTAATAGATATACTGAAAATGGATTAACAAATTTTAGTGTAACCTTTCGCTCCAGGATTTCCATCAGTGCCTCTTGATCCTACTTGCCCTTCTTGTCCTTTTGGTCCTGTTTCTCCTCTTATGCCTTTTTCTCCCTTGGCTCCTGCGACTCCATCTGCTCCATGGATTCCTTTCTCTCCTTTGGTACTTTCTCCAGTTTCACCCTTTGTTCCTTGGAATCCTTTGTCTCCCTTGGGTCCACTTCTTCCTGAAATCATAGAGTTAACATTAAAAAAAGGTAACGTATCAATTGAGGGCTTTGTAATTTGCAGTTTGAGGAACGCAAGTCTTCGAAATTAATAGGGAGATGAACAAATGACAGAAAAGAAGTTGCTTTAATGTAGATGAATGTAAAATACGGAATGAATCGTGGTCTGGATTGGGAAAACATACGCCCCGCCCAAAGTATAAAAAAAGTGCAAGGCTCGTACCTCTTATTCCAGTGCCTCCATTTATGCCTTTGTTACCTTTATCTCCAGTAACTCCTTGGATACCAGCGGGACCTCTGTTCCCTTGTAAGCCTTTTTCTCCCTTCGATCCAGTAGCTCCTAAGATACCTGGATTCCCAGGATCACCAACAGGCCCTCTTATTCCTGGTTCTCCTGATTCTCCCTTATTACCGTCGGCTCCATTAACTCCATCGCTCCCTTTGGTACCAGTCTTACCAGTGTCTCCTTTAGGTCCTCTTTGCCCTTTGTCTCCTTGGACGCCTTTGGCACCAACGGCACCAATGTCGCCAGTATTTCCTTTATTCCCTTTTGGACCACTTTCTCCAATCAATCCTTTTTCGCCTGTGTTTCCTTTTATACCTTGAGGACCTTTGGCACCAACCTCTCCTTTTTGACCTTGGATTCCCTGATGCCCTCGTAGTCCTTCGAGACCAATTCGCCCTTGGATGCCTTTCGAACCTTTATCACCTTTTGTCCCTGTTTCACCTTGATGGCCTGTCAAACCGCGTGGTCCTAGATCGCCTTTAGGGCCTACCGGACCTTCCTGTCCTTTAAGCCCAGGGTCTCCTCTGATTCCCTTTTCCCCTCTGTATCCTTGCTGGCCAACTGCACCAATTTCGCCTTTGTCTCCTTTCAGCCCAACTCCTGTTTTTCCTTTTATTCCTCTGATTCCAGGAAGCCCTCTTCCTCCAATATTCCCTGAAATTATGGATGTTTTCTAGTGAATAAAAGTAGATCAGAAACTCAGAAGATCAGAAAAATAGACAATTAAATGAATCTACAACAATTTATACAAAATACGGGTTGTATCTCTGATACTATTTGCCATATTCCAATTTTTGCCCCTTTTTTAGGCAATCGTCTTTAATTTTTAACATGGAGGAAGACCTAAAGGCAGATATATAATTTGACCTTTTTCTCCGACTTCTCCCTTTATTCCTTGTTTTCCAAGTTGGCCTTTCATTCCTTTTGGACCACTTTCTCCAGTCACTCCTTTCTCGCCTGTATTTCCTTTTATTCCTTGGGGCCCTTTGGCACCAACCTTTCCTTTCAGACCTTGGATTCCCTGATGCCCTCGCAGTCCTTCGAGGCCAGGGGGTCCTTGAATGCCGTTTGAACCTTTATCACCTTTGACGCCTGGACCACCTTGACGACCCATTATCCCTCGCGGTCCTAGATCTCCTTTAGGTCCTTCTTTGCCCTTTTCGCCTTTAAGTCCTTTATCTCCCCCTAATCCTTTATCTCCTTTACCACCCTGTGGTCCAACTGCACCGGCACTGCCTTTGTCTCCTTTGGCACCAGCTCCCTTCTCTCCTTGTGCTCCTTTTTCTCCAGGGTTCCCTCGCGGTCCCATTATACCTGATTTATATTGGTATACAATATGGCATCTTTTCTATACATACTTATATTTCAATGGGAAATTTGATTTGAGTGAATTTGAAATTGATATTGATCAATAGGGTTTATGAACTTACCTTTTCCCCCTCTTTCACCTGTTCCCTGTGGCCCTCGTTCACCCTTTGCACCCTGTTTTCCCTGTTCACCTCGTCGACCTATGTTCCCTTGTAACCCCTTTTCTCCTTTCGGTCCAGGCGCTCCTAGGATACCAGGATTACCAGGATCCCCCACAGGTCCTCTTATTCCTGGTTCTCCTTGTTCTCCCTTCGTACCGTCGGCTCCATTAACTCCATCGCTTCCTTTGGTACCCGTTTTACCAGTGTCTCCTTTAGGACCTCTTTGCCCTTGGTTTCCTTGGATACCTTTAGGACCAACGGGACCGATGACGCCGTTATTGCCTTTGTCACCTTTTGGACCTGTCTCACCAGTTAGTCCTCGCTCACCCAAATCTCCTTTTGCTCCCTGGGGTCCTGATGGACCAATGTTCCCCTTTGCACCAACTGGACCCTGATGGCCTCGTAGTCCTTCTGTTCCTCGAGGGCCCGGAGTTCCTTCAAGACCTTTATCCCCTTTCAATCCTGGTACTCCTTGTTGACCTCTTAACCCTCTTGGGCCTTGATCACCCCTGAGACCTTTTTCTCCTGTTCTTCCTAAATTTCCTTGTAGGCCTTTCAGTCCTTGTTGGCCTGTTGGTCCCATTTGTCCCTTTTCGCCTTTGATTCCTATTTCTCCTTTGTTTCCCTTAGAACCAGTCTTGCCTGAAAACAGAATTAATGGTTAACTTATCAAGTTTGCTTGGGTCAAGTATCTGTGTGTGTAACGTATAACGCCAAACCACGAAAATTATTCCGCGCCACAGGCTAAAAATGCCCTAAAATATAGGAAGAGTTTTCACGATGCATTAGTATGTTTGTGTAAGTATATAGTTGTTTCTTTTCGAGAGGTAATGAGTTTAAAAGTTCAAGGTTCTTTTACAATGCAATTAATTCAAACCTTTAGCTCCAGTTCTTCCAGTAGGTCCTCTTCCCCCCACAATTCCAGCAGGTCCAGTATCACCTTTATCTCCTTTTCCTCCTGTTTCCCCAACAATTCCTCGTTGTCCTGTTAGTCCTCTTGGTCCGACCTTTCCTTGTTTTCCTTGGATGCCCTTTTCACCTCGATTCCCAGGTGCTCCAGGTCTTCCCACAGCCCCTGGTATACCCACAGGCCCAGGCTCTCCTGCACCTCGAGGTCCTCTTGGACCCTTACGGCCTGGCCTTCCGCTTTGGCCTGGGGGACCTGGAGGGCACGTTTCGGTGCAAAAATTATCGGTTTTCAAATTAATGATTTTCAAGAAGTCATCAGCATTGCGTTTTGAACGTGCGAGCTGCTTGACATGGATTAGCAATTCATCTGTGAATAAAAAATGTAAACATATGTATCACATTGTATTCCACATAATCATAATCATCATCATTGTCATCATCATCATCGCTCTTCGCGCCAAAAGTCGCATAAGGCCCTATCCTTTATATATAACCAAAAGGGGTGTTATTAGGGGAGCATACTTAAGGGCACTGAAATAATATTAAACATTATAACATGTATATGTGTCATGGAGTATGGCTAACAGATCGCGCCATGAAGAGCACATGTAGCCGCAAGCATGTCATACTGTTTAATATTATTTCAGCGCTCTTAAGAATGCTCGCCTAATAAAACCCCTTGTGGGATATCGGCTTTGAAGGTTTCAATCAGAAATTGTTATATTAAAATAATACGGTCTTATGCGCCTTCTGGCGTTCTGATGATGATGATTTCCGATATAAGGCCGTTTCGAACATGGAAATTTTGGTTGTATTACTATGGTAAGGATTAAACTGGACTAAGTAATGATTAAATTGGACTGTATATTTGTAGCACTACTTCCTAAGAGATCTTGACTAGGGCAGGTCAAGACGTAACCAGACGAGATAGTCTTACCTCTATTAAGTTTCGCCTCCCAAAGAGTTTTTAGATCCTTCTCCACATCCTTAAAATTTAAACCGTTGTTGTGTTGGACAGTTTCAAACCTGATTAGCAAAGCCAAACTGCTCAGCAATGCTATACTGGATAGAACGATGGCTGACTTAGAAGATGTGTTTGGTCTCGAGGGAGAGGAGGTTGAGCTCTCATTACCTGAAGATTTCTTCTCTAACATTTTGAGGTTCTATTTCCGGCTTTCGTTTTAGCGAAATGTTCGACTTCAGTCCTAAGATATCGTATGATTTTCAGAGATTTGCATTGGGATTAGAGACCAAAGATCTTGCATCAAAAGTCAAGCAAATGTTCCTGTGATTTGAAACAGACGATACTGGTTTGAAACAGTCGAGTCGAGTGACCTCCGTTTAGCATTGAGTAAATCTGCTTACACTAACCTTGACTTGAATGCATGTAGTGCTATTTATTACCGACATTTATTGTCAAAAGAGAATACGAAATTCTTTATTATTGGTTCAGGTAAATATCTGACAAATTCAGTTTTACATCAGATGGAACTGAGCTCGTATTAAAAGAATTTTGAATATACCCAACAATTTTTAGAGCTTTTCCATTTTTTGCTGATATAATAAATCGTTAGGTTTCTGATTTTAAATCTTTTTTCTAAATTTAACTTAAATGAATATATATGATAATTCAATTATGGCAATTTCGGGAACGACGTTAAGAATGCAATCCCTTCTAATAAGTTGACCTCGAATCTTTAAAGGAGTTATCATGGGCCAAACATTAGTTAGCCTATAAATATGCTTGATAAAATACGACTAACAAGGAACTATCCAAAAACAAACAAACAACCAAACACCGGCACTCTTTCTAGATTGACATTTCCCATTTTTTTCTTTTATTTCTCTTTCTTCTTTTTTTCTTTCTTTCGATTTCTGGATTATTTTGAGAAATTTCATCTAATCTAATAATCTGTGATTGGTCGTCCTTGGCCTTGAAAGTCAAGGATGTTACGAGTCCTCGTTAAATGATGTTGTTTCATTGCATGTTGCTTCATCCAATGGAAGCTTTATCTGCCCTTGGTCACTTCTAATATCGTTTTCTATTGGCAGGGTCGTATTGAAACTGACCATCAACTGCTTCTTATTATCTTTTACTTTCACCTTCACCTCAACATTTTCAAAATTATAAATATCTGTATTTAATTGCTTTGCAAAAGACGCCCTGACCGTTTCTTTACTCAAGGTACAGCCTTCTTTGGGCGCTTCATTAAAGAGAATTTCTACGCCGACGCAAATTTCGTCCCTTGGCTTAACTTGGCTTGAAGTTGTGTAATTCCTTATTACGCTTGTTATAACTGTAGTGTACCCAGGGTCACCCTTGGTTCCTTTAAGCCCTTGAGGACCGGGCATTCCTTTCTCACCTAGTGGTCCTAAAGCTCCTGTGGAATTAAAGAATAAAATCACAGGGTTATGTTTATGATTTTGTCCAAATACGACCAAGAAGACATTGACTTCAAAGGTTTAGTGAACATCACTTAAATAGGCTTATATTATCATTTTCTGTACGATTTTGATTGAATTCCAACAAAACTTGATTCCCTTGAGTTTGAACCCGTGGTCTTGTTTTGTTGCATCTAATTGCTATTTGTTGTTTATGTAGACTTCACCTTTTCTATCTTTTGACTGGAATTACGAGATTGAAAATAACATAAAAGGAAAGAAAAGAAAATTAAAAAGAAAACAAAGGGAAATAAATACGACCAGAATACTTCTAAAACATCACAAGTGATGAATTGCGGCAAAAGGTTGCTTTCTCAAAAATGCACATTTGGTAGCGTACCTCTTTCACCCTTCAGTCCTCGTGTACCCGGTTCTCCCGTTGCGCCAGGTAGTCCAGGGATTCCTATAGGTCCGTCTTTTCCGGGTAAGCCTCTCATTCCAGGAAGTCCTATATCTCCTTGTTCACCTATACCATGACAAAATGACTTGTTTATTATCTTAATTAGGATTGTTTTGTAGATGCTAACCAAAAGTGACTATAATCAAGAGAATATTCTCAACTTAAAACTCATCTGTTTAAAAACTATTTTGATTTTTAGTTATCATTAGTTTTTTTGATTATTGTTATTATTATAGCGCATAGAGCATTCATTTGGATATGCGCTATATAAATGCACTATTATTATTATTATTATTATTATTATTATTATTATTTAATGTACGAGGGGGATCTCTTTCCTCCTTTCCCTTATTCGGGTTTTTATTTTAAATAACTATTTTTGCCACCAAAGAGTCGACATGTTTGAGTTCTAATAATAATTTCAAGTCTGGAAAATACAATTTTGGGACACTCCTTAACCTTCTGCTCAACCTGCAATGTACGGTACTGATGTACTGTCTTCCTACCTTTTGTTCCAATAGGTCCTATGGTTCCTTTTTCTCCTACTCGTCCTTTTCCACCCTTTTCACCTTTAAGGCCTGGATTTCCCTGGATTCCTTGTTGACCTCTTTGACCTTTATCTCCTCTAATACCTTTCGCACCAGGAGGACCTGAAGGACCAACATCTCCCTTGTCTCCTGTCGGACCATAAGGACCTATTGGACCGATCTTTCCTGTTTTACCAGTTTTGCCTCTTGGACCTTGCGGACCTTGGCCTCCAAATGGTCCTTTTTCTCCTTTACCTCCTATTTCGCCTTTATTTCCCTTTGTTCCTTGAGGACCAATTTTACCCTTGACTCCTTGTTCGCCTTTGGTTCCGATAGAACCTTTTGGCCCTACCTCTCCAGACGGTCCCTTAGGACCGGTTTTTCCGGTACCGCCTTGCACGCCCTTGATTCCTTGTAGACCTGGTACGCCCTTTGGTCCAGGTTTTCCTTCGCTACCCTTTTCTCCTACAAAATTCAAAATGACAAAATATAGGCTTGATCAAAGGGTTAGGGGTTGACAACCGGTTGTTGAATTTTCAAAAAATGCGTTAGTCATAAGCAAATTGTGAAAATTTGTGTATTTATAAACTTAGAATACCTTTTGAACCGTGAGCTCCATCTCCGCCTCTTGGTCCTACTGGTCCCTCTTGTCCTTTTGGTCCTGTTTCTCCCTTACGTCCCTTCTCTCCTATAGCCCCAGGCAGTCCATCCGTTCCTGTGATTCCTTTATCTCCTTTGATGCCAACTCCAGTTTCTCCTTTCGTTCCTTTGAATCCTCCGTCTCCCTTGACTCCAGCTCTCCCTATCAAATGTAAATTTTATGGATATTCTAAGATGTCAGAGAATACAATACATATGAAATAATCCTAGAGAACTAGTAATACCTTTTTCTCCTTTTTCTCCTGTATTTCCCTTTAGTCCTTGATCTCCTTGCTGACCATCATATCCCTTATCTCCTTTTGGACCTCTGTCGCCCTGTACTCCTTTCTCTCCCATGTCTCCTATAGTTCCTTTGCCCCCTTTCAGACCTCTTTCCCCTTGTAATCCTCTGTCCCCCGTATCTCCTTTCTGTCCTCGTAGTCCGGTAGAACCAGAATCTCCCTTGTCACCTTGACGTCCTTCTTGACCTTGTGGTCCTCCTGTCCCTTGTATTCCTTTGGTACCATTTGTACCTTTTTCGCCTTTATACCCAGGTTGACCTTGTTGGCCTTGAAACCCTCGCGGTCCTAGATCTCCTTTACCACCTAGAGGCCCCTCTTTTCCCTTTATTCCAACTTCTCCTTTGATTCCTTTCTCTCCTCTGTCTCCTTGTGGCCCGTGTACACCAAGTTCGCCTTTGTCTCCTTTGATACTAGCGCCATATAACCCCTTTTCTCCCTTGATTCCAATTTCTCCCTTAAAGCCAAAGCTACCTAAAAACATGAAATACCCAACTTGTAAGTACACGCAAACGCACAGTCCCAAAAACATTCCTTAGTTATACTATCGTATCCCCCTCCTCCCCTTCAACCTCTAACCATCTAAGTCCACCTATACAGGCCAATTAACACTGTGTAAGTTTACGAAAGCTATTTAGGTTGATAAATAGAGCAATTTTAATGGCTATATTGATCAACCTAAATAAATATAGATAAAAATAAATTTACCTTTTTGCCCCTTAGCTCCCGTTAATCCTTTTTCTCCTGGTGTCCCTTTCTTGCCATCCTCTCCCTTGTATCCTTTTGGACCTTTATTTCCTGGTAAACCTTTTCCCCCTGTGTCTCCGGTTTTTCCTTTATCCCCCTTCGGACCTGAATCTCCGCCTGGTCCTCTACCACCTTGTTCTCCTCTTCGTCCCTGGGCTCCAACAGAACCAGTGTCTCCTCTTGGACCCCTGTCTCCCTGTGATCCTTTATCGCCTGTAATTCCCACATCTCCTTGTGGTCCAGTAGAGCCAATGTCCCCTTTTGCACCCTCTGGACCTTGTTGGCCCCGAGGTCCTTCTGATCCTCGTAGACCTTGAGTCCCGTTGACGCCTTTTTCGCCTTTGAAACCTTGTTCTCCCTGATTTCCTTTCACCCCTCTCGGTCCATGATCGCCCTTTAGACCTTTTTCTCCTGTTTTTCCTATTTTTCCTTGCTGGCCTCTTAGTCCTTGTTGTCCTGTTGGTCCAATTTGTCCCTTCTCGCCTTTGATTCCTATATCGCCCGTAATTCCTTTGGGACCCATCTCACCTATACTTCAGAAAAACTGACAGTTAATTACGTTGTTTTAAATTCAAATATCATCTATTTTTTACTTGAAATCAAAATTTATCCAAACCTTTAGCTCCAGTTCCTCCAGTAGGTCCTCTTTCCCCCACATCTCCAGCAGGTCCAGTATCACCTTTATCTCCTTTCCCTCCTGTTTCCCCAAGAATTCCTCGTTGCCCACTTAGTCCTCTTGGTCCGACCTTTCCTGGTTCTCCTTGGATGCCCTTTTCACCTCTATTCCCAGGTGCTCCAGGTCTTCCCACAGCTCCTGGTACACCAACAGGACCCGGATCTCCCGCACCTCTAGGTCCTCTTGGGCCCATGTAGCCAGGCATTCCTCTTAACCCTGGTGGGCCAGGTGGGCACGTCTGTTTGCAGAAACTCTCACTTTTTAGGGATGTGATTTTTAAAAAGTCTTCGGCATTACGTTTGGACCTTGCAAGTTTTCTTACGTGAATTAGTAAATCGTCTATAAAGACAAATCAAGAAGTCAAGTTTAATTGCCTTCATTTCTCATTTTTATCGTGTAAACATGGTTGCAACATCGCTATTGTAATAATTTGAAATCGTTAGCCAATTAGATTGCAATAAAACGAAAACCGCCGAGCAAAAGTCTTAGTATAGAAGGCCGGCGTATCGCAGGAACACACCGTATTGGAACGATGCTGCATAATTTGGTGGCAAGCTGTATTACCCCAATTCAAATTTATTGCTTTATTTTGCTATGTTCGCTATATATGAATATAGTTATTATTATTATTATTATTATTATTATTATTATCATTATATAATAATAATAATAATAATAATAAATATAATTATCATTATTATTATTATTATTATACAGCATGTTTTTCCACTTCAAAATCTTAAAGGGAAATGTAGTGGTCTTCTTGCTTTAGTGATACTTGTTATCTTTGTATGTGGTCACTGAATTTTACATTTTCCTTAGAGTCTTCCTTATCTGGCATGCCGTAAATTGATAGACATTCGAAATCAAGTTTTAATAGTTTTTAACAAAAAAAAAAGAATTGTCTCCAGAAAAGAAAAATGTTATTGTGACTTAACCCCTAAAATAGCACAAATATTTGTAACTCGATATTACATCATGGCGAACAGATTAGCGCACATATGTCAATACATTGTCGGAAAGATAAGAATCGACCTTGACTCAAGCAAATCAGATAGCCAAATCAATTCGAATTACGAAATCTCCGAATAACTGAAACGAACATACATATTTCTAACCCAATCCATCAGTCCTAGCGTCCTTGGCCAAACTGGTATCTTAAAATAATTTTGATTAATGTATCCTGTCCCTTTTCGCCACTCATACAAACTGTTTGTTGCCTTACATGACTGACACGTAGGGGGGAAACTGAAGAAATGTCGGCGCAGCTGAAGTTGGAAAAACAAAGGTTCACAATTTAGATCCACAACAACATACAGGAATATTTAAGACGCGTACTACAGCATGAAATATCTTGTAAAAGTGACTAAAATAGTCAAGCTATGAAAATATTAATTAGTTGGGTATAGTTACCTCTATTGAGTTTCTGCAATCGAAGGCTGTTTAGTTCATTTTCCAAGTTCTCAAAATACAAATCATTACTATGTTGAACGGTTTCGAGTCTGATTAGCAGAGCCAAACAACCCAACAATGTTAAACCAGAAACAACGATGCCTGACTTTGACGAACTTCCTTGTTTTGAGGGAGAGGAAGTGGTATGCTTAGTTCCTGAAGGGTTTTGTTGCGACATGGCGTAATGTTTCTCCTTCCGTCAAGCAATTGATCTAATCTCGCCAGCAATGCATTGATTCTAACCTTTTATAAACTTAAACAGAGCCTGTATAAGTAGGCTCTTTGGACACGGAAACTAAGTGCTGTTACAATTGCGCCCGCGTCTCAGCGGTATTCCAAATAAGCGTACATCCAAGTGAGACGATGTGGTCAAGCTTGTGCATAGTATATTTCAAGAGACCGTGATATATTTCTTGCCTTTTTTCACAGGTATTTTACCCTTTTCCCTTATAAATGATGGTTAAAATGTTTTCATCCTTCGGTCGTAACTAAAAGCAAAGCTCAATTTTACAATTGCAATAGCGACGGGTCGCTTTTCGATTTTTTTAAAGAATATATATTTTTACTTTCATAAGATAGACAATAATTTTTACAAAAACACCAAATTAATGTAATTTTATTCGAAAATATTGGAAGGCGCTGTTGCACATATTCCCATGTTATACATACATAAGGATAACGAGACAAATTTTCAAACGATTAAAAACGCACCAAAAATAAGATTTCTCGTCTATATCTAAACCAAAGCGTTCTCTACTATTAAGCAACAATTTAACAACAATCACGGAGACTTTCTGTAGAATTTGAAGTTCTTTTCGAGAGCATATTTTCAAGCTATATATGAAAATATGGAACTATTTTGTTTCGATTGCTTTGCCTCAAATCTAGAACGTGGGGCTACTATCATAAACTTATATCAAAAATACCCTATATCCAAGATAAAAATCACATACTAATTCACAAACTAAGATAAGATTATATCCCCTATAATGTTTGGTTACCAGACCACTTTCGTTAACTGTCGAAAGAGGGGATTTGGGACCAAATACATTATCATGTTTTGTTAAATAGAAAATGGCGGCTAACCAGGTCTTGGCAAGAGTTACTATGTCATATTACAGAGCGTTTTGTAATGATATACAGTACTAGTGGCCATATTGCATACAATATTTTTATGTAAACTGAACACGGCCATTCATATTAACGTCTAGGCTAGTTACTTTGTTTGTGTTTTACCAAAATTTTCAGGATTAAAGTGAATATGCCCAAAAAAAATATATCCATAAAACTCTTCACGGTCATTCATTTCTGTTTTGTTATGCTCATGAATTATTCATAAGTTTGTGCAATAAAACAAACAATTCTTCCAGATCTCTCTCGGTAAATACTTGGCCGATAGGAGTCTGGTTAACCAAGACTACGGGGAATTATGATTGGTTAAAATAAGCTGTACATTATTTGACCGTCGACAAAGAAGGGCAAAGTCTGGACTAGTCTTATCCATAGACATAGAGCTGCCTTTGTAACGTTCTTCGTTATTACAATTGTACTGTCAATAGCTGGATTTTATTATAGTCGTTCATTTCCAATCCCTTTAGTCGCAGATTCCCAGTGGTAGCTTGATCTTTTCGCTCGACTTTTCTTTTTTTTGTATTTCCTTTTGTACTTCTCTTGTCGTGCGGAATGTCACAACCAGCTTTCGTTTGCCTTGGTCAGGTATAATATTCATCTTTAGTTGTTTGATGTGTCCTTCTTTAGCATGAAGTTGCTCTGCTAATGACTTTTGAACTATGATTGTGCTATTTAATGTGCAGTTGTCTGCAGGAGCTTCACTGAAGATGATCTCAACATCTATGCAGATATCTGGAGTTGGTTTCACTTGATCAGTTGGTTTAGAAGTATTTTCGATACGTTCAACAATAGGGGTCTTCCCGATGTCCCCTTTGTCTCCTTTTGGTCCTGGAGGACCGCCTTTCCCTGGCCCACCTATCGGACCTCTGGATCCTGTATAGTAAAAACACTATATACGTCAAGAAAACTTAGCTTCAGTTTTATCAACCAAGCCCATATAAAACAACTTTTAAGATTCTCTACGTCATGTTACTGATGACGTTGGGAGTTAATTGGAGTTTAGCGTCCTTGTACGTTTTGTGGACGGACGAAAACTGGGTACTGAAAACGCCCTACTCACGTTTGAAAACCCGGGCAATAAAGGTGAAGAGAGAAGCACCCAGACCCGATCTTGCATCGAATCGTAGTCTGTGGATGTGATGTGATGATTTAATAATTTGAATGCATCGTACCTTTCATGCCCTTGAGGCCACGCTCTCCGCGCTCGCCCTGTTCACCCGGTGGCCCTATATTGCCTCGTATTCCACGGCTCCCTTTAGTTCCTCTTGGACCCATATCTCCATGCTCCCCTACGAAGTCAATGAACAGTTAGTGAACTGAGTTGTAAATTTTGATATTAAGCTTACAAAACACTTATGTCGTCACATCCTCGTTCCTAGTTTCCACATTTCTTTTGGTCTTCGTAAAAAAACGAAATTTTCGGGTGAAGTCACCTTTACGGAACCAGTTTTTTTCTGGTTCCTGAGTGGGTTTCTTGGCGGAGACGCACGATGACCTGGGAACACTGAATGATGTATACGCTATATTCCAGAAAGAAACAAAATACCTTTCATTCCTTGGATTCCCATATTGCCTTTTTCTCCAATGCTTCCTTTGACTCCTTGCACACCTTGAATTCCCTTATCCCCTTGAGCTCCTTGGTCACCTTTAACACCTATAGGTCCTGTTTCACCTCTTTTACCGGCAGGACCTCTTGGACCAATTTCTCCTTTTTCTCCCATTGAGCCTTTGGGCCCTAATGGACCAGTTTTTCCGGTTTTACCTGTTTTGCCTATGGGTCCTTGAGAACCTTGATCTCCGATTGGTCCTTTGTCTCCTTTCATTCCTACTTCTCCTTTATCTCCCTTTCCTTCAGGACCGATGGCACCAATGTCGCCTTGTTCACCTTTCTGACCAGAAGAACCTTTTGGTCCCACCACTCCTTGGGACCCTTTAATACCTATTTTCCCGGTTTCGCCTTGCTCACCCTTTATTCCTTGCGGCCCTTGTAGACCCTGGGATCCAGTGTCTCCTTGGTTACCCTTTTCTCCTACAATATTTAAAGATTTAAAATCTCGTTTATTTAGACTGCTTGAGTTTCGAGTTTTCTGTTGCTCAGGGTTAGCCTCGTTTTCGTGTAATATATCCAGGTTTTCCAGTGAAGGCCCATGGTGTTTTAAAGTGAATTGTTGAATTGATGTGCATTCTTTACTTTACCATTGTTATTTGTGAATATTGATACTATTGGTACGAGGTTAACCCTGAGTAAATGGTTGTAATCGAGAAACACCGGGGTACGTAATTTGGAAATTTGGAATTTGGAAAAAGTTAAAGAGACCTACTATTTGCGCAATGCTGATCTAAACTTTTTTTAAAAGATAATTGTGTGTTGAAGTATTGTATGCTCACCCTTTGACCCGTGTGTTCCATCGACGCCTCTTGGTCCTGTTGGCCCTTCTTGTCCTTTAGGTCCTGCCTCTCCTTTCATTCCTTTTTCTCCTGTGGCTCCTGCAACTCCATTTGCTCCAGGGGTTCCCTTCTCTCCTTTGATGCTGACTCCGATTTCTCCTTTGCTTCCTTTGGTTCCAACGTTTCCTTTAGTCCATTGTTTCCTGGAAAACGTTAAATGGTTTATCTCAGTATATTTGCTATTCCAATGAATAACATTTGCTCCGCTTACCTTTTCCTCCTCTCTCTCCTCTGTTACCTCTTTGTCCTTGACCTCCTTGTTTACCGACTTGTCCTTTATCTCCTTTTGGACCTCTTTCTCCGACCACTCCTTTGCTTCCGATGTCTCCTACATTTCCTTTATCGCCTTTAAGACCTCTGTCCCCTTGCAGTCCTTTGTCACCTGTTTCTCCTTTGTACCCTTGTTGACCAGTGGAACCATTATTCCCCTTTTCGCCCTGTGGACCCTGTTGACCGCGCAGCCCTTCAAGCCCCTGCACACCTTGAGTACCATTAGAGCCTTTTTCACCTTTAGTTCCTTGTTTTCCTTTCTCACCCCTTAACCCACGTGGTCCTAGATCTCCTTTAGGACCAACCGTGCCGTCTTGTCCCTTAGCTCCAGTCTCTCCTCTTATGCCTTTCTCTCCCCTATTCCCTTGTGGTCCTCCTGCACCAACATCTCCTTTGTCTCCTTTGATACTAGCTCCAACGTCACCTTTTATTCCTTTAGATCCAGTTACACCTGTTGATCCGACAGTTCCTGAAAGCAATAAAAGAATGAGATCTAGAAGGTTAGACTCTGAGCCAAGGTTGTATTATTTGATCTGCCACGTCAACTCATGTCATTGCCTTAAAGTGCTAGTCTTACGAAAATGTTTATGACGCAAAAAAATCGCCGATTTTTTATATGCTCAAATAGGTTATTATGTTCACCAATAAACAATAATTGGTTCGAAAAATAAAATTTAACCCGTATGAATTCTACTTCCGAAAATTGTTAAAAGCTTGTCCGCCATTTCTATGAGCAGCGATTTTGTCGTTGCATTTTAATATGTGTGTGACGTCATACGCGCAACTGGCATCCTTTTTATTCACACTGACTCTACAGCTTTCTCTCAGTGTAAGAAGGCATGACTTGGCTTAAGGCTTGTTTTTAAATTAAAAATAGTTGAAATTTGTTTGCAATTACACATAGTGAAAAACCGCGAATTTTGATAATTGCTGCGTATGACGTCACTTCCTTCGAATCACTAAAAGTTGCCAGGAACGCAATCGCTTAATGGCGGACTCAAACGGCCAAAATTTACCGGCTAAACACAATATCTTCCCAGTATCGTATCGAAAAAGAATTTGGACAGTAAGCTATATAACATATATAGTTTTATATGGTACAATTTCCAGGGATGGTGTCATTTTCGTAGGACTAGCACTTTAAGAATAAAATGCTTTGTTTAAGTTCTGTCTATATTCATGTGTCTTCCCATGAACAACCGTTAACAAGGAAATATAAATACCCCATTACAGAGTTTGACACACATAGTCGGAAATAGGAAAATATATTTTGGTCCAAGAGGTATATATTCAAAGGATTTGGTTGCAGTAATTCTAATGCAAACATGGTGTTGGTGGCCAAAATCACCGAGAAAAGATTCCAATATTATTTTTAGTTACTAAAACAATTGCTTTTTTTAATAAGAGCTCAACACTATTTCACCTTGTTCTCCTTTCTCTCCTGTGTTTCCTCTTTGTCCTTGATCTCCTTGTTTTCCCTCTTGTCCTTTATCTCCTTTTAGACCTCTATCGCCCTGTGGTCCTTTGCTTCCGATGTCTCCTATATTTCCTTTATCGCCTTTTTGACCTCTGTCTCCTTGCAGTCCTTTGTCACCTGTTTCTCCTTTGTACCCTTGTTGACCAGTGGAACCATTATTCCCCTTTTCGCCCTGTGGACCCTGTTGACCGCGCAGCCCTTCAAGCCCCTGCACACCTTGAGTACCATTAGAGCCTTTTTCACCTTTAGTTCCTTGTTTTCCTTTCTCACCCCTTAACCCACGTGGTCCTAGATCTCCTTTAGGACCAACCGTGCCGTCTTGTCCCTTAGCTCCAGTCTCTCCTCTTATGCCTTTCTCTCCCCTATTCCCTTGTGGTCCTCCTGCACCAACATCTCCTTTGTCTCCTTTGATACTAGCTCCAACATCGCCTTTTATTCCTATAGATCCAGTTACACCTGTTGATCCGACAGTTCCTGAAAGCAATAAAAGAATGAGGTCTTTAGGTTAGTCCTTGTACCAGGGACAATATCATTTGATCAAGAGTAAAATGCTTTGTTTAAGGTCTGTCTTCTCATGCACGACTTTTAAATAAGCAAATAAAACTCTAGGACTAACAAGGATATTTTAAGTAATACAATAAATTATTTTTTAATAAAAGCTCGGAACCATTTCTACCTTTTTCTCCTTTCTCTCCCGTGTTTCCTGTTTGCCCCTGATCTCCTTGTTTACCCTCTTGTCCCTTGTCTCCTTTTGGACCTCTTTCCCCAACCACTCCTTTTGCTCCTAAGTCTCCAACATTTCCTTTATCGCCTTTTAGACCTCTGTCCCCTTGCAGTCCTCTGTCCCCTGTTTCTCCTTTCTGTCCTTGTTGACCAGTAGAACCGTTATTCCCCTTTTCGCCTTGTGTACCTTGTTGACCTTTTGGTCCTTCTGATCCTCGCAGTCCTTTAGTACCGTTGACGCCTTTTTCACCTTGGAAGCCCTCTTTTCCCTGGTCACCTTTCACCCCTCTCGGTCCTTGGTCGCCCTTCAAACCTTTTTCTCCGGTTTTTCCCGTTTTTCCTTGGTCGCCTTTCAGTCCTTGTAGTCCTCTTGGTCCTATTTGTCCCTTCTCGCCTTTGATTCCTATTTCTCCTGCATTGCCTTTGGGACCCATCTCACCTATAGAACCCAAAGATTGATTAAAATTATACTTTGTTTGGAAACTCAGCGCTGCTTTCCTTAAACAAACTAAACGTAATCCAAACCTTTAGGTCCTGTTTTTCCAGTCGGTCCTCTTCCCCCCGCATCTCCAACAGGCCCAGTATCGCCTTTATTTCCTTTCAATCCTGTCTCCCCAACAATTCCACGTTTTCCTCTTACCCCTCTGGGGCCAACCTTTCCTGGTTCTCCTTGGATACCCTTTTCACCTCGTTCTCCAGGTGCTCCAGCTCTTCCCACAATTCCTGGTACACCAACGGGACCCGGATCTCCTATACCCCTCAGCCCCCTTGGGCCCATGAGTCCAGTTGTTCCTTTTTTCCCCGGGGGACCTTGTGGACATGGATTCTTGCAATCACTCGCCTCGGTTTTGACTGATGACATTCTCAAGAAGGCATCGTTGTTACGTTTAGAGCGAAAAAGTTTCTTTAAATTGTGCAACAAATCACCTGAAAAAAGGTGTTCATGTAATTAGCTATTGAAAACATTTTAGAAAGAAAAGGGATCGGGTGGAAAGAAGGAAAAAGATAAAGTAGAAAGGAAAGAAAAGGAAGGAAAAGAAAACTGAAGGATAATAAAGATAGTGAAAAGAAAATAGCACGAAAATGGAAAAGAATTATTAAATAAACATCCAGATATTGCTTAAATAATATTAATTACTTACCTTTTAAATTAGTTTTTACTTAGAATTTTATACATTGATATTGCTATATATTTTATACATTTATGTTATTATATCACCGTGCCTCATCATGTGCACACTTTGATGCTATTTTTAGAATCATTGATGCTATTTTTAACTCGGTACCATGCCATAACCATAACGATAACCATGCTTCCCTTTGATGCCTCGTTTTAGGACACGAATAGCGACACATTTCGCTACGTCCACGACAAAAACACATGCTTTGTTTACTACAACACTGGAAGCCGCCTACCCTCAGGAAATCAACTTATCAGGTTTATATCGCGCAAAATATCTCCAAGCTAAAAAATAGCATCAAATTGTGCATATGATGGTTACAAGGCTATGTAGGTAGGATTCCTTCTCTTAGTTCATATTCTCTTGATACTATACTATACTATATATGTTATATTTCTATTCATGTAATTCAAGTGCCTATTGGCCCTCATCCTCAGTCGTTTCATGCAAGGGTTTCGTAATTTACCTATTACGCATGTTCTTACATAATTGTAATTTCATTGTAATTTCTATTCATGCAATTTATTCATTCTTATGATTTGGTTAATTTGGGCATATGAACATATGAACATGAAATATGCGCATTATAAATTATTATTATTATTTATTAATTCGAGCCATTTTCAATTACCAATAAAATTTGAGTGGTTTAAAAAAAATGTTTTTGTAATTTTGTTTTGTCTTTGTTTCTTTTGTCCACATATAGTAATTTGATCTCAGCAAGCTAAGAGACCTCGAGTCATCGCGACGGGGAGAATTCTTTTAACAAATCATTCTCTAGAAATGTAATTCGAATAATCTGTTGAGTGACTAAGGTATATCTACTTTAAGAAACTTGAGCTAAGTTAAATGCCCATACATAAAAGGTTGGAAGAAAACCAAGGAAGTACTCTGTCAGACTTCCGTTCCTATCTTTAAGACAAATGTGTGTATGCAGGCTTAAAACAGCGCTTATTTTGCAAATATGAGCAAAATCTCCTTTGTCATGAGGTGCACTTATTTACTTTTTAACTTGAATAAATTAAATACTTAATTATCGTCCGTCTGTTTAAATATTATTTTTTCTGGCTAAAATCACGAGATTTTTGAAGATTGTTTTTTCAACTGCACTTCAATGCATAACATTTTGAGGTATTAGAAATAAATCTCAAGAGTTGCAGCATACATATTTGAAGTCCATACTCCTGGAAATCTATCGATGACTTGTATTGATGGTACCTTTACAAACCTTGACCTACTTTTTATTCCTGATTATATTCCATGCAAGCGGAGTCGTTATTAATGTTTCCTTAACGAAAGAACTTAAGAACGAACTACCCATTTTTGAATTTAACCACTTTTTTTTACCTTTGTCAAGCTTTTTCCACCACAGGTCTTTGATATCCTTTTCAAGTTTCTCAAAATACAAATTATTGTTTTTCTGGACAGTTTCAAGTCTGATAAGCAACGCTAAACAACCCAACAGCGCTACGCTGGCAAGTACCAAGGGTGGCTTGGACGAAATTTGGTGTCTTCTAACGGGTTGCTCAGAGGGACTCGTAGCTTCCGATGACCTGTTTTCTTCCGACATTTTTAGTAGGTGAATCTCGTGAACAAGTGATTCGAAGAGTCTGAATCTGTTTGTTAACGTTTAGTTGTTATGACTAGTTTTATACTTAATAGTTTGCGCATGTCAAAACATTTTACTGGAGTTCTGCCATTACTTGTAGCACCTTTGCCCCTCTCCAGGATATATGACATTTCTTTCATTATTGTGAGGTTATCAAGATAACTAGGATAGAAAAAAGAAAAGAAAGGACACGAAAGTGAAGGAAATGAAAAGAAGTGAAAAAAAAAAAACATTTCTGGCTTTTTTTCATTTTGTAAATTTAAAAACCGATGTAAGTCCTGCGGTCTTTTCACCCGGAAGAAAGATCCTCTACAGCAGCAGGCCTTTTTCAGTTCTTGTGTGATCAATGAATTATATCCAGCCTCAGGAGAAATAGTTTCTTGATCGTCTATACTTTCTTTTTCTTTGAGCAGAGCTTTTTCCTCCCGTTATCGTTATCATTATCACCGTTATCGCTATCACCTTTCTCTTTTATTTCCTCCAAATTCCTCATACCTATATTAACTCTTTTACTTCCAAACACTCATACTCCATAGTCACCCATACGTACTCTTTAACATTTTACCCCACTACTACCAGCAACCATAAATATTAATAATAATTGTTTTGACCCCTTGGTTGTAGTTGGAGTTTCAGTGGAAGAATGTATACAGTTAATAGTCTCACTGAGGGTGACTTGAAGTGGCGTACGTACGGATGATCCGGATTACTGAAGGTAAGAATTAGAGTATCACTTTAAACCATCCAATGGCATACTGTAATACTTATTGCAATTGGCTACTACAATGAAAAATATCAAGGTAAAGATGACATATTTGGTGCATATTCTTGACTGAAAAGTTTGATGATAATTGGGTTTCCTGTGTTATTACGAAAACTAAGTGTATCAGTGGTCATTCTCATAATTTTAGTCCTAAATTTCGATTTGTTTTACCGAGGCTGTAAGAGGAAAGATAGAAATAAAGTCCTAATACATTACTGAATCAGTTTCTAAAAAAAAAAACTTAAAATCAAATTCTCTAAAGTTTAATAACATCCATTATATATTTCAGGTTGGATGTAAAATTAAATCAGGAACAAATATTTTCTTTTATGATAATAATCTATTGTATTTTGTATGCATTATATTTAGAGTAGGATTGATGACAGAAATAAAGTCGCTTAGATTATATTTTTTGTCTTCAACGTTCCTCGTAGTTTTAAACTGTTGCCCTGGTTTACTTGATTAGAAACAGCGAACTGAACGTTAAAAATACCAAGCAACACTCAACGATCATAAACATTATTTATGAGTGAATGTTTAACAGGTTTAAAGAATAAGAAATACTTAATTACAGTAAACCTTCAAAGATCTAAGACTGTAGGAGGTTACAATAATTTAAAAGAAAAAAGAACAGAAATAAAATAGTATTCAGAATGTTATATAGAAGTTATATTTTAGGATTTGGATTTTTTACTGCGATGCATGATGGATATTCAAACGCGTCCGCCAATTATTTCGCGCTCTTTTTATGGCGCGAAAAGTGTGCGGTGCGTGGCGACCGTGCAGCCGCCAACTTCTCTATAAAGAATGTGGCTTGAACTTTTTGGACCATTTGCTTTCTGTGCTTCGTTGAGCAACGACGTTGACCCGAGTTTGGCAAATTTTTACACTGCTTTATCCTCTTTGCAAGATCATAAAGACTGGACCAACAAGATGACTTCGATTAGGTAAGTTTTATGGATTTAAAGTGTTGTTTTTCGGACAAATTCCTTTGAAATTAAGACTCGGGGAAATTTTCAAAAAGCTCGCTTCACAACGATCATTCTCTTGAATTTCTAACTTTACTAGAAATAAGAAAACCGGTAAGATTTTGTCCTTTTCTAGTTTAAAATGTGTTTGCATTTATTCAAAGCTGCATATCTATGCTTGGCATTATATGGAATTTAGATCTAGCCTGATGTCGTAGTTTTTTTAAAAAGCGTCTCTCTACAAGCTTAAATTAGTTCTGCAAAAATAATATTTTCAAAGTCAAAGTTAAATTGTTTTGAGATAAAGAGTATCATATTTATCAAATCCATGTGTTGACATAAATGCCATTATATTAACCGAAGTTTATTTTTCTAATTTTGAAATTTTCTTCGTAAAGAGTATGATTAAGGAAAACCGAAATTCCTGTTCGAAATTACAAACAATAACTCGAATTCCAAAGCCAACAAGCTATAAAACAGCACACAAAATTCTCCTAGACTTCTATAGTTGTTCATACTATATTTCGTAGTTTTGAATCAACGCTTATTTCAAAGTTTATTTCAAAGAATATCAAGAGTTTCTAATACTCAAGTTTGTGACAGTAAATAACCGAGCTTGGCGATACATTCTCTTCCCTACACTCTAAGGTTCCTATAGTTACCCAGTGACTCCTCCAAAAAGAGTACTGGTACTGCTTGGTTGTTATGGTACTGAAGTTAGTAAAGGAAGCATTGCTTGTTCTCAAAGAGCTAGTTCAGTCTTTTATCTTAAGCACAAAAAGACCATCATTAATCGATTTTAACTAAATTATACAAAAATGTATTTTTTAAAAAGTTTCTAGAACCATTACACTTGTATTTAATAGAACAGTATTAAAATGTAAATTTTATTACCATAAAATCTCTTTCAAGAACTATTAGCTTACTCAACCGCTTAACATTTTTTTAAATATACTTTGAGTATAGTTTTCCCCCTTTTGTATGTAAGTAAGTCCAGGTTTTAAAGGATTCAACTTTGCTATGGGTAGCTTTTGGTCTCCGATCCCCCTCAGAATTTCTTAGTGTCGTCACGCAATCCTCACCCTCAAGTGAGCGTTGCGCGACGACACTCTAAGAACGGCTGTGAGGAAGACTACTTTCATATACCATCTCTTTACCTGACTTGTAAAGCATTGTCTATAAATGATGGTGCTGAAATGAAATGTATATTATTGATGGGTTTCAAGCATTCAAAAGAGAGCCATGCCTTCAAATAAGAGACAAACACTGCCATTATTCTCAGTCATTTGCACACACTCAAAAAATTAAAGCGGAAGTGACGTCAGTGAAATAAGTGATTAATCAGTGGTTAAGTGAAACCGTTCTTCCCTTAAATCTAGAATATAAGCGGAATTATATTTGCAGTGTTTTTTTCCTTCTGACAATACTTAATAATAATTTTGTGATTAAGTCGCAACAAAGGTGAATAATGCTTAATGCTTGCAATATTCGTGCCTCTCTCCACCATTAGCTGTTAATAGGCGGCCAGAGGACCGTCATCAAATCTTGTATTTTTGGTCAAACTTCTTGTCTATGAATTGTTCGACATATATTTCATAATATATTATGCCATAGAATTAATAAGCCTTTTCACAGTTTAAGAATCGATTCCACTGCGCATTCGATTTTATCCCGAATTTCTCACTTTCGTTTGTCTAAACCTTCTAGTTGTTCTTAATTAAACAAAAGAAGGTGAGAAATTCGGGATAAAATCGCATGCGCAGTGGAATCGATTCTTGAACTGTGAAAAGGCTCATTGCGCTTGGGTTTTTTAGTCATGTTTATGTTTTCATACAGGGTACTAACAATGATGATACAAACATGTAATTATCTGTGTGCATAGCCTAATATTAGTAATACTGTTTCGGCATCTTTAGAGGCTTTTATATGACCTCGAAACAAATCCCTTGATGATGATGGCATGATAAATAACAACATATCAATAATCAATAATGAAGTAAGATGATGATGGTGGACATTATGATGAAGATGATGTTGGAAATGGCGATGATGATGGAGATTATGATGGTGGTGATGATGGTGTTGTCTTGATGATGGTGATGATGATGGTGATGATGATGGTGATGATGATGGTGATGATGATGGTGATGATGATAGTGATGATGATGGTGGTGTTTGATGGTGATGATGATGGTGGTGTTGATAGTGTTGTCTTGATGATGGTGGTGATGATTGTGTTGTCTTGATGATGATGATGTTAATGGTGATGATGAATAAGCAGATACGCTAATTATAACTAGGTGTTTTTGAAATCAAATGACGATGATCAATAATAATAATAATATTATTATTACTTTTATTATTAATCTTAATAATAATACAAGTAACCAATAACGAACACTGAATAGATAATAATATCGATATCAAAAATGAAGATAAGACTGATGTATGGCTTGGCTGTGTTTTTGAATATCAATTATATGGTTTTATTCGTTTTATGTAATTTAATTTTATATGTTTGTTCAAAACCATTTGTTTCTTTTTTGTAAGTTCATTGTTTACTTATTGACAGCAGCTAAATTTCTTGTTTTCTTATTTTTGAGAAATGAAGCGCATTCCTAGAAGGCCCGAGAATATATTTTCATAACTTATAATTTTTCTAGAAAACATGATTTAATCCCCAACTTCAAAGTGCGCAGTTCGAGTATCTGAGAGTTTGCGTCAGTGACATAATAAACACCATAAGTACCAAGTTTCCCGCATAATATCGAATATCTACATTAATAATCGAAAAGCTATATAATTATATTTGTAAGTCGGTCAAGTAGGCAGTTTTTTTGTGATAAAAAATCTAATGATTTTACTCAAATCTTACTCAAATGCGTGCTTTTTCCCTTTTTTCATTCTCTATTTCCCTTCTAGTTTTATTTCCATCCTCCCTCTCATGGGTTTCAAAGAGGTGAGTTTTCTTTCTTAACAATGACAATATGGATTAGAATCCTATCTTTGAAACCATGGCTCAGTTGTGATCGTTTTCTAGATTCAGAACATAAATTACAATTTTCATTCAAAACAGCTTAATAAAAGTTGCATAGATATCAGAATATTTTCATTAAAATGGAAAATGAAAGACTGAAAATGGCGTAAATGGAAATTTCAATTTGACCCTACTAATGTGATTAAATTCATTAACAACGAAAAAAAAAAGAAATCCCGCGGTTTCAACCACACCTAGCTTGATTTTTAAGTAAAATATCCGAAAGCTAAAATCATATATTCACGCGAAAAGCTTAATTGAAAAAACATTTTTACAATTTTTTCATTTCCCTAATTGCCGAGCTAAATTCTAACTCGCATGTTTACACCCTATATAAACATCTTTCTTTACGCAAACTAATTCTTTTTCGATTCAAGCGCTACTAAACAAAGTACGTCCTGTTTTGAATACTAATTCATATTTACTTGGAGTTTAAAGTAATTTTAATCCAACCTTTAATCAATAAGTAATTGTGAGTTGTTTTCGTATTTGAACAGCTTGGATATTCAACGTCTCGCAGTTTAATTGATTGCATTGGCGAACGATAGCGTTGTCATGGCAATCTCCTCCCCTTCTACCATCAACATGGCAACCGGTAGTTCTCAAAGAGAATTTTCTATAATGAATCAGAGCTAGTCGCCCAAGTGTTGTCAAAGAAAATCAATAGACATCCCTCGTCTATCTTCTTTACTTATTTATTCATCCATGCGTTTGGTCTTTGTGGTTAAACCTACCGGTTTTAGAGATCCCTTGTTTTCGAATAAAAAACTTTCATGCAGCCAAAACAATACAATTATGTTAAGTGCTATTCTGAGCTCCTCAAGTACAATTTCAATATTTTGTATAGCCGAAAAATCAATTGGTCTCAACAATAAAATAAAATAATAATAATAATAAAAACGGCTTTATTTCCCGACGGTCTGGTTTTTGTATCTAGCCTCTTCACTGGCTCTTTTCTTTCTTCTTTTGTAGTAAGGCCTTGCATAAGTTATTTGAAAAGGCTTCCTATGAATAGATAGTTTGTCGGTCTTATTCTGTTAAATAATGTTGCCCGGCTTTTAAGAGAGATTTTTCAAGCTATACGGTCCTCAATCTAAATACAGCCACAATCAAAACAAAACGACTATTGAAAAAGGAGAAGTCATCAATGGTTCATTTTAGTTTGAAGAAAGTACAGTCATTGATAACGATCTGCTACTTTAAACCCATCAAATATCACTTTATCAAAGAGGAAAACACACAGAATAAAAGGTTAATAGATAAGTTATACATACACGGCATTCAGACACAAACGTGGCATATTCTTACCGACTTTAACATCACTTAAAGGCAGTAATAAATCAACCTCCTCGGAGAACTTCAAAATGAAAAAGAAAAAACTATATATCACAATAGAACCCTAGAAAACAAGCACCATAACCTAGAAGATTAGCTCTAAGTGACAATGACTTCAAATGACTGTTTTTTGGAGTACTAATCTCTAATGACTGTTCATTTTTTGAATGGTGTGTCTTTTTCATTGCGTTGAAGTATTGGACTTAAAGTCTAGTTGTTGCATTTTCCTCTTCGAAATCTTCCTTGTATCGCGACCAGTATTTGGTTTTCAAACTCATTTTGCGTTCACCAATTTGGATACTTTTTCATTTATCTATGTATCTATGAAGGACTCTTATTTTTATCTGGAAAATTCCTTATCATGGACTCTTCCTTTTTTTTACGGCTGCAGTTGAATTTGCGCTCATCCTTTTTGATATACTGCAGTCAGTTTTGCGGGCCCCAGTTTATCTTAACAAGGTCCAAGGATCAAGGCGCAGCAATGAAAATTGTTCTCCAAAAGTACTATTCATCCGCTGGCTTTGACGAAGATAGAAAAGTAATAATAAGTGTTCAGTTTAGTAACAAAATCAAATTGCAAAAAGATGTCTTATGTCTTAAGTGCTATTTGTAAATATATTTCTGTCAGATAGTGTGCTGGACCGTGCGCTCGATTAATCTTTAACTTTAGACGAGTCATTATAGCCTTTCAATGTTTACTATAGCTCACAGTCACAGGAGGTGTTTACGCGAAGATGCTTTCACATTATCTGTTCATAATAAAATTGAAAAGCATGAGTAAAAAGCCTCGGGGAATATGCAAAGATGAAAGTGATTTGAATGGCTTTCTTCCCGCTGCTTCCTAACTTCCTTCCTTTCTTCCTTCCCTCCTTCCTTTCTTCCTTCCCTCCTTCCTTTCTTCCTTCCCTCCTTCCTTCCTTCCGTCCTCCCTTCCGCTCCTTCCTTCACTCATTCCCTTCCTATATTCTATTTATCACATCCAACTGTCCTTCCTTTCTCGTCCCTCCTAGCCTCCCTAGTTTTATTTTTTTATTTTAGCCTATCCTCTTAATCGCCCTTTATCTTTCGTGCAGTCAACAAAGCTCCATTCCTTATTTGAACACACTGCCTTTTTTAAGATCTTATCTTTATATATCAGAACAATTCCACCTGCTACATGCATGTGTTAATGATTGAAGTATTATCAACTAATAATACCAAGAACTAATTGTAAAAGTAATAAAATTGGCTTCGCACTATTCTAGACAAAATAGATATAACGTGTATAAGGAACCGAGAAAGGACATAAATATAGCAAGGACTTCTAGTGATGTTTGTTGTAAGTCTTCCTGGCTCGAGTAGAGGTCACTCGTCAAACTTGTTTAAAGATTTCCGCAAGACTTGTCAAACTTGTTTAACAAATGACGTCAAAAATGATCCAAACTCAAGTTTTTACCATAATTTGGAAATTTCTCGCGCGCTTATTGGCTTAGAACCATTGTCGATTAGAGGCTAGACCTGCTTGTGCTTACGACATCCGTCATGCGCACTGAGCGACCGCGAGTAATTTCACTGCAAAGTTTGGATCATTTGTGATGTCATTTCATGTTCGATTACGGTACAGACCCATAGAAAACTGACTTCGATTTGTTTTTTACCATAACAAAGTCGAAAAATTGAGCAAAAAGACAAGTAAATACTTTGTAAAAGCCGTTTCATCCGCACTCGAACCGTCAATATTACGAGTTTTTTTAATAGGTCGTTATATATTCTGAGCTTTCTACTGTTTCAAACCCTCTAAGAATGAAGCATTGAGCTCAAATACATCGTGTGATCAAAATAAATATTATTTCCAATCGATTGCCTCAAGGGATGATTTACAGTATGAATTTTTAAAAAGTGACAAACGGAGTATCCTTACAGAGAGCCATACTAGTACCTCTGGCATATATAATGTCTTGATGCAAACGTCTAGTTTCTTTCTGTTACCAGTCATGACACAACCGAAATAACGTGGAATATTGAAAACATTTTTAAACAAAATCTTTTTTTTATTCTATAGGGGAACTAATTTCATGAGAGTTTGTTTGCGGCCACATCATTGTATATATTTCAATTAGTTACCTGCCACCTAGGGCGAATTGGTGTACCCCCTCGAGCTAGTTGATAGTATTGGCTACTAGAACTAGATAACATCTCTTGAAAATTGTGTAATACATTTATTAGGGAATCAAAATCAGGGACTGCGGAGACGGGGGACTATAGCTCCCCCAACCCCATGTTTTTATCGGCTTGACCATGAGGTACCAGTCAAAGAAAAATAACAAATCTTTTTTGATTTTGCTGCATTACCACTGATTTACCACATAGATAAGATATATCCCACGTCGAGCAAATAGACCATGTGTATTATTTAACTCTGACAATAAAAAAAATGTTTACTCTTCCGCTGATTGATATTTTATTGTTCTATATTTTCAAAGGAAAAGGGAGAATCGAATATTGTAATCTAAATAAAAACTTTTTATTGATCTGGCCATATTTTTGTCGCAACCACATAGTAACAATGGACTCGATGTTTTCAGGAATACATTTTTTTTTTGGATATAAAAAAAGTTCAAGTGCATATATGGTACGCTTCCAGAATTGAAAACCATTCATATGAGATGATACGCATCGGGAATACTAAAATTCAGTACACTTATTTACTTCTCTCTGTATAGAAAACGTTTCCAAAAATGCACAATTTTATACCAAAAGCAAGCAGTTAAGTAATAGATTTTTTCTTCCAGAAAAAAAAGAAGAAAAAAATTAAGCAAAATTTAAGTAAACATGATCTGGTTCTATTCGACCTTAATCTTTTTTAAAGGCTAGTTTACCAAATGTCTGTTTGTTGATCAGAAATAATGCTGTTAGATATTGGCCGTTGTCTGATGCTGATAACACCAGTCAGCCACCAGCTAGGAGCTAGGACCAGTCAACTGCTATGCACACTGATAAGCCATATATTGGTCATTACGAGGTTATATGTCAATTTTTTTATTTTTATTTTTCTGCTGCGGGTACTAGTAAACAAGCCACGTTTTGACACGTTTTGCAGAAATGTATTACATGAATAATACTGGCCAGGTCCTTATGCCTCAGTTTAGTGATTCTGCATTGTGAAATTTATTTTTCATGAAAAATTAATTCATTGTCGTTGTGGATTCAGGATGTTTTTGGTCGTCGTTGCTTTGAACGATCTCTGTAGGGGTTGGTACTAGCCATTTGCTAAAAAAAAAACAATAGGAGGGGCTAGGTTATTGTTTATCTGTTTTTATCCAACTCTCTTTATCAGTGATTTTCTTTTTAACAAAAGACTTACTATCGAGAATCATGATCATCCAAAGTACATGTATTTTCATGACATAGATTGAGTAAAAGGGTAATGTCTTCCTAGCATATATTTATCTTTTTTTAACACAAGTTGAAAGTGTTAATCACAAAGGTTTTGTAAAATATTTGTCGGCAATAAATACAATATCATATAGAAATACGGAAGACAGATATTACGTTGATGATATTCTTGCACTAGGCTCACCACTCCATTCTTTCTGCCGAATAACTATGTCGCATTAATAGTCAATGTTGCAGCTATATTCAAAGAGTTTTTCAAGCACTGACCTGAGAATGATACCCCTCAATTCTCACACTTGGATGCCATGCAGATTGCAATAAACATACCACAATAAATCTTCGTGTAATAAACAGCTGTAAACGGCTTGACAAGTTACTCATCCAAGAGCATTAATAATATGTATAACTGCAAACTACGGGTTTCGTTGAATACAAAGAATATCGAATCAGTCTCAACACTAAGGTCCATGTTCTGGACGAGAATAAGAAGAAGAAACACATGTTATTCAGCTATTCTTGGATCTTGGAATGACCTATCTCCTTTCGCTTATTCGCCTATTGCCTTTGGCGATGACAACGTTTTTTAAAATAGATGTATATAACTACTACAAACTATTTGTAGCGGAAGGATAATTTATTTTCGTAGCTTCGTATATCGAGTTTTTGAGAAAAGTTATTATTCTTGAGGTATAGCAAATCCTAGTGTCATGGGATTGTCAAACGGTCAAAAGTTTTAAATTTAAACCATTACTGCTTTCCCTCCCTCCCTCCCTCCCTCCTTCCTTCCTTGCATAACAAATGACATTTCGTATTAGTTGGAATGTTGTCATATCTTTTCAATAATTGTTTGATGTCCTGCATTATTCAAAGACCTAACTTATCATAGAATGATATATACAACTGATAAATACTGTCGTGTATCAGGAGATATTTATTATATTCCTTCCTTCCTTCCTTCTTAATTAAGTTAAACACTTTGTACTGTTTATGAATTTTCTTTGTGATTTGACGATGTTGTAGATATAGCCGGCTGCAAAAGTATCACGAGTTTTAAACTGATTCTGTAGTTTCTTTTTTAATGTGATAAATCCGTAGGTATTAATTAGATAAACGATGCAATTTTAAAGCTTTTTCTTATTTATGTCTTTCAGTTATTTCATGAATTTGTAAATTGAAAAATATAAAATGCCTTCCCAAACCTGATATTTAGAATTCTCTTTTTGGGGTAGAAACAGAATCATCGACAATCAGGAATCGGCCGAATCACGTTTTTGAAATGGAAAGGAATCATGGATCTTTGCGTAAGAAATCTAAAAACCATGAAATTTGAATTAATAATTCTGCGAAACCATGAATAACGAATAATATTTCATAAGGAATCATGAAGAAGGGTTGGAAAAAGTATAGAAACTAGAAGAAAGAAATAAAGAATAAAAAATGGGAATATAATCTGTAGACTTCCTTTCGTGCACCAAAAACACATAACGTGTTGTGTGTATCATCGACGCATTTTAGTGTTATGAAGGCTATAAACTCTAAATGACAAGCTCAATGAATCTTGCTCGAAATTTTGTAAGGTCTTCGTGGGAGGATAATTTGGTCATGACGTAAAATAATTGTCATTAATAATGTGTTTTCACTTCCTGGCCAAAGGGAAAAACTATTGCCTTTTTTTATCTTCACGACCCCGTTTTAGTTACAAACTTTTTTTTTTTGTTCGTTTGTTTTTGTTTTTGTTTTTTTCACTAAAAAAAATTAAGACTTTAAGTAGAGATTGCGTTTCGTGCGTATCAATGTGCTTTTAGTGAGAATTTGTGTCAGTTTTTTTAAATTTCTAAGCGTTATATATGGCTTTCCCCAAAAACTCTCAATGTGAAACACCATCCTCAACCCAGGGGTAAGATTCTGTCGCTCGTTTCTTGCTACATGAAATTTTCCCCAAAAAATTTAAATATGCTGGAACAACACCAACTTGCTTAAGTAAACCGTTTCAGGTTTCTTTGTCAGTATTTCTCATTCAAAAAAACAAAGGTTCCAAAATAGATTTTAACCTAGTTTGAATTTCCTTCATTTTAGTTTAAATCATTATCTTTCTCAATTTGATTTTTTCTTAATTGATTAATTTGTGTATATTGTCACGTGTCAGCCATTCAGTGTATTCCAACCACGACTTACTGATTAGCTCGCTAATACAATATTTAGTTTTAAGGTCGCCTTGAAGAGAGCAGAAAGACCTATAGACAATTAGACATAAAATGAAAGATTTTTGCACTTTTAAGCAATTACCATGATGCATTAACTAGAATTCTAAGAGAGATTTTCGTTGGCATCAGTAAGACTTTGAACTGAGAAAATAGTTAATAAGTAATATGCTATTCATCGTCCTGAGAGAGAATAGAAATAGCTAGACGACAGTGACTTTTACTGAGCATAATATATCACACTTCTGGACTAACTTTGCTTTACCATGATGCATTAACTAGAATTCTAAGAGAGATTTTCGTTGGCATCAGTAAGACTTTGAACTGAGAAAATAGTAAATAAGCAATATGCTATTCATCGTCCTGAGAGAGAGCAGAAATAGCTAGACAGTAACTTTTACTGAGCATAATATATCGCACTTCTGGACTAACTTTGCTTTACCATGACGTATTAACTAGAATTCTAAGAGATTTTTGTTGGCATCAGTAAGACTTTGAAATGAAAAAAATAGTGAATAAGTAATATGATTTTCAATTATTGTGGTATTTTGTTAAAAAATGTCGCATTCAACAGAGAATAATTTTTTATATAAATTTGATTGACTAAAGTTTTTGTTAGAAAAAAATCAAAAAAAACTAGAACTTTTTTCCATCTTTTCTGTTAGTCGTTCCTTTCTGTTTTCTTCAAGTGTATATAAAAACATAAACAAGCTGTATATAGTACTGAGAGGGGGAGGGGGATCTAAGACACGTTTTTTTTTTGAGGATATGAGTAATTCCCATATATTTTTAGGCTATAAAACCGGACTGACTTCAAGATAATTCATACTTCGGCACTCTCCTCATACTGAATAGTGTTTATAATCGGATTATAGATAACAAAACTGACGTCTAAATTGCTCACTACAATTTCATTATGAAGAACCTTCAGCAGCCTCTATCTAAATCTAACGAAAAGTGATTTTAAAAAGTTTTCTTTTATGTTATGAGAGATTTTAACGATAAATCTAATCGAAAAAGTAAAACAATATGTTCAGAAACCACGAGGAAAAAAATGGCTTATTTATTATCATAATTTACCCTTTCAATAAATACCTGTTTTTTTTCAATTCTTTTCATTCATTAGTCTTTTGTCAAAAGAAGATATTCTATCGGGATTCTAAAATAACCGGCGCCACCAGCTTGATTTTAGACCATATTATGATCTCTCGCTCTAGTTATTTCTTAGCTATCATTCTAGGATTTTTGATTTTTGATTTTTTTTTTCATTCAAAGCAAAACAACATCCTCTCACAAACACTCCCATTTAAACCTATTTAATTTAAAGTTCAGAATTGGTTATCCCCAAACCGTTACCGTAGCAACACGGCTCTTTTACTCGCAAAAATTTTCTTTAGTTCGCAAACAAAACTGCGACGTTGGTGATCATCGTAAGACGAAAATTAAATAAAACGCTTTCGTGTCGACTTTAATATTCATCCCTCGACAGCGCGGCTTCAAAAGTCATGTTAAAAATACTGGAAAAGTTTTGGCGTAGAATTAGAACCGATATAATGTGTTAAAATCCCTTTAATTTTCAAAGCCATTCGTATTCCTTCCTTCGTATAGCTTCCCGCACACGTGTGGTAGGTGTAAATTGGCTTTGTCATGGCTCAGTTCTCGCTCTTTCCTTAAACATTTTATTCTAGCTTGATTGCCCTTTATTGTGAGACCTTGGTGTTTTTTTTTGACTAGTCTTGATTTGTCAAACGCAAACGCTGTCAAGGCCATGCATCAGTGCTTCATTCTTCTCTCTATATTGTTTAGACATTATATCCTTTTTTCGGTCTCAGTTGTTTCTTCTTCATTTATTCATTTATATGGAGTCTACGACTTTCCAAATTATTTATTTTAAGATCAGAGCTCAGTCTTTGGTAATCAAATTTCTCTAAAATTGATTCTGTAAATAGGTTTCCTAATTGCTAACTTTTGCCGTTTAATGCATTCACAGTTATTTCCAAATTAAAAACATTTAATTCATTCAAAGTTGTTTTTTTTTCTTCAAAAAAATTGAATGTAATTTTTGTGGTTACTTGTACAAAACACTTTTCAACTGCTCATTTCAAACCTTATACTTCAAATAAAATAATAAAAAAGCGCTAAGAGGGATGCCTTGGCATCAATAATATACATATAGAACTAATATGCTAATATAATTTTTGTCGACTGTATTTTGTCTTAAGATTTCAGCTCAAATTAGCTCAAATGAAACTGTATAACTAAGTATCTTTCTTAGGGCATTTGAAGCTCATTTTCCCTCGGTTTAGAGGTCCTAATGTAAACGTGTAATAATCAAAATGAATAAACTTTTGTCCATTCACTACTAGATATTTAAAATGAAAAAAAAATGTTGAAATCAAACTAAAATGAATAGTGATATTTTATTACATTTCATAAAAATAGTTTGAAAATGCCACTTCACGTCTTTTGTGATAGCATTTCCTCATTTAGTTATTTGTACTGATAGCCATTCTATTTTCTATAGCCTTGCATAGCTGTATATTAGCACAATAATGGTAAAGTACTCATCCACCTAACAAACATACGACTGACAGCTTAGTAAAAGAAAACAATTTACTGCGAAATGACTAAGAGCAAATAAAATAGCTTTCCCTCTTGCACACAACATCAAAGGATTGCAAGGCTTTTTTCGTCTTTTTGTCCTTTACGAGAAAGTAGATTTCGTTCAAATTTCAGTGCTAAAGCACATGGGATAACAAAGGCTCTAAGCAAACAATCAAAATATCATTCAGTTCACAAACAAAAAAATATTTTTTTATCATATGTTAAGAAGGATCTAATAAGAAAATAAAGATAACATATATACAACGAAAGAAATAACCAAAATCCTGGTCATCCAATTCACAAAACTTCATCTAATTCCATCATATTTTTTTCTTATTTCAACTGAAGAAGCTGTATTCTTAGTCATTTTCTTTCGTTTTCCCCCCATCTTTTTTATGTGTTAATTTTTAAATGGTAATGAATCTTTAGATAAATAAAGTCAGGTCGTTTTGGTTTGACGGTTTCACATTTGTATCTTGACTAATAACGGTACTGATGGCTGGTTGTTTTCTAAATCAGACCGTTTTCGATTTCAATATAGAAATACATCGGTATCTTGAAATGAATGAAAACTTTTTTTCATATCAAATGTATTAAGAGGATTCTCCACTCGAATGGAACGCACTGCAAGGTTTATTGCTCACTTTTTAGTGCTTATTGGTGCTTATTAAAACCTACAAAGAAACCAAACAATAGAAAGACTATTTTGAGTTTTCAGTGTTGATATGCGAGTAATAAATGCTGGGCTTTTGTTCAATGGAGAGAAATTTGATTCGACCAAGATTATTTTACCCAATGGGAATGGTAAATACTACATTACAAGGTGCTTTGTATCATGGAAGGATGGTCGGTGACTAGACGTTCACTTTCTCCAGAAATGTTTGAACAGCCAGAGGAAAACGTATTTAACCAAAGTTGAGCGAGAAAATATCCTATACATTGTAATAAGAACAATAAGACAATAAGATGATACATTGCTTAAGGACCTTTTAGCCTAGAAGCACGCATTCAAACAACCAATCGACTGATGTGAACTGATCTGAGACCATTTTCCCTCATGAATATGCAATGAGCCACGCACCTGCAAGACAATCAAATGAGCGTCATTTATGAAAGAACTAACAAACGGATACTGGCTTAGTAAATAAGGCTTGGGCATAAATAGCGTGTGATCGTGATCTCCTTACTCACTAATCGCACCAAGTCGGTTCAATAATCATCATCATCACTAGTAGTTCCAAACTCGTCCTCAGTATCGCTTCATAAAGATAGCTTTATTGAAAAGAGATTTAGTTTATCAAGGCTGAAAATGACAAGTCAGGGTAAAAGTAACGGTGAACGACTTCAATTGTCGAGTGAAATTCGAAGTGGTTCCGCCCGTAGAGATGATCCTCTTAGTACGGGAAGTCTTCTTCTGAATTTTATGAACCAAGCATCGGGAAACGTCAAGAACGCACTAGAAAAACCAGCAAACTTCAAAAGGAATATCAATCATAGAAGATACCTTCAGAAGCAGCTTCGAAATTATTCTAAGAGAAAAGGAGATAGCACACAGTCCAAGAAATCCTCACCCATCAAACACAAGACAGCACAGCAAAACGGCGGTGGAAGACAAAATTACAAATCTCAGAACATTGGTTATGTGAAGAGTCTTCAAAGTTGGAGAAACGAGATGGCGGCGCATAAAAGTAATGCAGAAAAAGAGCGAAATGCACTGAAGGAGAGGAATTTACCTGCTTCTTTCTGGCAAGAACCTGTTATGGCTTCGTTTCCACAAGACTTTAACAACGGGTACTCTTACCACCAGTACGAAGCAAGATCTGGCGAAGAATGTTCTCAAAATCCCAACGAAATTCAGGCATTTCTTGACGGATGGAATGATTACGAAGCGCGTGGGGAATTCTCCCCCGAGTCTACAGTAGATTCAATTCCATCGATTTCATCCGAAGATGCTTCTTTGGAAGAATTCATGACATGTGAAGAACTCACAAGAAATCTCGATATTAAAGACTTATATGTACCCGAGATGTACTCTGCGGACAGACTGTTAAACGACGTTCAAGAAACATTATACGCGGGGCAGATTTCCCCTTCTCAATATTATCTACCGTCTCCAGCGCCCTATAGCGACCAAGGATATTTCAATTTCTCGTTAGACCTCGACTCACAGAGTTTACCGCCAATTGCTATGGCTTTCCTAAGCCAGAACTCTTTATCGAGTTGCTGAAACTATAGAGTAAAATAGAGCTATATATACAGATATTTATCCATACAATATTATTGAAAATAAGAAAATAATTATGAAGAATGTTTTCGCACCTTGAAAGAAAATTAATTTAAGGTTTACTTCCTACCTGAGCGACCAGTCCGCGAGAATGGCGAAAAAAATCGAGGTTATCCAAAACTTACAATTTATTGTGAATCAAAGGAGTTTATCACACCACTGTTTTGTGAGTTTCTTATTTTATTTGAAAATTTGTTAAAGTCAGTAGCAGTAGCTAATAATAATAGATGCTGATATGTAAAAAAAACCTAGCATTTTGAATAAATAAAAAAAAGTTTCTCATAACTAATTTATAGTGATGTTTGCCTTGTCTTGCTATGTTTGACCTAGCTTAGTTCCCTCTAGAATTTGATTCTAGTTTTATCCTTAGATTTTCTTAGATTTTACTAATGCTAGCACCAATATAACTGAGATTAAAGTTTGGATTTAAAATCATTTAAAGTAAAAAAACCGTAGACAAAAATTGTTTTGCGATGACTTTTTGATATCACCGAAAACTCAAATGTGTCGCAACCCACCACGTACGCTCATTCTTTAGTTATGATTAATCGCAAAAAGTGAATAAAGCTCATAATTGACGTTTGAAGAAGAAGCTACGAAGTATATTCTATATTAGTACTTTGAATCATTGTTCTGCGTAATACGAGGTTTGATTGTCCTTTAATATCGAATTCACAGCTCTTCTCGCCTAACGGGCATGACACTACAATGAAGTGATTAATGTCAAAAAAGACAGGCAAAAAAATTGATTTCGCTTCAAAGATAGTTTGAGCTGAGATGGCAAATGGCTCTGAATTAATGGCAATTTTACCACCTTCAGTCTCAATAACTTAGGACAACGGTTATTATATGAATAATTTGGTAAAAATATCAATTTCTTAATGCTTTTTAGTTCATTTAGAAATGTCTAAATGATAAAATGATCTTCTAAATTCTTCACTTAATGATATTTTTTTCAGTAGGATTTTTTTGTGTGTGTGTTGGTTAGTCTGATGCCTGCCTTGTTCCTCAGTGATTTGTTTACATCTTAAGGCTATTAAAAAGCAACTTATTTATACCATGATGGTTTATAAGAATTAGTGTGTGAAGGCACAATACTTCAGTCATCAGGACTGAAGATACTCGAAATGAACACAGAAAAATAATCATTAGGAAATGTAATTTCTTAAGACGTGAGCTTAAACACGTTTAAAAACTTGAATTCTTTCTAATCAATTCTTTGCTCTTTGAGTACCTTTTTCACTGAAGTGCTTCTAACTACTTTTAAAGCAATTTATGCTCAAAGAATGTGTTATTCCACTCTTTCCTTTCACTTATCTTCTTTCGGGGGGATTTTCTTGACAAGAACCATCACAAACACTAAAAAGAATTTTCCCACTTGGAAGAAGTTACTTAACTCTTTCCCAGATCATGCTGGATTTTCAGTATTTAAGATCAATGCAACCTTCGGATATTCGCATAATTATATTCAAAAAAGTGCACTAAAAACAATAACCTTGCCATTTTATAATTTCTATTTTTAAACTAAATACTGAACTTTGATTTTGATTTTATTGTCTCGGCGTTAATAAACACAAGTAGAAACAAAACTACGAAAGATGAAGGAAAAAGATTCTCGAAATTTTAAAATAATTGAAATTGGAAAATAAAATCACCTTCTAACTTCGGCATTTTACTTACTAAGCGTGATCAGTTCTAATGTTTGACTTGTTTGCCACCAGCTAATACTGCCTCGAGGCAAGGATGAGTCAAACAAAGCAACAATATCATCTCCGTCTTGCATCATACGTCAACGATAATGATTTTACACCATGAGTGTGAACAGGTCTCCACAAGGTTGAATACCCTAAGTTATAAGTCTTAATTCATTATTCAGCTTTACAACACCCCTATACACGTGCGGCGAGCCTTTTCACCGGAATAATCACTAGTATGAACGTGTACGACACATTGCACAACGAACGAACCATCAGATATTCTTATAGCAGGAATCATTATACAAAGAGTCTTCTTGTCAGCCTACGAAAAGTACCTTGTACCCGCAAAATTGAAATAGTGATAAAATGTCAAAATACCCCCCACCCCCTATTCATTCAAATCGTCCTGCCGAGTTTAACTGAGACTTTAAAGAGAAGCTGAGATAACTGAAAAAATGCGGAGACGTCTTAGGGACTAGTCACGCCCATCTATTTCTTTATCGAGCCTCACAGTCTTATCTCGTAAAGGTTTAAGTGGCTCAATGTGCGTTTTTATCAAAGCGAATAGCAGTCGAATCGTTGAGTGCTCTTTACCGTATAAATAACCTGTATCTAAATGAGGTGCTGTGATCACACGATCACTGATCAGCCATTTAGATATCAGTCTGGATTTGTAAAGGGTTCCACGTGGATACATGGTGAGAGACACGTGTCGGGCGATGCTCTTCTTCTGGTTAACTACGCTCGTACTGCGCACGCTCAAGAAAATTTGCCGTCCTTGGCCTAGTCTAATCTAGATATCTTTAAACAAAGGAAATCCTTAACATTGCTGTTGCGTATAAAACCGAGAAAAAAAGCTTAAATCTTATTAAGTAAAAGTGCATGCATTTATATTAAATACTCGAAAGAAAAGATACTTTTCGTTTACTTATTTCTTTGGGAATATACTCTGCAAATTTTCCTTTTTTGAAACTATATTCCCAAAGAAATAAGTAGACGTAAAAGAAATGAGCGAACGAAATAAATAACTCCTGCAAAGCCAAGTTTCAGACAAACGCTAATACTTTTTCAAGGATAAAATAAATAAACAAATAATGACTTGGGCAATTAGCGGTAAAACGCAAGAGTTCTTTTTGATCAGAGTATTTTATTAAATTATTAAATTAAAAAGGTTTTCGTTTTGACAACTGTCGACCATTTCAAGCCCGAAACTGAGCCTGACAACAACAATATGGCTTTTAGTATCATATGATTAGTGTTTGAATAACTGCGCTTAAATCTGTTTTTTTTTTTTTATTTACTGTAAATCTTTTATTGCAAACTTAGTTAGTTTTCAAAATCTCATATAAATTTTGAAATGAATTCAAATTATTATTCCTTAAATACTGTCAATCCTGTTTTCAATAACTTAAAAATTAAGATAAAAGAAAATTTGCTCACAACAGAGCGAGGAAAACATGCAAGTTCAAGTCTTTAAAGTACCATTTCTATGACTATAGATTACTGAAGGCTGAAAAATGCCGCTTTAATCAGCGTCAAGGACAATGATTATTTTTAATTATTTCTTGAGCAAAAAAAGAATACAGAGTTAGCAAAACAGTCTGTATCAGTGAGGCTTTATCTAATTGAAAATAGATATTTAATTAGTTTGAAAGAAAGAGGGAAAGAAAGCACGCTAAAATCAAATTGATTTTAGGTTGAATTTAAAAAAAATTGTTTTTGATGGTTAGAAAAAATATCATGTTATCATGCATCAATAGATTCATTTATTGTTGTGTAAGATGTTTTAATATATGTTGACTTTGTTTGGTTCAGAGATGAGTGATTGCCGGGATAACTGGGTTCTAGTTACGATAGAAATGCCCGTCAATTTCTCCCATCTCATCACTCATTTATTTATTTCCATCCATATATCCATCCCTTTTTCCCTCCCTCCCTCCCTCCCTCCCTCCCTCCCTCCCTTCCTCACTCCCTCCCTCCCTCCCTCCCTTCCTCACTCCCTCCCTCCCTTCCTCACTCCCTCCCTCCCTCACTTCCTCCCTCCCTCCCCCTCCATCCATCAATTTTTCTGATTTATTCTCATTCATTTATCCATTCCCATTCCATTCCAGCCACTATTAATTTTGCTAGCTTTAAACACCATTAATAACCTTAAAAAACTCATTAATAATTCATGAAGGAAACACAATAGAAATCATGACCGTGAAGGAGGTTTTATAGTCTGATAAAGATTCGTCTTCATTTGCATAAACTTTAACTTGGATTTTCTCTATCAAACTTGGTTCATTTCGTAAAGAATTCAGTACAATATGATAACATTCATCATGAGTTTTTTAAGCCGTTCAATAAACTCGCAGATCGTGTTTTATCGGGTATAAAACCACTCGGCTACGCCTCGTGTTTTATATCCGATAAAACACTCCTGCTCGTTTATTAAACAGTACATAATCTTTATTTTCTCGTTAGCCATATAGAAGAAGATGGTCAAGGGGTTTTGCCTTTCCATGTTCTACTACTGAACATGATATCTGGATGAGGTTCGTTAGGTAAGTCGATGGCAGAAATAAAGGTTATATTCAGCCGTTACACAAATTAATAGAGTTAGAAAGAGCATGGCCGGCACTTGCGGTGAGAGAGCTCGTCTCTTACTAATGCGACCCAGGTTCCATCCTCGGACTCGTGGTATGTGAGTCAGTTCTCTCTTGTGCTTCAAGAGTTTCCCCCGAGTTCTTCAATTTTCCTCCCTCTGTAAAATCCCCTGTAAAAATTTTAAGTTGATCTAGAAGGGCCTAGATAAAAAATACTGTGTAATTCTAGAAACACTACCAATTTTTTTTAATATGCGTATTTTTTTTGGATTTAAATTATTTATTAAAGTTTTTTTAAATACTAATGGCATACTTTAAACCTTCAAGTCAAAGAAGAACGCAAGTATATCGTTTTTCAGATCGTAAATTGATATTTGATTGTGCTTTAATATATAAGACACAACAGTACATTAGCAACAGACTGATTTTTTCCAAGTCAATTACCGTTGATATTCAATACCACTTAATATCATATTTGATCTATAGGTACTGCGGGGCCGATGCTCGAACAAGACTGAAATTTCATCCCCGATCGCGGGGTTTAAAAGTTTAAAATCACTACGGGATAAACAAGCTACAGCCATTCCCAGGGTGAGTTTTAAGTACGATTTATTTAGTAATTAATCTTATTAAATATCAAACATTATTATCTCTGACAATGTAGTAATATACGAAGCATTTTCGCTTAATGCCTTGCAAAAGCCATGGTCTAGCTGATAACTCAAGTTGTAATGTAAAATTTACGACAAATTTATTTTAGTTAAATACTCCTACTTTCGTTTCGTTTTGTTTCGTTTCGATTCGTTTCTCCTTCACAAAACTAACCTAGTTTCAAGGTTCAATCTGTGCCATTAAAAGCTATGCCCTGCTAAGAGCAGCCCAGTGGTTGTTTCAAGGTTCATTCTGTGAGTTTGCCATACCCTGACGTAGATCAGCCCAGTGGTTGTTTCAGGGTTCTATCTGTGACTTAGCCATACCCTGACGTAGATCAGCCCAGTGGTTGTTTCAGGGTTCTATCTGTAAGTTAGCCATGCCCTGACTTAGATCAGTCCAGAAGTTGTTTCAGGGTTCTATCTGTAAGTTAGCCATGCCCTGGCTTAGATCAGCCCAAAGGTTGTTTCAAGGTTCAATCTGTGAGATATTTATGCCTTGACTTAAATCAGCACAGAGGTTGTACAAGGGTACCGAATCTGTAAGTTAGCCGTGCCCTGACTTAGATCAGCCCAGAGGTTGTTTCAGAGTTCTATCTGTAAGTTAGCCGTGCCCCTTTCCCTGACTTTGGTTAGCCCAGGGTTTAATAAAATGTTATGCTTTTAACAGTTTTTCGCAATTTCAATTGACAAAGATGATAATAATTAATCCCTTGATAAAATCCTTTTTAATTCTGCACCTCTCAAAACCGAATTAATTACTTTTCGCTCAAATTAAACTGGATGGAGTGATATTAGTATCTTTTCCATAAACATTATTCATGTCGGTACACTTTACAACGGACAGACAATTGGATCAATTTGTTGGGATTTAAGAAAAAAAACATGTCGCGAGACCGGCCAGAAACGTGTGGGTTTGAGAGACTGCAAAAGACGGTGTTGACCACTCGTCGTTGCCTCGGTAGAAATTTAGTAAACAATTAACATTCATAATCTTTGCGTAATTAACAACCAACTTTGCGTAGGAACAACCACGCAACAAAAAGTAAGAACACGAGTTTGGCTTTTTTACTTTTTGCAGATGTGCATTTGGGATATTTTTAAAAATAAAATCAATACATGAATAGCTCTTGCAATTTCTGCTTATTCACTTGGATCAGGGTAAGAGATCAGGGACGTGCTTGGATTGTGCTATCTCTATGCCTCGAGTTCCTGGCTTTATCATTACTAGATAGCCTTCGTATTCAAAACAGTCCACTTTTCATCACATAAAAGATGAATGTAAACAAACTTTCAAAGATCTAGGGAGACAGCATATGACAAAACTTTCCTAACTAAAATGCACCATATTTGTATGAAACCAAGTAAAAAATTTGAATGTTTTTTTAACGAAAGTTTTATAATGATAATAATAATAATGGCCATTCTTATATACCGCATTTCATAATCTCAATATACTTGCCAATGATTATTTTCGGGGGATTTGACGGACTGAGCTATTATAGGGCACAAATTGAAGCCCATGCAGTTTACAATCATGAGTGTTTGTTGCTGTTGTACCGGGCGATGATCCCATACTCTTTCACCAAGAATACAACATCCATATTATTCATATGGGGCTGGAGTGTGTAAGCAAACGGGACCTCCATATTTACTTAGTTTTCCGAGAAGACGCAAAGTTCTAACCATTTATAGACAGAGAAAGAAAGGCAGCAACTTCTCAGTTGTTTAAAGACCCTGAGTGCTGGTCCTGTCGGGGATCGAAACAGCGTCCAAATGAGCCAACCGGCTGTTGGTTTTATTCTATTTCGTTAATCATTTCTCCTTTCATTGTTGATTTGGACTGACAGTTTGTGAAGTCCTATATGTGCTTCAGAAATGGAGGTAGGATGGAACGGTAGCCTAAAAAAAACAAAATTCATTCTAGAAAATTTTCTTCTCTCGTTTTGGTTTGATAAAGCCTAAGATAACGAAACAGCAAGAAAATAAACAAACAAACAACGAAATAAACTAACAAATAAAACAAGTTTGCGACACTCGTTAACAATCTAAGTTAAACATGCATACAAGTGTTTTTAAATGACACCTTTGATTTGGTGCCGCTGTATGTACCATGCTGCAACCATGGATTGAAAAGCCACAGACAACTGGGTTATGAAGGAAAGTTTCCAACAAAATGTACTATCAGAAAGTCATAAAGTAAAGAAGAAGGAGAAGGAGAAGGATAGGGGGAAAAAGAAAAAGAAAAAGGAAAAGAAAAACCAGGGAAAGTAGAAACCCGATACTTCACTACAATGGCGAGGGCGTGACGCTTTAACCAACAACTTCCAGTGAACACGTATTGTATCATCATGGAATATGCTGTACGCATTAATACAATTGCGTTTATATCAGTATACATCTTGCAGGTAACTATTGAACATTGCGTACAAAAGTTGCGGAGATGGACACATGATGCAGTTTCACCTGTCGTATTGACTGATGCATGGATGATGCACAATATTGTGCTTAATTACTGCACCTATACTTAAGTAGTCATTAAATTTAATTGTCTACAACCAAAACATACCGGTGCATGTCATTTCGTTTATAAATCAGTGATTGACAATAATTAAATATTGCTTTGAATATTTGAAGTGTTTGCTAATTAAGGTTACCTGTCTTTGTAACTTTTTTTCAGCAGTCGCTGGAGAAACCATGGAATAGATACAAAATTATAAGCCTTACTTTCATGGTAAACCAACTGAAAGTTCTCTCAAAGATTCCGAGAGCCTAAGAAGTGATTCTTTATACAAGACCCAACGTGTCGTCTGTGAATCCCTGGCCAAAGAATAGACTTTCAAACCGACAAAACTAAGTAAATCCAACCTTAAAAACATCGGAACAAAAGCGACTTACTATTACAAGACTCTCACGAGCAATTAACAAAAATCTATCTAAAAAAACCTGGGCTCCCCACGTGTGTGACCTGTTCTGGGATGATTAGTATCAGTCTGACAGCAAGGATAAAGTGGAAATGAATTTCTCATTTGTACTGACAAAAATCTACTCTAACTTTGTGTTTGTTTTTGTCAATTTTAATTTCTGTTTGCACGTCTGAGTTTTGAATGGAAAAAATCCTCAATTGTCTTAGCTTTTTATTCTTAATCCTACTTGAATAGTGAGTCTACTTTGAGTGATCTTTTATAACAGATCTATAAGCCGATGCATTAGAGCTTTTATTAAAACGTTAGATTAAACAGAACAAGATTTTAAAGACAAAAAAAAAAGATTTTTCTATCGTCTTTAGATTTTGATTAAGAGCGAGTGCTTTGAAAAGAAAACGTTTTTCTCGTTTGAACAAAAAATATATTTTAAGCTATTTATAACTCATAGACAGTCTAAAATAGTAGAAATACATCGATATCATATCTGTAAACACATGGACTTATCTATTGATGCGAGTTTTAACCATTTTCAATGTTGAACAACTAACTGCTGACGAGTTTTCGGTCATTTACTTTGTCATGTTGCAACTCCAACTTGAACGCTCCATGGGAAATTTCTGTTTAGTTTCCAATGTTTTGTTCTTTTATTGAGCATTCGCGAAAACAATTCCAATTCACTATAAAGTGTTGTGCAGACTCCTAGCTTTTGCAAACTGAGTTATGCATCTTCTCTTGTCGACCCACAAAATGTGAAGAAACAAATGATATGATTTTATTCAAATACGTCATTCTACCACAGAACAGGGTATAGGATAGATCCATCGCATCTAAACGATGCAACACGACAATTTGATATAAATGCCATTGCACTGAAATTGCTTTTGATCTAAACTAGCTGCATTAAAATGCCTTTTGATGATATTGCATTCAAATGGAGTGCACACGTGCACACACTAACGGCAGACCCACCCCCCGACTTCAGAGGTGAGAGTAGAGTGTGTGCGCTTCTGCAGTTACTACATTGGAAGCTTATTTTGTCGTACCTTGAGTTGAGTCCCGTATGAAACAAAACCTAGCCCCCCACTTTACATGTGCTCGGGCCTCCCTTGAGTTCTATAGACGGGGTTGGATTTTTGGATTCGTGTGGAATGTGAATAGAGTTTATTAGTAGGCCTCTACCTTAATTCAAAGATCATTCTTTGGGTTCTCCAATTTTTCCTCCCTCCACTAATTCAATTCGCTCATTTCCTTTTTAATCTGAGTTTGCCGTGCTATGACTTAGACTTTCCAGAGTTTGTTTCAGCGTTCAATCTGTGACTTATCCGTGCCCTGAATTAGATTAGCCCAGAGTTTGTTTCAGGGTTCAATCTGTGAGTTAGCCGTGCCCTGACTTAGATCACCCCAGAGTTTGTTAAGCGTTCAATCTGTGAGTTAGCCGTGCCCTGACTTAGATCAGCCCAGAGTTCGGTTTCAGGGTTCAATCTGCGAGTTAGCCGTGCCTTGACTTAGATCAGCCAAGAGGTTGTCAGCGTTCATCCTGTGAGTTAGCCGTGCCCTGATTTAGATCAGCCCAAAGGTTGTTTCAGGGTTTAATCTGTGAGTTAGCCATGCCCTGACTTTGATCAGCCAAGAGGTTGTTTCTGCAGGATTTGATAAAATTGTCATCATGTTCATATATACAGTTTCATAAACATAAACCCCCCTACTTTAAACAAGATAAAATAAAGTAAACATATCGTTATAAACCAAAATGGGAACCAGATACAGTTTCATTCATTATTCATAACTTGTAATTACTATCTCTATTGTTTGCAGTAAAGCGAACACCTTGTTTTCTAATTAAAAAATCTAATTCAATTCAATCTAAAAGCTTCGATCGATACACTTCGATGACTATTGTCGGTTTTTAACTTACATTATTCGGGGAGTTTTTCTCCGCGGGGTTCTTAAGTTTTTAGTTCTCCTTCCGCAAAACCTATATCAAGCTAATCTTAATTCAATCTGTGAGTTAGCTGTGCCTGTCAGTCTAAAAGGTTGTTTCAAGGTTCATTAAGATTCGAAAGAATGCATAATGTCGGCTGAGCTCACAAAAATGGTTCACATCCTGTTTCTGGCTGTTATTAGAAAACCATTCAACAACTTGTGTAAATTGTTCATTGATGAGCTGCAAAGCTAAGTGTTTGAGTAAACTTTTTCAAATTCAAGGAAAAGCTATCGGAGTACTGAGATTCCTTTTCAATGTATCATCAAATCTGGAACAAAATCGATTCCGTTTATTCGGAAACCCTTTTACTGCATAGCCGTGAAACCCTTTCAATGTTTCAGTCGGATACAAACATTTTGCAGTGTGAAATTTGAAAACCCAACAAAGTGTACTATAGGAAACCATTGCAGTGTCAATTTAGGAAACCTTTCCTATGCATGAGAAAACCAGTGAAAGGTATAAGTAAACCCTTGCAATGCTTCAGTTGAAACCGATTTAAAAGGAAGAGAACATTTTGCATTCAAATCATTTTTTTATGAAATGAGTTTGTATAGTACTTATGATATAATTCATCTTGCACCACTTGGGGTTTAACCGTACCGCAGCCCTCCTACAGCGAGAACATTTTGCCGTTAACAATATATCCATGACATTTCATAAAAATGTTCCGGTTTCATTCAAACTGACTTGGCAATTAATAAAGGTCGAAGATAGGATATCATAGCACCCCACCTTGTCAGCAACTATAAACAACAGCACTTAATGGTCCGAAGCCCATCTACCAATTTCGTTTATTGCTCTAGTTGACGCCCACCTCCGTGGCTATTTCAATTGCCTTTTTAAAATTACTTATGATTTTAGAATATTTACACGTGTTCTGGGGGCTTTTATGTTAGAGGGCTTCATGTAGCGGTGACACACGGCGGGAACGGGCCCCCTCATGTGCACTGCTTGATAGAAAGCTACTAAAGGACGTACGTACGGTATGAATAACGCGCGCTTTTATTTCTCAATGGGAAAATTTGCAAGAATAGCCGCGATCATCTGATCATATTGTGCCTGGTGTATGACTGCGCACAGGGTATGAAAACCAAGATTGATTTTTGCATCTTATTAACGGGAACATGAATTTGTCTTTGCTGATAAATTTTTTTCATGAAAACAGAAAACGTTACAAGCGAAACTGTCTTTGAATTGACACGTGTTTTTATGCTATATGCTAATGGTTGACGTACTATTAAATGCCTTCGCTGTTTTCTCTCAAAGGTTTCCGCTAGTCACTTTATTCCTTTTGTTGTTTGGTTTAAATGAGAAGCCATTTGAGTGCCACCATCTCCACGACCTTTTATGCAGCTTATCATCGGTATCATATAAGCAATCGACTTTTTCACGCACCACGGGATAAAATAAATCATAAGTAAAAATAATGATAGATATATCTTTATTCAAAACATTTCGGAAACCATTTGAGTGCAAAAACAAATGGGAAGCCACCTAATTGCAGCTCGTTTGCACGTGCTTTCAAATTAATTTAAGTAACGGATTGGCTACTTTATTGCTAAGATCAAAAGCGTTTATGTTTTCTCGATGTGTTGATATTTCAGCTCATCACTAACAGACACAGTTCTCAGGAGTTTATTGGTGAACAAAAGAATCGACATTACCAAGATATATAGTCAATTTCCATCATTATCTAGTTGTTTTATAGTGTTTACTGACTCATATAATTGTCAACTCTTGATCTCCTCTTCAACACATGGCGTTTAAGCAACCTTCAATCCCCCTCTTTTCACTAGCGTAATGAAGTAAATTTCCCTTGAGATATGTGATAATTTTTTGAGAAGCGGAAAACAACCTACAAATGGCTTTCCGTTTTCAAGCATTTTGATTAGCTGGTGAGCATTTATTACACATTCGGATTGGTTCGTAGTGTAAAGCAATTTCAGTGTGAAAAATGATACTTCGTTGTCAGGTTTTTCATCATAAAAAAGCTTTGGTAAGCTTGGATTTGATTTGATTTTCAATTTGAAAAGTCACTTTTCTTTGTGAAATCAATGAATGAAAAATCTAATTAAAAAAAAAGATTCTATAAGAAATGTCTATATTTCTCTTCCGCATAAATTCTGCTCATACTGATCTGTGGTTACAGTACTTTATTTACTCTTCAATCCTCGCTTACACTTTCTCACTATTGTTTGGTATCACTGCTCATGCAAACAGTCGTCAAAAACCAACTCCTGATCAAAAAGGGAACGAACAAAGATATTATATTGCTTAGTGAATTGATCCTTTGTTAATGAGTCAGACTAATAAACGTGTGCGAATTAAGGAGCTGCCACTCATTGTCTTAGTGAAATAAATCGAGAAATATCAGACGACTTTTTTTGGGGAAAAATTCAAACTGAGGAAGGCTGAGTCATTTTGACTCTTTCTTTTACGACGTGTGCAAAATATATTTTAAGAATAATGATGCGTAGGATAAGCAAAGGTATCGAGTGGAATTCTGTCTTTTAAAAGCAAAAATGAGGAAGCCTTTCTAATGTCATTTAGAAGCATTTGAAAGGCTTTCAACAGGTCCGATTGATGCTGTTAATTTGGATGGAAGCCTTTTTAACGTTTCTCAAAAAACATAGGATTGGCTTTTGATGTGGCCTATGGAGTTCCAAAAACTTAAGAATGTCACTTTTAAAAATGCACTTCAAAGGTTTTTCTACGTCATTTAAACGCGAGTTCGGAACTATTCGGAAAAATTAGGACAAAAAGACCGTTTCGCCGTAATTTATATGGTCTAAATTGTCTTTCAAGAATATTGAAATTATCAAGAGAGTTTGCTTTACGCCATATGGCAAAAATGCCGACTCCTCAAACAACCCCATGATTCAGCGCGCGTCATACTCGTTACCAGTTTTCCACGCAACCTTGGAAAGGCCAATAGACTCATTTTGTTACCCTACCATTATTAACTTTACATTTCCTCGAAAATTGATATTTGTTTTATATTGAAGAAGCTCTTAAAGTGCTAAGTCTTGTGTCAAAACTTTAATTTACTTAGTAATAATTTAGTATTTATCATTAGTAATAATTAAAATTAAGTGTACCACTTACACAAATATCAGATTCGATTTCTTTCAATTTTTTAAATTACACAGAGCAATGTTTAGAACTATTTACAGCATTTTCTAATTCTACAAACCATTTAAATGGTTTACAACTTGAATGGTTTTTGTTTTTGTCCATTTTCCTGGAAGAATATTTTACATCTTAAGTTTAACTTTAAATTTCAGTTTTAGAAGACAGTGATCGTCTGTCGATACCGGTCATGAGTTAGCCATATTACTGATACCGTTCCAGCAGTTCCATGAGACCTTTATCAAATTCGTAAAATTCCGATGTGTTCTGTGTAACTACGCAAGGTTAACCTCTATTAATCGTAGAACCTTAAAGTGCTACTACGAAGAAAATCGCTCAAACTTGGATTCAGCTGAAACTTCCTAAGAATACTCTTTAAAGGTCCAATAATCACTTTATGAAGTGTTTTCTCGATATTCAGGACGAAAGTATGATATTTTTACGATTATTTTTTGGAGTCTGTGACGTCATACACTCAACATCAAACATCGCTCCATACATTTCTTTGTAGTTTATGATCAAAATATCAGTAGTAAAGGGAGAAAGAAATACCCAAACACCCCAAAATATAAATCATAGTCACAAGTAATGTGAAATAAGCACATTAGCTACCCTTTGGGCTTCATAGGAATAAAATAAATTAAGGATTTATATACAAAGAAATATATGTAGCAATGTTCGATATTGAGTGTATGACGTCACAGACTCCAAAAAATGATCGTAAAAATATCATACTTTCGTCCTGAATATCGAGAAAACACTTCATACAGTGATTATTGGACCTTTAAAGAGTATTCTTAGGAAGTTTCAGCTGAATCCAAGTTTGAGCGATTTTCGTCGTAGTAGCACTTTAATGTGTTGGAAAATTGTGAAATTTCAAATTCAGTGTTTGTGTCGCGGTTGTGCCTTCTTACTTTACCGTTGGTATTTGTGAATATTTTGACGCTGATATAAGACTAAGCCTGTGTAAATGAATCAGTAGACAAGTAAGACAACCGGTATTTTACAAACTTTCGAAAAAGGTCTATTTGAGGGCAGTATCTAAAGGCATTACGTTAACAGTCTAAATATTTATCACCTTTAAAACAACTCGTTCGTCTTTGACTGAGAGAGTTTCCCCTTTTTTATAGAAACTTGGATTAACTACCACACGTCATTCTTTGTGCCACATGTTACCATGGCAACGTTACCATGGCAACGTTACGTCAACCATTGTGATGCTTTTCATTAAGATGACGTCAGCGAAGATGGAGACCAAGATGTCAAAAAAGTTATAATGGCCATGTCACGGTCAAAGATGACGTCATCTGATGACGAAACGAAGGTGTTTGTTTGACTTCAGGACGGTAAACTGGCTCGTCTGGACGACATTCTTCCAGCGGGATGAAACAACTGTTTAACAGAGTTCAAGAAACCGTTATGTGGACCAGCAGGTGACGCCTGACTCTTTTTAGATTCTCTATTCGATGCCTTAGTGAACCTTACTTGGAACACCATGTTATAGAACACTACGTGAACATTACGATTCGTGAGGGCGGACGTCTCGTAGTGAGAACATCCGTACTCTGAAGCCACTTCGCGGGCCTCGTTCTTCGACACTGATCGTCCTCTTCTTGAATCTCGTTTGTTCCCAACCAGGACAATAGGTACCTGGCAAATATCATCGGTTCGTCGCACTTCTTTGATCAGCTTGATCAACTGGCGCGCTACTTCGAAGCTATAATAGTCTGTTATGGAGTATACAACGATGAAACCGTCACCTTCTTGAATGTACGATGCTTGACCCTGTCGAGGGAAATCAACCATATGTTACTAAAATGAATTATAACACTATTTTTTGCATGCTCGAAATGAAATGGTAACCGTTGCGTTTTCCAAAACCTACGTCCCTTTAGGTCTTTTCCAAGACTTATCTTGATGGCTGTGTCTGTCTCGCATCTCGATTCTTTACAGCTTCTGAATTAAACTTATTTATAGCTGTTTCATTAGAAACACCGACGCAGCTCACACTAGTTTTTAGCTAGTTATATCTTCTAATTTATAACTAAATATTATAGCTCTTATGCATTATACTTACGTTTCCAGCGGTATCTAAAATAGCTAAAGACACTGAGTTTTCTCCAATGTGTAATTCTTTTTCATACGTCATTTCTGGAAAAGAAAAAAATAGGATGATTTAGACACGGAATATGTTCTCAAACAGCTCAAATGAAAATGACAATAGTTTATTTAGTACTAAGATTTGTTGCAGATTTGGAAACTTAACTTAGTATATATTTTGAATATCTTATTCCAAAAAATTAACTTCCTGGTTTTGGGAATTCTTTGCTCTGGAATTTAATTAATGTACAATTATGTTCGTAGCCGTACTGTATCCCAACTGTATCCGTACTGTTAGCCGTCATATATAAATACGCCGTTGTGAATAATATGCAGCCTGTAAAGTCCTCCACTGCAATGTAAAGCGCATTACGACCATGTGGAATGCGCTATATAAGCACCCCATTAATAATATTATTTTTATTTTTATTATAGAATAAATACTTGGAAGACAATAAGAAGACATTTAAATGTTACCTCATGTACGACATTATTAAGACACATAAATCGCACGCGATTATCGTTGACTTATCCCTACGACAAACTATAACGACTACGTACGTGCATTTGGAATATACCGTGATCTTGGCTATGGCTTTCTCGCAGTATTAATCAGATTAACGCTAAGTAAGGTCGTTTGTCTAAGAAGGGTTGTGCACAACAGACTTCAACTCTCCTGAGGGCTTACATCTGTGTCTTAATAGTTGTGTGATAATGATTAAACCGCCGAGGAAGTCTGAAGTAGATCTACTTTAAAGCTGTTTACCTCCATTGTACGAACTTGTGCAGTTATAATACTAATAGACGTCTGTTGGGAACATAGAATTCCGGCTTCCACAAACAGGCAGATTCAGATTTGCGGCCTTATGCCCATTTACAGACAACGCAATCAGCTTCAAATCAGCTTCAGTTGACGGGGCAAGCATGTTTAAATACAGTTACAAACGTTGATCTCCATGGAGTATGGCACCTTCTAGTTGCTTTCAACACTCTCAGACACAGTCCAAATTAGCATTCCTATCCCAAATGATTCTCGAAATTGTAGGGAAATAGCGTAGGCTAGACCTTATTCTCTTATGAAAATTAGGTCTAATTGATGACGGCAAAGCAAACAATTCCATTGAAGTTGAAAAATATGGCAAATGTGAAGCAGAACTGAGAGGATGGATGATTTTAGAGGTTGCACCCCACCCCACCGCCAAAAATAATTAATCAAAAAGAGATTTGGTAACATTTGACCAAAACAAGTTCTTTTACCTAAAATTCCCTGCCGAAGTGAATCGAATAGCCCAGAAATTTCAAGAGTTTAAGGTTTTGACTACACCTTCGAAAGTACGCTTCCAAGTGTTTGAACAAGAACACATTCCTGAACACGCTATTCCTCTTCCTGTTAGTGTGTTTTCATTCCTTGACGTTTGTTGTTGTGTGTTTTTATTTACGACTTTCAAACCGTTGACAAGTGAAATCGTTCACATGTTTAGCTCGTTGACTATTTTTGTCTATTTTTTGCAATCACGTATACAAATTGACTGAGGTTTCCATTGACAACCAAAAAAAAAAAAAAAGCTGAGAAAACATCAAAATTTGCGTGACAAATTGAAATGAAAATTTATTGAATTTCACCACCAAAAAACGAAAAATCGCGAAACTATCAAAAATTACATTGACAACCAAAAAAAAAAGCTGAGAAAACATCAAAATTTGCGTGACAAATTAAAATGAAAATTTATTGAATTTCACCACCAAAAAACGAAAAATCGCGAAACTATCAAAAATTACATTGACAACCAAAAAAAAGCTGAGAAAACATCAAAATTTGCGTGACAAATTAAAATGAAAATTTATTGAATTTCATCACCAAAAAATGAAAAATCGCGAAACTATCAAAAATTACATTGACAACCAAAAAAAAAGCTGAGAAAACATCAAAATTTGCGTGACAAATTGAAATGAAAATTTATTAAATTTCATCACCAAAAAATAAAAAAATCGCGAAACTATCAAAAAATTACAGCCTGATTTTATTGGTTGGGAAGGAGAGAAAGAAAGCCGGAGCCAAGTACTTATTAAGGCATTGATACCGTCAACTATATCTTCAATATATCTTCAATGGCTTCATTGGTGTTTTAAATGCACATTGGAAGTATAAACGTTCATAACTTAAAGACGCGTCACTCAAATCAAAAAATATTTTACCATTGGACTATTTATTTCTTGTAGAATCAGTACTGAAAGTGGCGGAGTATTGCGATTTGAGATAACCTAGCTTGTAGAGAACTACTGAGAATTGAATTAAAAAGGCCGGACTGGTTATTTTCGATTTTTATGAACTAATAATACCTAATAATACGACAGAATTTAGAAACAGATTAAGACCATAAGCTTGTATCATTTTTCCTTCTTAATCTTTCAGACCAATAAACATAGCCTTCCACTCCCGGGTCAAGGTGCGGCTTATATCACATCAACCACAGATTTCCGTAATTCCCACTGACTTATTAAAAATGAATACCTAAGGACAAGATCGAGAAGCTGACACTTGAATATTGGCGGATAACACTGTTATCTCTAGTGTTCATTGTATCTACTATCTCTCCTCTTATAAAACGCCTGTGAAAACGACGTAAATTTAGACGCACTCAGATTTTGTACACGATCATTGAATATTTTAAGATAGTACATTGATCCGAACAAGGAACAAAATAACTTGAGGTTTTGAGCGATAGGGTTTTGAAAACACATTGTTAACGATTCTTAGGCAAGCTTCAGTAGAATATTTCGGGTTCTCCGATTTTCCTCCTTCTGCAAAACGTAACACAATGTTGTTTTAGGATATCAAGAATACGAATTTGAGTGAGAATCGGAAGGTGAAAGATTGGGACGGTTCCTATGTTAACTTCCCAATCGACAGGAAAGTAATGCAATAATATTTCTGGCACATGCGCAGCCTTGGGTCAGTCGGCTCAGTTCGATAGCAAATGTAAACCGGAGGTGGTCACAGATCGATTTTCTCACATTTTTTCCGAAGCTGTTTAAAACACTTAAAGAAAGTCGGAGAATACATGTGTTAAAAACAGGCTCTACTCAGGCGGTATTCTGGAAATAGTCCGCGACCCGACCAATGAATAAAACTGATTGTATCTATAGCCTTAAATAAAAAGTCTTACAGATTTCTTTTGGACTCTTAACTGTTTAAACTGAACGCAAGAGGGTCAAAGATAAATTGTATAAAAAAATTATAAAATAATTAATTAAAGAAAAACCCAGATGTCCCTTATCAGACAATAACCTAGTAGTCACGTATCAATAAGTCTTAAATAAAAAGCCTTGTAGATTTCTTTTTAGACCCTAAGCTGTTTAAAAAACGCAAAAAGGGTCAAAGAAAATGTGTTTAAAGAACAGACCTCAGCCAGATAGTAACCTGGTAGTCACGTGACCTAATTATTAAATGAAGCAGTTAACTGATCGTATCTATCTTAAAATAAAAAGCCTTACAGCTTTCTTTTTGGACCCTAAGATGTTTAATTTAATTAGTATAAAACCCAAAAAGGGTCAAAAAAACTTTGTGGTAGTCACGCCGACCCAATTATTTAATTTAGCTGATGGTATCTACGTCTCACAGTGTCTACTGGACTCTGGAGTTCTTTCAAAAAATACGAAAAAGGCGAATGAAAACGAATCTCGGATACTAAAAGAGGTATCCTCCAGACACTTAGACACCAATAATTAAAAGTAAGCATGAGTCAGAACGAAAACGCAAACAAACTGGTAATCGACGAAAATTTTCACCATCCAAAAAAGACCAAAGGGCATGCTTAACGTGGAATATCATGACAGATCACAAAACTACAGAATGTAAGCTATTACGACGCAGAGGTTACGCAAAGCACTAATTGATCTTAGCAAAACAATCTGGGAGATTTGTAAGGCTGTTACCATTTATATTGGCCGTTATCCAGGGCTTGGGCCTTGTGGGGTGCTGATTTACCGACTTGTCAAAGGATATTTATTATCTTAACTTATATGTCACGATCATGAAAGCATGGGCTTTTTTTATTTCAGCGTATTGGGAATAGGTCTTCTCCGAGGCTTTCTGTTTTCATATCTGTCCTTTTATTCTCTCTCACACTCTTCCTTTCCTTTCCTTTCCTTTCCTTTCCTTTCCTTTCCTTTACTTTCCTTTCCTTTCCTTTCCTTTCCTTTCCTTTACTTTCCTTTCCTTTCTTAATTGTAGTTCGTGCTTTATTTTCAGACTAGACAGAAAGAAATCTTAGTTGAAAACACACACTTATAAAGGCACTTTTGTGGTTAAAACCCTTCATTCAACAGCCGGCACTCTTTCTTATTATAATGTTTTTTAATGATATGTGCGATACACGATTTGACCCGGGCTTGTTTACATATCTTTCCTTCATGCACGTTCGAGAAGACGAAAAATCCAAATATGTTTACAACCAATTTTCGAGGGAAGAAAGGAAAAAAGAAAACCAAAGAATAGAGAAGCTGAAGAAATAATCTGTTTTTAATTAATTCAATAGTCTCCTTCACAGTTCCCTGCGCCATCTTTAAAGTTAGCCGTGCCTTTGATTTTAAAAGCGAGACGAACCCCGAGCTCGGCAATAATACTGAATTGGACAATAAAATTATTCACATGTATCTATCATTGCAAGCTCACCGTTCGTCTAATAAAGAATGAAAAATTGTCCAAGGTGTTAAAAAAGGTCTCTATCATTGCAAGCTCACGGTTCGTCTGCTTGCATCGATGCAAAGGCACGGCTACCTTTCAAGATGGCGTCAGGAGCTGCGAAGGGAACTATTCGTCTCGTTTTATCGTCTTATTTTTTGAAATTCAAAACCATACCTATATTTCTCAATCGCATTAAGGGGAAATACATTGTCCAGCAGTACTTTAGGAAGGAAGGAAATAGGGATTATTTAACCGGCCAATAAATATGTATTAACTTTATAAATATGACCCACATTTTGCCGTATTGATTTACAAATGAACGAGACACATCCTTACAATTAAATGTTGTCAAAAACAAAATTTATGAAAGTTGAAGCGCGCTCGTTACGTGTAATACTGTCTACGCCCGCATAGTTCCACACGTTGTAGTAAAAAACTACACTACATATTTTTGTAAGGGTAAGAATACCAGGGGGGAGGGGAGGGAGGGGAGTAATACGGGGTAAAATAAAACATTGGGCATGCTCGTTGGAAATTTCAAGAATACCTCTAGTAGATTCCAGATTGTTTTTGTAAGGGCGTGGTCGGACGATAACAAATCGGTGACTTATATCCCTAAGAGATAAGACGAGGAGTTCCCCGAAGTTCCTTCCCCCCTCCTTTAATTACCGGAGTAAAATGCAATACCAAACTAAAACACTGAGTTGGCTAAATCATAGAACCCCCTCCCCCTTCCCCTCCTAAATAAAGCTTCTGAACGCTTTATATTCTGTTTTCTTTTGCCCGAATGTGATTTAGAACTCGATATTAAATAATCTGAAGTTGACAGTCGAGCCTGACATAAGGCGAGCAGACTTCCGAGATGTCGTTTTGATTCGACAAACATCACGCCAAACGAAAATCAAATTGACAACAGAAAACAAAACATTGAGCACAACTTAATTACGCTAACTTTGTGACATTATTTAAATACTCTGCTTTAAATTGTCAGTCTGGTCCGAGTACAAAATATATACCAATCGCTCCTAAAGATATGTAAAATGCAACGTCCATGCTGAGTCCTAATTAGAAGGAAGGGTTTTGAATTGATTCCAATAAGTGGCTTGCAAGAAAAAATATTTTTGCAGAAATTATTTTTAATTGAATAGATTAATTATGACTCTTAATTAACTATTCATTATTGGCTTTTATCTGCAAGGATTGTTGATAAATCAGGTGTAAAGGGTTGTTTTAAGTATTGATTAATGTTTTAAATAATTGAAGAAGATGATGGTAATTGAGATGATGATGATGATGATGGAAATGATGGTGATGAAGATAACAATGTTGATCATGATGGTGTTGATGGTGATGATGTTGATGATGGTGATGTTGGGTGATGTTAGTGATTGTGGTGATGATGGTGATGGTGGTGATGGTGTGATGGTGATGATGACGATGTTGATGATGGTGATGGTGGTGATCGCGACTATACTTGATGATGGTGATAATCGTGTTGATGATGTTGGTAATGATGATTGATGATGGTGATGAGGTCGGCGATTATGATGGTGGCGAAAGTGATAATAACACTACAATACTCACCTAATGTTGGATCATACTCGTGCAAGAACCGTCCAGTGACATATCGCACGACGAGTGCTGTAAAAATAGCAATAAACGTCAGTCATATTAATCCATGGCCTAAAGTAAATGAGTTAAAACTAATGCCTATTCAAACAATGCGAGTCGAGTTTCTTAGTCTCTCATTCAAAACGGTTTGACTTCACGACAAGAAGAGAAAAGCTTTTTGAAGCTCATCTACTCCGGGTTTAATTAGTAGATTTAAAAGTTAATAGACCAAAAATCAAAAACAATCCTTCTTTTGCTCGAGATAAACTCGAAGAACAACGCAATTCAACAAAGATTAAAAAGAAGGATTTACGATTTTACGATTTTTTTCTTTTCCCTTTGTATGACAAAAAAAACTTGACAACTTGATGTAGAATTAAGAGTTGATTCCTAAACTGACTGGTAAGATAAAGAACATACGGAAATGAAAAGAGCATACGACCTGATAAAACGCGGGGGAGAGTAGCTTGAGTCAAATAAAGCGGTAACTCAGTACGTCGGTACAACTGAGTCAACTTCAACATAGTAACTCTAATTGCTTAGAGTTTACAGGGGTTTGATTACAGGAAAGAGTAGAAGAGGAAGAGAATGGAGCTATGAAAAGGTGACAGGGTTTTTCATCTTGGCTCGATGTATGTTGACATTTAGTAGCGACCATACTTAGATAATTACGAAGAACTCTTCATTCAAGTTCTCGTGATAATATAGTAATCGTGTTAATTGAACACGCCGCTGTCACTGTCACTTACTGCTGTACTTAACAGCTCGTACAAAAAGTACATGGATCGCGATAAGAAAAAATTGAAACGAGAGAAGTAATTAGGTGGACTTATCAGGGAGTTTTTGAATCTAAATGCACGGTATGAGCAAAACAACTCACTTGTAACATCAGTGATATTGGGTAATTGGTTTTACGCATTTTCACCTTTAAACGAAGACCTTTGCAATTATCTTTACCTTTTTAGGTGAGGTAGTTCGACCTTTTGAATTGAATAGATATTTTTAGTTCAGGTTTTCAAACCAATTAACCATTTAAAAAAAATGTTAGTGTCAAATGTTTTGTAGCCGTGAGCGAATGTTGACAAATCGTGCGAATCGAAACGATCTTTCACGCTGATCTAAAACTGGAATATATAAGAAATCTTAGGGACGACCTACCGAGATTAGACTCGAGAAACTCTAGGTGTACATATTCTAATTGCTTCTTAATGCACAAAGTACGATCTATAGTCATTATTAGTGACAAAATGCATTGTCAACTGAAGGCTACCGTTTTCCGGTTCTTTGACAGAGTTCTAACAATAAAAATGTTGAATGCTTACCTGTTTTGCCAACGCCTCCAACACCAAGTACCACTAAAGAATACTGTTCCAACGGATTGCTTGAGGAATCCTTGGGCTTTGAGGCGATTGCGAGACTAGGTCGTCTCTTAGACGAGTCGAAAGAACACCGCAATGGAATACTACCAGTACCATGTGGTTGAACGACAGTACTCACACTATTACTTCTTTGCGTCCTATCATGACTTGATTTATCTTTTGTAGCGTTGGCAGAGAGACTACTATGTCGTCTTGATAGAGACAGGGTGGCTTGAGGGAAGCCACTGATGTGTTGCTGCTGTTGTTGTTCTCTCATGACTGAAGCACCGAAGAAGCGATTTGTCGCCTCGAGATCTCTTCTCGACATTGAGATCGATGTTAGTTGGCGTTAAATATTACTTCGGCCTCGGGTCATTGTTATATGATATGAAAATTAAGCTCCTCGGACGGCAAGTGGTTGCAATAAAAACTGTTTACCGTATATAATTCTAGCTTTGACACACGATCTACGATATCTGATTTCTAGGATGGAAAATAAATGAGTGGAGATCGAGGCTTTCGCTGCATGCGCTGCGGCTGAGTTGACTGTCAGCCTTGATCAACCAATGAGAACTAAATGATGTTTACAGAGTCAAACTACATCAAACCATGGCAATCTATAGTAAGATCAAACAAACAAAATACCCCATGAAATCAATCCATCCTTCCAGGGTCTCGAACCCGACCAAATCCGCAAGACACTGACTTTTAAAACCATCACTAATAATTAATTTCTTTGATCAAAGTATTATTAACAGAATACGCCCAGGGGTCATCGAAATGGCTGGAGACTACATGGCTACGAGCTATTTAAACAAAACTCTAAATTTCTTCCTTGCAACATCCGGCCTCCTTGACAATCGCGCTGTATGGACCATGAACTAATGGCATTCTTCATAATCGTGTCGGCAGGGTTTGAACTGAATTTTTTTCCTTTTGACAGCTCGGAAAAAAGTCAAAAGTAATTCAGTCCGATATCACAAGTCGGGCTCTTTATAGCCCTTGTTGTGTGTTGATTTTATCTAAATATTCCTTACGACATAATAGCTAAAGAAAACTCTCCTTTTGTCGGCGTAGTCAAACTATTAGTACATCGCACAGCATTTACATAAGATTGACTTCACCCGATTCAATTTCTAATCCTTGCTTAATTTTTAGAAAAGTTACTAAACTTACACATAAAAATAATCACAATTTGTACATTCTAAACTCTTGGTACACAATTAATTCTTTTACGACTTTTATTTCATTAGCACTAAAATTGCAATCAATTACCACCTAGATTAGATTACCGATAAGAGAGTTTGAGCAAGACTTGGTAGCCAAGTCACGAACATTCGGAACATTCACACTCGATCCAGGTAAAAATAATTATTAGAGAGTTTTAGATTTACGTTCACGGCAAACGTGAAACGTCAGTTGACCAGTAAAAAATTATTATAAATTACTGAAAAAGAATCGCAAAAAAGTCCAAGTAGTAGAAAAACAAAAGAATATTTGCTCTTGGTGAGAAGGCTTGGAAAAAGGGAAAGTAAAATACAGTAAAACTATGAAAACGTGGTCACGTTTGCCGTTTGCGGGGAGAAAAAAAGTCAATCTAAAACTCTCTATTAATAAAAGATGAATGTAAAGTTAGACGCGCGCGTACAAGATCTTAAAAAACTTTTTAGCAGCTCATTTATTTCACCTTTCAGACATAAGTGGTTGCTAATCTTACTGGGATTGTCAATCCCCGCTTATAAAAACAAGACAAAAAAAGTAAAATGATGTACTTTCGCTTTTATTATATACTCGATATCTTTGTTTACGGTTTTAATATCGTAGCTAACTTTTCATTATTCTTTAAAAAAAATTTAAATTCGTATAACGTAACATTCTTCTTCACGAATTTAATCTTAGGATGATATGTCACTCGTGTGAGAACGGCCGGACACTTTGCCGGTATATGTGTATTTCCTGAGCAATGCCTCGTACGCACGAGAGAAACTTATCGTTGTTAGACGAAGGATTTTACAGCTCCTTCGTGTCCTGCGCTATGGCTCTGGCTCTGGGCTAACTTAGCCAATCGATGATAGAATCGTTCGCCATCGGCGTGCCTGTGGTTAACGTTGGCCCTTTAGCTTATATGTTTGAGGGTCTCTTAATTATCATAGTGAATTTTGTTTGAGATGCAAGACAAACCGAACAAATTAATTAAACAAACACCATCACTAAACAGCTAAGATAGTAGAACTATCATCATCATATGGGCTCTTCAACAAACCGCAGCAACAGCAATTAACAAAACCACATTTAGTGAAATGTTAGTCTATGACTTTTCTGAAGTTTACCGCAGAGGCATGCTATCGACTAGTAAGACTAGTAAGACTAGTATCGTTTTACGCCTAACATTTTTAGGTTATACATATGTCTCAAGGTTATTTGAGGTATATTAAATAGCAAAGAAGATATAAAGCATTGGGTAACAACTAGTTATTATAGGTTAAACAGGCATGACAAAAACAGAGAGAGAGCAAAACGTAGCTGGAGTATGGATTGTACTGCAAAAGTATCTAAGATTGTTATTTGACTGCGCGGCATGCGCAATGACTGGCCGCGCGTCCAGCGCATTATTAGAGATTATTAGAGATTATTAGAGAGTAAAGAGGGTATTCTTTAAAGGCAAACCAACTCTAGGGTATCGGAGGGCAGCCAAGCTGACAAGAGGATACCTCTAATGTTATTCATTTTGGGGTACACGGGAATACACACGAACAGATACTGAATAGACAGATGATCATGACTAATGAACTAAACAAAGTGTGTTGAACGTGCTAATGATACGTACGCATATGTGCGCTACGTGCGTGTGGCAACTGACTAAACTTGATTTTCAAGGATTGATGATGAAAGTAAAGATATTGTTTCTTCCAAATTCCACCTTCGTCAGACTCCATTACTTTCTACCTGACTCACACACACACACATTCATCCATCCATTCCCCCATCCATCTATCCATCCATCCATCCATCCATCCATCCATCTTCACCTCAGTTTTCATTTCCTTCCCTTAAATTCCTCTATCACTCACTGGCTTGCTTCCAGACGCTACTGACCTTCACGCTAGTTATAACCGCGGCCTGTCCCTGAATCTTATCGCGATAACCTAAGTACCAGTTAATGTGTTTATGTGCAAGTTTAGCGGGACTAGACGTCGTTTGGTTGGGTGTTATCGATACTTTTGAGTCGATACAGGTCAAGACAAGGGCTGGACATAATGGAATTGAGGACCTCTCTAAGTATTCTAAACCAAATCAACGAATGATCGATCGAGCAAAAGTTGTATGAAAAATAAACATCAATATTTATCTAAGCCAATGTTTATATATCGTTACATTAGTGTAATCTTCCAATTATCAAGTTACCGAATATAACTGACCTACAAACTACACAACCAAGTACTCGATCTGACTTATATAGACCCCTTGCAGGTGACGTCAAGGCAGCTCAATTTGGAGGACAAAACAAAAGAGTTTCAATCTAATGAGAATTGGAAACCTATTGTTATGTCCTCCAAATTGAGCTGCATTCCGAAGTACTGCAAGGGGTCTATTGTCAGTACCTTGATGCAGCTATGAGGTACCATTTCCAGGAAGATAACCACTTTGATATGGCAATGTGTCAGTAAATGACGGATGTCATTCAATAAACAAAACTATCATCACATACATTGCAAATACCATTTCCAGGAAGAAAAGTACGCTTTAATATGGCAATTTGCCAATAAATGTAATGATATCAATTAAGCATAATACCTGAACTAAGCTTCGCATTTGTTTATGTTATTAATGATTAATCTTTAGTACTCTGAATATTTTCAGACTATACTGAAGCTTCGTCAAGGGAAGAAACAACTTGCTAAATAGGCAACAAAATGTAGAGCCGCATCGCGCGCGACACCTATTGAGTGTAAAACTGCGAAGAATCAAGCTCAAGTTTCTAAGAGTCTAAAGGTCTTAAATGTTGAAAATCATTATTTTGAATCATGGTAGCACGCCCTAAGATTAGATTTATAGTATGAGTAAGCATCTTATTCTGCGCAAGAAAAAGAAAACAAATATGCGCAAAAATGCATTAAATATGTTGGAGAAATGTGGCGTTATCTTACTACTGATGCAGTACCAGAATTCAATTTAGTCATTCGTAATACCTTTTTTGATTTTCTCTAGTTTACAGCTAAGTATACTGTTGTAACAAGCGATATCGTTGACTCTGATATAATGATCAGAATGTACTCCAGTACCTAGGATGAGTCGGATTGGCTAACCCTCTTAGAGCATCCTCAATCTTTCTGCAACCCAGAGTACGACTTTAGACTTCAATTCTTTTTCTTTAGTTTGGTTTTTGTTTTCACAATCAACATTTTTTGAGTTAACAATTTTGTTTGTTTGATAGGAAACCAAAGCTGCCCCAATTGCTAGGATACAGAACTGAAGTCAAAAGGGTTAGTAAAAGTCTTCCGATGAAATTCGATTCACAAACCTTTGAAGATGCACTGAGTTCTTTCATATTACCAGGCCCACGATGATGTTGACTGTGGGGAATAAATCTTTCGTAATTCATTACCGTGACGTACAAAATGATTGGTATATTTTCCCAGGAATTCTGACTGGTCAGGTAACTCAACCCAAATGACTTTAAAAAAAACTTTATCAACAAACAATAATTTTTCTACAACACGAGTTTACCTCGAGTTTACCTTACGAACAGATATTCAACGTCTGTTATTCATAATCGTGTGCGTGCTTGTTATCTAACATTTACCTGATATCCTGCATGTATAGTATACACTATTGTCAAATGTCATCGACTGTTATCTTAATTCTTAATATAATCAATCTTAAAACCCCTAATGTAAATTGTTATTTTTGTCGCCCGAATCATTCTAGCTTCACAGAACAAGCGGGGTCGCTTTAAACATTAAACTGGATACAATAACCTGCCCGTCATTTGGAATAAATATATAAAGCTCATTAATCATTGTGTCATTGTTATCAAGCGCGTATTATTAGCAACGTCACTTTTTTCGTTTAAAAAATGGTGGTCTGGAAATCCGTAATTTCAAGAAAAAAAGTGACACCTTAGTTTTGAACATTTTCTCAATTCTGATATGATAATTTACAACCATTTTTTCTTAGATCATCTGGATAATGTTTAGTATATATTTGATCGAATGATTATTTGTTATATCTGCATGACCCACGATAGTTCAGTGTTTGTTGGCACCAATATGGTAGCGCTTAAAATCCGATTTTGTCGAGAAATTATTACTCATCATTATTAATTTTTAATTAATTAATTAATTATTTATTTATTACTTTATATTTATATTTATTAATCTATTACTCACTTGTTTATGTTTTCTGATACTAAGTGCGCATTTAGCCCGGCTCTCCCCGATATATTGATTGCATGAAAAGTTCAACTAAGGGGGATCGGAACCATGAACTGCATGCACTAGCTGAGAGCCATAAGTGTCAACGTATACACGGCGGGATAATTCTAAATCGCTGTCGAAATCCTCACGCAATCGGATCAAAAAGAAAAACAGTCAACTTATTCAATGTTTGAATTTGCAAAGTTAAAGAGGGGTTTTTGATAGATTTGTGTCCCACAAGGCTAAAGAACGCTGAATTCGGACCCCAAACCCAGGCATGCGCAGTAAGAAAAAAAGTTTGATGACACTGTCAGAGATGCTTGGATTCTTGCTCCGGTGCGGTTTGTTAAATCCCCTTGCCTTTTTGTGATCCTTTCAAGATGACTAAAACGCAATACTAGCGTCATAAATGAAAAGTATTGTGTGCTAGTTTTTCAAAACGCATCCCTCATGGAAAGGATTGATCAGTGGCACCTAGACAATAGCGACTAGGGATTTACATTAGGTCTGCTGTTCATAGAAAAGGGTTAATCATCTAACGTCTAGGGGCCGACTAACCTCTCCCTTAGGCTTTTGCCGAGCTTCCTGATCAGGCTGTAATTCCTCCCGGGGATAGCGGTGTTGGGGTCGAAATCTCTGGCATAGCCGTAAATGCTTCGCGCTGACATACAACGCTTCAGCATTCGGGTCTGGGAGTATTGTCTCCGGTTATTTTTATAAATTTAAAGAAAAATATAATGTAATACCTAAAAGATGAACGTTAGTACAAGGGACAGGCAGTAATTGCTGCAAGTTAGGCGAGTTACTTTATGTTATATATAAAAGTAATAAATTATGCGTTCGGTGTGTGTAATGAAATAGAGAGAAAAAGAGAAAAATGATACGACTCCTGCCAAGGGCACTTGATATTTTTCTCTTATTCTCTCTATTACTGTGTGTTAGACGAGTTGCTGCGAACTGATAAACAAGTTGCTTCAAATGTAAGAAAAAAGGTGCTGCATATTAACGAAAAGCATTTCGCAGACAGTCAGTTGCCGATTGGTCTGGATCTTTCTACTGATACGGCGGCCATAATACTTGACTTAATCGAAACAGTGTGGACTGAGCTGGATATTTTACGTAGAGAACGCCAAGAAAAGGGATAAGACTAGTTAAATGAAATCATTCTTTTCTGTACTGTGAAACATTCCATTATCTTTTGACTAACATCGCAAACTTCTTCAGCTACCTAAAGGCTCTGACACACGGTGCAACATTGCACGCAGCAGGGATGTTGCAGTGTGTGTCTACCCCAAACTTGTTGCACGCAACGTTGCATGCAACAAATCTGAAGTTGAATCGCGCTCTACTCTTGCAACATTGCGCGCAAAAGATTTCATCATGTGAACATGGCTGCAACATTTAACATGCAATGTTTTAAAATTTCCAGCCAATCAGCATAGCAGGCTGACACAAGCGATATTGCGTGATTCTGTTGCAGTGTGTGTCACCTCGATTCAAATTTGTTGCTTGCAATGCTGCATCGTGTTTTAGCACCTTAAGCCTCTGTACCCTATACAGGCAACCCAGTAAACGCCTATAGGGCGTGGCGTATTGTTCTCAACTAAATCGATTTAAAGCACTTCTATTTTTGTAAAGAAACTTCAAAAGATTTCTATTTGACGTGTTTGTCTTTTCTTGACTTAATTAATTTCTTCGTGGCACTTAGCAGAAAGTTTTGTCTTATGATGAAATGCCCGGCAGCTTTTAATTTTCGATGATTTCTCAGCTAATACATGATTTCCTTTGCACTAGGTTTGTACACTTGTGCGCACCAATGTCTGGTCGAATCATTAATCTCTTCCGATCCATTTCTTCTGTAGTTCATAAGCCTCTGGGGGTCGTGTCTATCCTTACATCCGTTTGTCTGTCTTTTATGTCGGCTCATTATTCTGTCTGTCTGTCTGTTTATCTGTCTGTATATCTGTCTGTTGTCGGTTCCTGGCGTTTGTTACTCGTTTGATTAGTATCCATAAAGTTAATTCTTCATCTTTCTTAATTTGTTTTACCCATTTTGCTTGACAGACTTTCTCAGTATTCGTTCGCTGGCGCTATCTTTGAAGAACGATTAATATTCTCATCACATATTGCTGTCTTTCCACTGGGTTAGTTTTCCAAAATAGGCTATATGAACCAAAACACCGGAAGTGACGGTGAACCGCTCCGGAAATAATAAACTCCCTTCAAATAAACCTCCTTCCGCCTGCATGTACATTTGTCAGAATACCTCTTAATAAAAACGGCTCTAAATCTAATCATCATAGCCAAAATAGTGATAAATGTATTATGTAGTAATCCTTAGAATATATATTTGAAGGCTATATAATAAGAATAAGGATTTTTTTAAAATTTTGACAGATAGAGATCTAGAGTTGCTGTTCAATGAGCCCTTCGAACCGGACATGACGTACGATCTGTAAAATCCGAATTGGACCCGACACGATTTGAGTTTAATCGATGGAATGTCGTAGAACTGCCGTAGAACTCGTGTTTACACAACAAGCAAGGAACTTATATGTTGTGCAAATGGCCATCAACATTTAGAAATAATTGAACATCATTGGAGCGGTAATCCTTAAATTAACTTCCTCATGGCAAACCAGAGTAAATAAGCTTGATTTTGAGCGAATTTCATCAACATTGCGTGAATTCTACCTTCAAAATGAATTAATTATTCAAACTGGGTAATTCTTCAAGTAATATTAAATTTACATTTGCCAAGAAGAACAAGGTTTTACGTCGTATTCAAGCTTCAAAACTTTCTTATTCCTAGCCTAAAAGTAGGACATTTCAGTATGGGAAAAGATCTTGATCTTCTTCATGCCGTAAAGAATAGCGATGTTGGAACTGTAAGAAAAATTCTCAGCAAGATTTTTTCAAGTAAATCAAGTAAGTCAAGAGAGATTGAAGCCTTATTCTACCTGAAATTCCACGATCCTAACTTTTTATTTATATATTTAATAGCCTGTATAAAAATCTGTTTTAGGAGAATTTGGGGTTGGAATTAGTTATGATATATAAGTAAATCAGTGCAAAATGAGCAGTTCATAAATATTTGATTTAAGCGTGTTCAAGTCCATGAGTCTTAAAACTTGTACCTAAAAGTCTTTTATGTTTAAAAAAAACTTCAATCAAACCTTATTAGGAATCTAAAAATACTATAACTTGACAGACTCATGTCCGGTTTTCCTTCTGTGTCAGCTTCAGAAACCAAATTTTGAATCCAAATGAATGTCACATTTTATCAAAGTGAAAGATAGATTCAAGATTCGTGCCATGATCAGCTACTTGTACAAGCAAATTGTAAATAACCTATATATCATAATATTATATTAGCGGAAACCATACTACAAAAGTTCCTACCAGTATCCTAAACTAATGTATAACCTCTTAACCTGTCTAAGAAATCTTCCTGTAATTGAATTTTGGGGGATAAAAGAGAAACAAGATTTCTAGAAATTTAATATTTCCTTGAACACGAAATGTTGCACTAAAAGTATTTGACAAACAGCCTCAGTGAATCATTCTGTAATTTTGTAGACACAATTTATCAAATTTCTATTATTTCTATTTTGTATAGAATAGTCTTAAACACATTTTACAATAAGTGTTTTTTTTGTGACTTTTGAGTTTTAGGTTTTCCTTGAGATTCCTGTCATTAGGTTCAGCTTGAAGTTTATACCAAAATATTTATCAATGATATATTTTTCCTTTTCATCTAGGATTAGTTTAAAGACATTTTTGCCGTGAGGGTGCTTATTCCCTCAGAACTTTAAAACATATTTGGCTAATGGCGTTTTATGCTAAAAGCCAAATGGACTGCAGATATAACAATATTGAAGCATGATTTATATTGGCCTAACTTATATATTTTGGTAATGTGCTGTAGCATGTGACAAATACTTTTTACTCAATTTTTAAAATGGAACAACTTAATAATTATTCATGTTTTGGCCTTGTTTTCTTTTGTTATCTTGAACCCATATTATATTCAAGAATAATATGTCTAATAGCCATTTTTAATCCCCTAATTCGTTGTTTTTCAAAGCTTTTAAGCATATCTAAAACGATAACTACCTCAAGAGATATGATATGCTAAAAACAGACTAGGATCATTCTATTACCATAAGATTTGGCTGATTTTCTTCCTCTCCTATTCCAAAATTGTTTCTTGGAAAATTTTATGGTATTCACATAGTATTTAATATTTATTATTATTATACTAATAAACACATTGTAATTCATTTATTTACTATTATCATTAATTATCATTATTATTATTTTGTTTTTATGATTAATCGACATACAATTTGCACAATATTATTTAACCATAGTTTAATATAGAAAATATTAATGGCCACAGAAAAAGTGTTATATCTTTTGTCTTTTAATGTAATTATCCTTGCATCTACAAGAAGAATGTCCATTGCCATCATGTGTTGATATTTGTGTTATTATAATAACGACCTATTATTGCTGTTCCTATAAGCTTAAAAAATAATGTTTGAGGTATATGTGGTTAGGATTATGCTAACAAGGTTACAGTAACCAGAGTTGATGTTATTGTGAAGAAATTTCACATTTCTCAAACCAAAAATCTGGCTGAACAGTTGAAATTATGATTGGATAATTTTAATTTCAATAATTGAAAAACTGCTTGAGCTGTAGAAATGTCAAAAGCTTAATCCCTAACTTCTTGATATTTTCATCCCTCTCCAAAGTTCATCATTTGAATTTTCATGAATTTTTGTCTGCATAAAAAAATCAAGTTAGATATGCTGTTATATAATATTTTTCAGAGTAACATGAAATGTGAATATGTTACCAAAACCACATATTTGTCATCACTTGCAGACATGTTCACTAAGCTTTGCAATTCAAACCATGTTTAGTATGTCAGTAATTTCATAACCCTCTACTTCCATTTCTTAATAAGATTATTTTTCTTCAGAAAAAGCAGCAAAGAAATTTAATATAAATATACAAGATGAAGATGGGTGAGTAATGAACTGGATGGCTTTAGAAAACTGGAATATATTAGCAGGATTAAGTTATATGATAATGGTTCTTTTTAGATTCACTGCCCTACATCATGCAGCCCTCAAAGGTAATACAGATGTTACGATGGCACTTCTGGACGTACAATGCAATGTTAATGCGAGAGATAAAAAAGGTTTGTAGGATAGCCATTTGTGATTGTCATTTGTAATTGAATTTTATAAAGATATTCATTGTTGATTGTTGCCTCATCTCGAATATTAATATCAGCATCTTTAGGTCATCATTGAAAATATTGAAAGACTTAAATTTTTGTTCAGGTATGGCACCACTTCACCTTGCCAGCTGGGCAGGAAAAACAGAAATAGCCAAACTACTGGTGGATGCAAGGGCCTGTGTTAATACATGTGCAGACAGTGGAGACACTCCCCTTCATCTAGCTTGTCAACACTGTAATGTAGGAGTGGTGAGTTAACCCTTTCATCATGATGTATGTCATTCCCTTGAGTATTATTTCTGTCTTTGCTATTCTTTATTTGTACTTTACACTGTCACTGCCGTCCTTAAAACCGCAAAAACAATACCTTTTGTAAAACACGTGGAGCACCAAATTTGCCAACATATATTTTTTATCACTTGTTGATGGATTTATGTATTATTAGCCTCCTTGATTATTATCACCAACATAGCCGTGATTTCTTGGTCATTAAATTCTCTTGGCATGGGAACGGTTGCAAACCATAAATTAATCATTTCAAAAACTCTCAACATATTCTTTTGAGGGACAATTTTCAGTCATTTATTCAAAGTTTTTCAAACTTTTTTCTCCATATTTTTTTAATAATCAAGGTTGAAGTATTACTAGATTCTAATGTAGACTCTACAGTTGTAAATAAAAATGGAGAATCTGCTTTGGACTTGGCATGTAGATTTGGACACTGTCAGGTAGGAAGAATCTTGGATTACAATGCATTGTGGGGCATCCTGGGGGGGGGGGGGGGGAAGGGTGCAAATATAGAGCTAATGCAAGGCTTGATGATATGCCAAAGTAGGCATAATGATCACTTTTACCCAGGAAAGAAAGACAAACAAATAAAACTCTACATACAGTATTATTCTCTATTTTGTTTTGCCCCCCTGAATGAAGATTGAAGATGGCTGCTGTATCATCCAAGTAGTCCTTTAATCATCCTTTAAAACATGTTCTATCTCACTCACTGGTTTCTTACTATTATTTATTCTATTCTTTTCAGGTTGTGGAGATGTTATTAAAAAGTAAAGACTGTAAAAAGCTGCTTTTGCTGTATGAACAAAACCCAAAGACTGCCGATCCTCCCTTGCATATTGCTTGTAAAACAGGACGAGAAGAAATCGTAGTGTAAGCTAATCTTATGTTAAACCGGTTCTTCTATTTGTCAGTTTTTCTTTATTTACAATGAGAATCAAAAAACTGTGGGTACCTAGAAATATTCTAGGAATCTATTCTTCTTTGTCCAATCAGAATTGACTTTCTAACCACAAGTTATGGAAAGATAACAATGACGCTTCTGATTGGCTATTGAACATTCTTGAAATATTTCTAGGTGCTCACAGTTTTTTGATTCACAATGTAAGTTATCTGTGAGTTGTAAAGTAGGTGTTGACTGGGTGTGTTGGCAGGTCATTAGTACTTGGGTAGGTTGGTCTTTGTTCCATCCTCCTTCCATCTTCATTCATCTTCCTTTAACCATCTCTCCACCTTCATTCTTCCTTCTCTTACCCTTCCCTCTTCCTTCCCTCTTCCTTCCCTACACTATCTACCCTCCCTCTTCCTCTTCACCACAAGGAATAAATTAGACAGTTTTTTAGAACTATTTCCTTTTGTTTTGAATAGGATGCTTCTTGATTATGGTGCAGACATTAATCAGAAAGGAGCAAACGGAACCCCCTTACACGAGGCATCTCTTTACGGCAAGACAGATGTTGTTAAAATACTTCTAGATGTAAGCATGCTTCTCCTTTCTAAATATGCTGGGAATTGTTTTAGTAGACATATAGCGATACTTCATGTTTACTAGCAAAACCATGGTAATGTTCAGAATGGTCAGATCTGGCAAACAATTAGTTGCAAATGTTTGTTATTACTGTAGATTTCATTTCAATTAGCAAAGTCAAGAAAAGAAACAGCACTTTATAACATAGCCACGATAAAGCCCAGCGTCTGATTGGTTAATTAGCATGTGTGAATGTGCATCCAGAAATGGATGGTGCATGATGACATGATTGAGCATACTCTAATTAATGACAAATTCGTTAGAAAATAATTTGAAATTTTTTTTGATAAACAAATACTTTTTATGGTTTTGCTGTTATAAAAGCAATGGTCAATTCTTAGTTGTGCATATATCTAGTTCTGGATGCACTTGGGAGGTAGGAAGCACAAAAGAAGCAGAAGAGTTGTATGAGGCGTAGCTGAGAATTGGATATACACATGCTAAGCATTGACCATTCCTTAATTAATAGTTGCTAATGCTTATTCGAGCCCTGGGATAAACATTTTGTTTTTATAAACCAGAGTGGTGCTGAGGTAAACATATCCAACGATGAAGGACACCTACCCCTAGACCTTGTTATGCAGTTCACAAGTTCTAAAGCATCACAGGAGATCAAGGATCTTCTAAGAGGTATTATATTGCATTGTTCTCACACAAAGCCAGGAGTGCCTGTGATAGAAGGGAACTGTGACTCAAAATTCCATATCTGGTCATCAGAGATTCTGTATTCTATTTTACAGGTCTCAGTTGCATTAGACAACCTCACCTAGGCCTTGGGGGTAATGTTTTCCCATTTCAGACCATGTGTCATTTCCTTGAGTATCATTTCTTTTCTTAATGTTAGTACATAAGAGGAAAGACATATGAAAATGACTTAAAAAAGGATATCATGTATTTCCAAGAAAATGACAAGTGGTCTGAAATGGTAAAACATTACTCTCAAGGTAAAGAGGGATTTTGAAATAAGTTCATGGTTTTCACGTCGGCCATGTTGGAGGAACTTAACAAAAGAATTGTCAATGAATTCTTTTGTTATATCCTCCAACATGGCTGCTGTGTCTTTTGTTATTTAATCCATCAATACAGTTTTCATTCATGCTTGTATTTGATTTCCCCCCCTAATTTTTTGAACCCAGATGCATCCAAGACTAAGATAGTTATGGCAAAAGCCATACATGACTATCAAAACATCTACGACCCTACCTGCCTGGCATTTAAGACTGGTCAGGTCATTGAGGTAAGATATACTATTGATTTTTTTCAAAAGATCCTTTCTATGCAGCACTATAAATAGAATAAGTACAACCTTTGATAAAGATTCATTCGACATTTTCCTTATTTCTGTGAAATTTGAAAATATCTTTTTACCTTGAGTGTAATGTTTTCTGTTTTGAGACCACATGTCATTCCCTAGAGTATCATTTCTTTGATTAACGATTGTACATGAGAATATATCTTTTTAACTTGGGTGTAATGGTTTCCCATTTCAGACCACGTGTCATTCCCTAGAGTATCATTTCTTTGTTTAACGGTTGTACGTGTGAAGACACATGAATATGAATACAACTCAAACCAACAATCTTATTGTCAAGATGAGAATATGTGGACCGCGTAGCACTTATGAAATACAAGATATAGAAATATAGATAAGTTATAGTTCTTGGGAACAAGGTAATTCGCCTGGAATTACCTCGTTCCCAAGCACTATAACATCTATATTTCTAAATCTTATTGTCAAAAGATTAAAGCGTGGTCTATAATGAGAAAGCATTACGCTCATGGCAAAGGAGCCCATTAATGAGTGAGGCATAGAGTGACTCTACACTGCAATTCTCATGTCCTTTCAATAATAGCCCATGTGTTTTTCCACTAGATATTGGAGCAGAATGAAAGTGGTAGATGGAAAGGAAAGGTCACATCTGGCAAGGTAAGCCTTTATGAAATTCACTTGATGACTAGAAGGAGGTTGAAAGACTAAATTGTGTGGCAAGATGTGAAGTGTTTCCTGGTGTCTTTATTCGTGAATTGATATTGTTCATTGTTTGTTTTTAGAGGGAACTCATCGGATATTTTCCATCTACTATGGTCAAGATCATGAATGGCAGGAAATCAGTTGGTGAGTAGTGTATGCAGCGAGTGCATGGAAACATTTCCTCCATCATTGTCATCAGCATTATCACTATGACCATTTCTACTTTCATCTCCATTCCCATCATCATTGCCTTCATTGCCATCATCATCATCATGACCATCGTCATTTATCATCATCACACCATCATCATTGCCTTCATTGCTATCATCATCATCATGACCATCGTCATTTATCATCATCACACCATCATCATCATGCTTCACCATCATCATTTATCATCATCACACCATCATCATTGCCATCATCATCACCTTCATTTTTATCATCACCATCATCATTATTATTCATCATCATCATCACCAGTAATCATTTACCATCCATCATCATCATCTATCAATCATCATCATTATCACTATCAGACTCCAGTCATCAGGTTTGTTGTAATTTGTCAATAACTTGTTTAACATCGTGCTGATGTTACAGTTTCTGGAAAGACGATGTCAATGAAGAATGCCGGGATCTTACCAGTTGGCAAATATGAGGTGGTAGCACTGCCTTCAGGTATGTATAATACTTGGATCAGAAAATCGTTGCCAGCAACTGAGACAGAAAATTTATGATTACGGCAAGTGTGTTGTTATTGATCATGATGGATGAAGGGATGATGATACATGATGATGGCGATGATGGTGATTTTTATGATGACGATACTACTTGAATTGTGGATGTTGATGAAAGATGATGATGATAGTGATGATGATAATGATGATGATGACGATAATGATGATGACGATGATGATGATGATAGTGATGATGATAATGATGACGATAATGATGATGATGACGACAATGATGATGATGATGATGATAATGATGATGTTGATGATGATGATGATGATGATGATGATGATGGTGAAGATGATGGTGATGATGATGATGGTGGTGATGACAATAATGATGATGATAATGACGATGATGATGATAGTGATGATGATAATGATGACGATGATTATGATACTGATGATGATGACGATGATGATAATGATGATGGTGATGATGATAGGTAGATGAGGATAATGATGGTGATAATGATGATACATGATGATGATAGATGTGGTAGTTGCGGTGATGATGGTGTTGGTGGCAGCAATAGTGTGGAGTAAAGTTAACAATGATAATGTGATAATGATGTTATTTATCATGAAATATATAATAAGCAATAAATGAAATATTATTACTAATACATTATCTAACAGGCTCAGGGCAGTCCTCACCAGTTCATGGTCGTCCACGTCTAAGCAGCTTTCATCAAAACGGTAGATCGACACCATCACCTCCCGTATCCCCCGAAAAAGAATCTCACCAACCACCAGACCTCCAACAACCAGCACTCAAGAAAAACCGTCCCAATCCATTAACCAACGGACTCGAAGAAAGTAAACTATTCAACCAGAACAAAGAATCTCTTAAGTATGTTGAAGTATCGATGGATAACACCTCTCCTCCACCGACGTCTCCTGATTCTTCCAACGGATCTAGAACACAGTACGCGGAGGTGGTTCTACAATCGCCAGTCAATGGAGCAAATGAGGATGAGAAACCACCGTCGTTACCTCGAAAAGTCTACAAGCAAGAAAATGAAAATGAAAAAGGAATGGAAAAGGAAAGGGAGGAAAGTATTTGGGTGAGGAATTCGTCAGATCATCCTGAGCTGCCAATCAAAGCTAACTCGGTGGTCAAAGATAAAACAAAAACAACAGACAGTGAAATAACGACAGACTCAGATTTAAACGAACCAGAAAAAAATGAGATAAAAAATGATAATAAGGATGAGGATGAAAATGGGATGGAAAGTGAAATAAAAGAGGATGAATCCGAGAATGAAGAAGATTTGTTGTTAACTCATAACGCGTCCAGCGAATTAGAACAGGCGATTCAGAATCTAGATGCAAACAGAACAGGGACACCTGAAAAACCAAGGAAGAATTATGAGAACATGAGCTTAGATTCACCTGACAGAGAAGGTCTTCCTGAAAGAAAGGTTCAAAAAGATGTTCAATTATCGCCCAGGAAACTCAAGTTTGAGGAACAAGGGTCTCCTTCCACAGAGCGGAGACAGATTCTGAATTACGAAAATGTTGAGCTAAACAAACACAGACCGAAAAACGCTGTAGTCACGACCATGCTTATCACAGACATCGATCAAGAAATGGACCCAGATTATGTGGTCGTTAAAGAGGGGGTCTCTCCTGACCCTCGTGATATGGCTCCTAATAAAAAGCACCCCTACGAAAATGTCCCTCAAGGATTTGAATCTACGGAAGGGACAGAAAAGAATTGGGCGCAGCAGAACTGCGAGGAAATGGACAGTGTAGAAAATGAAAGTAAATATTACGAAGATATGGATGGAGCTCGTGTTACTGAGAAGAAACGGTCAAAAGAATTCCAAAATACTCCAGGATATGTACTCCTGCAAGCGGGAAAGAGTTCTTTGTCCACTACAGATTCGTACGAAAATATTGTTATTAAACCAGGAGGTATGGTAGCTTAAAAATAGGATAGAGATTTTGCATCATCACGTGCACCTACAGCTTGGTTAGATGGCAGAACAATAAAACCCCTTTGCTCTCAGGGATTGAATTGTATCGTTCATGCCACCTAACATGGCTGCCGTCACGTGATGGTGCAAAACCTCTATTGAGTAAAGTAAAGCTACTTAAAATGAACGATTGTCAGAGAGAAATATAGAATGCAAGGACATTGAGTAGTGTAGTGGTAGTGCAACCACCTCTCTCCTCTGGGGTTTAGGGTTCAGTTTTAGAAAATTCTTGATCATACAAATTTTTTTTGCATACATTAGACCCAATCCACTGTTTTCAGTCCCATTTCAGACCACGTGTCATACCCTTGAGTATCATTTCTTTGTTTAACGGCTGCGCATTAAAATACGCATGAATATGGATAAACGTCAAAAAAAGAAATGATACTCAAGATAATGACACGTGGTCTGACGTGGAAAAACATTACACCAATGGTCAATCAATGAATCAATCTTTATTTTTAGCACTAAAATTACATATTACATAAGATTACTTACAAAAATACAGAAAATTACCAGAGTCTAAACGAGACAGTTGGCAAATTATAAAATTACATTAACATACATTTTGTTCAATAGAAGAATATAAAGAAAGGAAAAGGTCTGCTTTATTGATGATGAAAGTTTTTTCAGGTGCAGAGGGCTCAAGTGGTTCAAGTGGGTCAGCGGATTACATTTCCATGAAAGATGGCGTCTACACTGGTTCAAGCCGAGATTACATTAACATCCATCTACCAGGTATGACAACTAGACTAAATATATTAATTAAAGTTCCGATTCCCAGGGTGCTTACCATTTAAAACCAAACAAACCATCCGGTTGGAAATTCATTTGCTAATGGTAAAAGAAAAGAGCGGGAAACTTTGACCTTCGAAAAATGTTACACGCGTCTAATGGAAGAACCAAAAAAGGCGGGAAAAGTGGATTACCTCAATCGGAACATCGAGTTTTCCGGAACTTTCCTATCGCAATGATACATACCATACCAATGGTAAAAGAAAAGAGCGGGAAACTTTGACCTTCGGAAAATGGTACACGCGTCTACCGAAAGAACCAAAAAGGGCGAGAAAAATGGATTACCTCAATCGGAACATCGAGTTTTCCGGAACTTTCCGATCGCAATGATACATACCATCTGTTTTCCGACCGGAATTTCAGTTTTTCTGGGGAAATGATAAGGACCCTCGCAATGTATGTGAGTAGGGTTTGTTAGGTCTATTCATTGATTGGTTTTCCTCCTCCCTCTGCAAGACCGAGCTAAATTCCAATTCCCATCTGTCAGCTCAATCTAATAAACGAAACCTTTTTTAGTTTTCATTCATTTCATTCCCGTCCATCCATTCATCCATCTATCTATCCGGACCTCCCTCTGTCTCGGTGACAGTGTTTCAGATCTTTCTGCTCATGCATTGTATTCTAGAGGGCTTTCACTATTTTCGTAATGAGTGAATAGATCATTGCCAAACGTCCTAAACTTGAAGACCAGTCTGCTTTCCATTCATCAAATGCCAAAAAAACTGGCCTCGACTAATATCCTCGAGTGAGTTACCTGGGGCGAGGATCGTTATCAATTGACGTCATTCATTAGATTCGTGCAGTTGACTGATGCCCGGCCCAGTAATATGAATGACCACAATCATAGTACTCTGTCTTACAAGGTCGGATAATAGATTCATGCAAGTCTATATGGTCAATATAATCATATCTATAGAGAGATTAGGTTAAGTATATTGAGCCTATGTGAGTTGGCACTCAACGAACTAGGGTCGTGTTAAGGTTGAACACTAGAGCCGTCGTATACTCACAAGAATGTCTTGAATTCCCATAATAGAATAACGGATTTTGGTAATAGTATTTTTTCTTTCTTAAGACCAAATGTCATTCTCTTTAATGATATGGTTTTCTTTGACATGAATAGATATCAATATGTCTAATGTGTTGTTGGTAGAAAAGTAATATTAATTAAGGGAATGTAATGTGGACTTAAATGGTAATGATAAAAGGGTTGATTATACACCGTGAAAAGATGAAAAAACTCACTGACGTTTCGGACGCTAGTCCTTCGTCGGAGTAAAAGAGCTCAAATGGGAAGCTAAAAGCCCAACTTAAAAACGCCTTTGTTTAGTGCTCAGAAATGCTTTATTTCAAGAAGTTTTAGAATGACCACAAGCAAAGAACAGATTGTTTTGTTTCGTGAGTCGATGTCTTGTGTCATAGGATACGTCTTGTTAGAAATATTTACATTAAGCCTGATCACGAGAATATAATCTCCAGGACCTATAATATCGGATACTCATACTGGGATAATATCCAACCCCCTGGGGGAAAGAAACAGGGAGGGATGCCGGAGTCTTCTATGGGGGGAGGGGTTGACCTGAAGTTGAAAACCTGCGGTAGCATAGATTTACAATAACCTGGATAGGGAATGTATAATAAACACTTACAGATCAATTAAACGATCAATTTGACAGATACAAGAATAATAGCTCTCAAGGGTGCATAATTGGCCCCTGGGGGAGGGGTGTGCACATTACTTCACCACCCCCTCCCTCGCATTATGTCAATAGTTCCACCATCGCCAAAACCAGGCGACCAAGGATTTGCGATTCAAAATGAACTTGAATTTCTTCGATAAGAAAAAAATATTGTTTTTTCCCCCTCAAGCAGTTGATTCAGCCATCTTCTGAAGTGGGTTGATAAAACGACCTTGTCATAGTACGTCTGGCATGGTGTCTACTACCTGTTAGGATTTCATTCTAAGCTCATTAACCGGGATATAATTGCCAGATGATGGGCGAATTTGATATTATCTCACGAGCGATCATAGAGTTCCATCCCTCTTGTTGATTATAGCCAGTAGTGATGCTGAATCGTAAGCTTGGATTCATTCCGGCGTAACGTGCTGAGAACTCGAGCTCTCTCTACAACCTCAAACAGTGTGAAAAAACAAAAGATAGGAACTTAGAAAGTTCGAAAACAACGTAACGCAGGGATGGATAATAACGTTGAAGATGTAGACGACATTGATGTTATTGTCGAAAACACGAACGTACAAATGGAACTAGAGAATAAGTTGGTGTCTGACTTGATGAAATCGCTGGAATACGAACACCAGCAAGAAAGTAATGAAGAATTACTGCAAGATGGAAAAGAGGAAGAGAAAAACGTGTCAAATTATGGACAAGAAAATGCAAACTTCTGCGATTCGTCAGAGTCATGTGCAAGTGATTTAGGTGGATCGGAATACCATGGAATTCCATTGATTGTCATCGAAACAGAAGATGAATGGAGAATTCGAGAGTGTAACGAAAAAACATCTGAACCATGGGACAAGACTTCGCCTGGGGAAACAACTCTCCAGGGAAAACAGGACTTGAAGCAAGAAGATTTAGAATTTGAGATCAACATGGAACAATTCCAGAAAGAATTATCTGATGTTGTGAAAGACGACTCTAACACTCAAGCAAAAAACAAAGACATTTTTTCAAGTATTTTGGAAGAATTACAATCCAACAAGGAAGATGCAGCATTTGTGTCTCTTAGTGAAGAAAGTACTGAAGAAAGCGAGGGAGAATTCAACACCGTACTACGTGCTGGTGATGAGGGTCAACGTTGTGGCACGAAAAGTGAAATGGAGATAAGATGTATGACCAGCCAGGGATATGTTTTTGACATGCCTTATAACATGTCTGTTGATGTGCAGGAATTTGGCTTGGATTATTCAGAGTCCTTGCCTACTATTAAGAAGAACTCTGTCCCAGGTAGTCCAATGTTGATAGATTCAACAAAAACACCTGAACTCGTGCATGGTGATGAAGAACAATCTCAAAAATCAACTTCAAAAACCCTTGGTGACACTGAGCTGATGCTGGAAAATCTCTCCAAACACGAAAGTGCAGCTCCCAAAGACCTTGTTAATCAGACCACGCAGTTGTCAAATAAACCAGAATGTTTTGAGGAAACAAAAAACACTACTCTTAATCCCCAAGGTCAAGATGCTGAAATTTCGTCCATTTCGGGTGACTTTGTCGAAATTAAAAATGCAGATGACGTCACGCCTTGTGGAACCCAAGAGGTGGGTTCTATTTTTGATTCACCACACACCCCTAACTGTGATATTGAGAAAACCAACATAACATTCCAAGAACATGTTATGGAGAATGCAGATCTGCTCACTAGCAGTTTGAGTGGAATAGTGAGTAGGAATGACATTGATCATGAATTTGTTGTTGACCTTCAAGCTGATCTATGCGAAGGAAGTCTGGAAGAAGGATTTAAGTTACCAGTCGTCTTTAGTGATGAAGGCGATGACAGGACGAGGAGTGACCTCGTGAGTGATCTGAAGATATTAGCAGATGGAGTAGATGATGATAAATCGGGAGACAGAATGGCACGGAAAGTTGAACTTTACGGAAACAGCATTTGTACCGCGAGACAGAAAACGATGGAGATTGAGACAACCAAAGTCGTAGAGAATAATGACATTGAATGGGACGACAGATCGGAAAAGAAAGAACATGTTGAGGTAGATACAGATTCTTTTAAACTGGAGGAGAAAAATTTAATATCTTTTGATGATGATGATGATGATAATGATGTGTTAGTCGCTGCCCATGTGTTGCCTCTAGCAATAGGTACGCCAGTGAGTGAAAAAGAAGAAAATGGTACAAAAATGGGACACTCTATCGATCTACTAACTGAAAACCGTGTTGAAGATAGTGGAGACGGACGAAGCAAAAAAATCAATGCAAACTTTGTGTTAGAGAGAGACATTTTGTTGGAGGAAAATGAAAGTGGATGGGATTCGCAAGTAAATGGAATGGGAAATGGGAAAAGAGAAAATGAGATGGAAGTTAAAAAAGATCTCTCGTCAGTTCCGGTGATAGGAACACTGGTTGAGATTTCGCCACAGTGCAGAGACAAACAAGTTAGTACCGAGACAGCGGGAATCCTGCCAGGACCATTCGAGAACGCTGATGTTATTATAAACTCTTGCAAAGATCAAATTCTCTGTGAGACTTCAACTTGTAGAAACATGTACGCGAGTGAACAAGAAGTAACGAATATTACCGGCAAGGTTGAAAATGTTGGAGACGAAAAACGAACAAAAGGAAGGAAGGAAAAAGAAAGTATGAAAGAAAACGAGAAAGTAAAGACTAATAATGCTGTTTTATCGTGTGAAGAAGACGCTAAAAATACCTGTGGCTTGAAGGCCGACTCAGGAAATGATTCGAAAGCTCAAAGTCACGAAATTCAAACGATGGATGAATATAACTGCTATAAGAAAAACGAAGAAGTCTTAGGAAAGAAAATAGAGTCTAATGTATGTAGTTCCACGAAGAGACAAAGAGAACAAGACACTGACATTGAAGTAGGTTTGAAAAAGCTAAAAATAAATGACACGTTGGAAGAAGGACATTCACCAATTGAACAGCATGATATTGGAGACTCACAAGAATCTCAAAATAGCTCGTTCAGAAGTAATAAAGAGGAGAAACGTCATGGAAGAGAGATTGTAGAATGTGAAAAGAACGTACAAATGGTAGAAAAGGATGAGGAAATTGTAGCATCGCAAGATACTTGCTTCACGGAAAATGTTTCTTCGCAGGAACTTGATTCACAAGACGAGCAAGATAAACGAAATGTTTTGCTAAAATTAAAGGAGAATTGTGAACTTGAGTGTGTGGACGGAACTTCTGAGTGTGCTGCTGGAATTGAGACGTCGGTGATCGAAACTGTACCAGTTGTGCCAGACAAATGGAATAATGAGTTGGTTGCTTGTGACAGTAAAAATAAAGATGTTGAAATACAACATTCTCTGCCTTGTTGCTATGGTGATGCTACCTCTACAGAAAACAAGGTCAATGAAAATATTCCCGAAGAATATGATTCAGAAAAGTTGGTTCTGGATAAAGAAACTGAGGCGGGAAATGTTCGTAAAGTTGAAAAAGATGTGACGAATTTTCAAGAGGAAATAAAACAGTTTGAATTGAAAGTTGGAGAAGATTGGACTGTAACAAAAAGCGCTGATAGAACGTGTGCTATTGGCGAAGATAGTGTTGCGGTTTTATCGGAACATCTTAACGAGCTTTTAATTGACAAAGAAGAAAAAGAAACTGATACTGAAAATACTTTGAGAGAAGAACCGTTGGTAAAAATAGCAACGGATTCTAGATACTATGATGAAGTCACGAAAGATGAGGACACAAGAGTAACGCAAGGCCTGGCAACAGGACAGGAAGTGGATCGGAGTGTAACGCAAGGAGAGCCAGATGTGAAGCGAGATGCTGCTGTAAAAGTAACGCAAGGCATAGGACAGGAAAAGCACATTCATTCAGAGTGCCTTGCAACAGGACAGGAAGTGGATCGGAGTGTAGCGCAAAAAGAGCCAGATTTGAAGCAAGATGCTGCTGTAAAAGTAACGCAAGGCATAGAACAGGAAGACCAAATCCATTCAGAAGGTCAGACTAAAGAAACGGAAGAGGAAGATGCAACACAAAAAGAGGAAAGTGTAACGCAAGGAGAGCCAGATTTGAAGCAAGATGCTGCTGTAAAAGTAACGCAAGGCATAGGACAGGAAAAGCACATTCATTCAGAGTGCCTTGCAACAGGACAAGAAGTGGATCGGAGTGTAGCGCAAGAAGAACCAAATTTGAAGCAAGATGCTGCTGTAAAAGTAACGCAAGGCATAGGACAGGAAGACCAAATCCATTCAGAAGGTCAGACTAAAGAAACGAAAGAGGGAGATGCAACACAAGAAGAGGAAAGTGTAACGCAAGGAGAACCAGATTTGAAGCAAAATGCTGCTGTAAAAGTAACGCAAGGCATAGGACAGGAAGACCAAATCCATTCAGGAGGTCAGACTAAAGAAACGAAAGAGGGAGATGCAACACAAGAAGAGGAAAGTGTAACGCAAGGAGAACCAGATTTGAAGCAAGATGCTGCTGTAAAAGTAACGCAAGGCATAGGACAGGAAGACCAAATCCATTCAGAAGGTCAGACTAAAGAAACGAAAGAGGGAGATGCAACACAAGAAGAGGAAAGTGTAACGCAAGGAAAGCCAGATGTGAAGCGAGATGCTGCTGTAAAAATAACGCAAGGCGTAGGACAGGAAGAGCAAATCCATTCAGAAGGTCAGACTAAAGAAATGGAAGAGGGTGATGCAACCAAAGAAGATAAAAGTGTAACTCAAGATTTAGACCAAGATGTGACAAGGGTAACGCAAGATGCAGAAAAGAAAGCGCAGACCCGTTCAATAACTGTAGAAACAAAACAGGAATATTATCAGGAACTGGAAGATTGTGTGACTCAAGGATTAGAGGGGACAGTAACACAAGAAGTTAAGGATGTTGACCAGGAAATTGGGGAAGAAGAGGTGCTAAAAGTGCTAAAAGAGAATGAATTGGATAAAGACAGGGAAATAACGCAAGAAACAGAAGAAAGAGTAACGCAACAAGTAAAACAGGATTTAATGCAAGACGCGTCACATGTCGAAAAATCAAACCAAGTTGTGACACAAGTCGAGCAAAGTGTCATGCAAAGCGTAACGCGTGAAACAGCTTCTTCCAAAGATGTTGCACTTGATATGGAGAAGAGAAAAGCGGAACAAGTACTGCGAGACGAAAAAGATATAGAAGAAGAAATGCTAGAAGAAAAACAAAAGGAGAAAACCGAGGGACAAGTAACGCAACGCGAAGACCTCGCGCAAGACGTCGGGCAAGAGGTAACGCAAGAATATACAGATGACACAAAAGAACTCAAAATAGAGAAAGAGATAACGCAAGAAGAGAAACGAGTAACGCTATTGGAAGAAGGCGTAACAGATGTTGTCGAAGGTGCAACCGGAGATGTCAATGCAATCAAGCAACTAGTACGAGAAGTATTGCAATCTGAAATAGAGGGGTGTGTAATGCAAGAAGGAGAGAAGAACGCAGAGGAAGACGTTGATGGCGTAATAAAACAAACACAGATAGAGAAGGATAGAAAACAAGAAGAAGAACAACAACAAAAAGTAACAATGAGGGAAGGGTTTGAGGAGAAAACTCTGGAAGTTACGAGACAAGAACGAGAGTTTGAACCCTTGGAAAGGAGAAATGAGACAATGAAACAGTTCTCAACAGACAAACAGCAAGAAGAAGAATTGAATGACCTTAAGAAGATAGCACGAGACTCAGGGATCAGTCTTAATTCTCAGGGAAATTTGATTGAAGGTGCTGAACAAAAAGACAAATCTTGTGAGACAGTTAGAAAATGTGAAAATCAAAATGAAAATGAAATGGCTTGTTCGCAAGATACAGAGGAAGATGAAGACAAACAGAACCGAATCCGTTCATTTGAAATGCTAGTTCATTTAGAGACGATAATAAAAGAGCTGGAGGTGTATCGCTCCGAGCAAAAAAAATTACGAGATTCATTTAAAACTTGTATGCATGAGGTTATGATAAACTTAAGTTCCATGACCAAGGCTGTGCAAGTGATGGAAACACGATTAAACCAAAAAATCAAAGACGCTCATGAGGAACTCAAGAACTGCTATGAAAACCTAGAAGGAAACAGAGCTACTGTACTTTCAATGGATACTCTTCTGAGAAGCTATACTGCAACACAGAACCAGTTTGGTGACTTACGACAGAGAGTCAAAGACTTAGAAATCATTTGTACGGCTTTGAATGTAACTGAAATGCAAGATAAGCTATCCAACCAAGTCTCAGCCGAGATTGATACGATGGATAAAAGAGTACGGTTCACCGAGAACGATATCAGTGATTTGAAACTGCGGGTAACTGAACTTGAAGCGGATTGTTCTTCGTTGAGAAAACTATCACCAATTGAGAAACAACAGGAAATCCAGATCTGGAAAAGGGAAATGAAATTTGGTAGACCCAATTCAAGAATAGGAAATTCTCAAGGAAGAATGAGAGGGGATTTGAATGAAGAACCGTCACTCAGTAGGAGTTCGCCCGTAATAGGACCTGGTCAGCGATATTATGGACTGTATTCGGAGGAAGTTTGAACTGGCCATTTAACTTTTCGTTTTTCGAAGACATTAGTTTGGAAGCGTTCTGATAAAGAAAATGTTTTGGCGGGAAATTGAAAAGGCGTTTATATTTTGCTGGTTTTCAGAGCCGCCCAAGTATTTATCAGTCATTGGTGTTTTTTTATATCATCCAACATGGCGGCCATGTCATGGAGATATGACTGCAATCCAGCAACACTTCCTTTGAATACTTACTTTAAGTTTAAATCGTTAAAGCAAAACTCATTTATAAAGTCAAAGATAAAAGTATGTAGTTATAATATAGATAAGCTACCAGTTCAATGGATATAACTAGAAAATCCATGCTTCGTAATTTAAAGTCTATAAAGTACATCAATAAAGATTTTACTTACTTTCAACTTTCTGTTTTTGTACCTTGCTATCAGGCAGAAAACCTTCCATGGGGAGATGGATGGGGCGGGCTGTCACTCCCCCACCCACCTACCCTTGGGGACGACTTACAGATAAAATACCAGATAAAATTTCCTATTTTTTGTCAGCGTGATTGTCATTTGTTTGTTACTCCTCCAGGAGCTTTTCTCGTTGTCCTGCATTGTGCAACATAGTATAACATGCCATTCTCAGTGTGATATTGGGTAGATTAAAATGTCACCTGCAAGGCGAATCTTCTCTTTGGCTCACGAACAGACCAATTCGCCAACTCACCAATATTCCATTCATTTGACTAAAAAATCATATCTTCTGTTTTAGCTTCAACAGAGATGGATGTACCCGCTTTACCAGAGGCACCCAGTGGACTAACGGTAAGACATTTCCACTCATACACTATAAGAATCAAGGTTAATATTGAACGAAGGGTTGTCGCTATTTGACTTTCATAAATAATAATAGTCATAAAATTTACGTAGCACACACTTTACTGACAAAAGTGTCCCGACCCAAAAACGTTTGAATGAATCAAGAAGAATAAAACAATCAAACGGCCCTTTATTCTATATAACTATTATACCTCCTATTCAATCACGTCTAAAAATAAATCCTTTGAGCCCGGTAGACATAATGTTCCCTCAATTTCCGATGGTTATTCTTGCTCGAGTTCTCAGTACTATCCACATTGAGCATCGTTCTTAGTGTTGCCACTAGAGAAGAAAATAATACTCAAGGGAATGATATAAGGTTGAGATGGAAAAAAACGTTTAGGGGTTAAAGGATTAATTTTGTTTTACAAGAGAAGTCAAAACATTTATTCCGAATTTTTTGACCCTCTGAGGTCAAGCTATTCTCGCTTGGTTCGACGCCTTGGTTTCACGGCTAACACAGAATGACGTGTTAGTTTTAGTGCCGAGAGAGGAAAAGCAGAAAATAAACCTCGAATTAATGGAGAGACCTAACAAACTCTACTCACTCACATGTATCGATGTATACCAAATCTGGGAATCAAACCTGAGACCCCCCGTGGTGATATTCGAGTGCAGTTCCTTCATTCAATCCCCAAGAATTTGTACGGTAACAACGAATAAAGCATTCCATCTGTGTTTATGCGTTGAAGTACTTGACTTTATCCTCACCTTCTTTTATTACTACTTCAACGTAATACCATGATAGCCAGCCAAGTTAATTATACATGCAATACGCTAATTTATTATAATCTATTCCTCAGATGAACGATTACAACTCTCTCTACGACTGGCTTGAATCATGTAAACTGGTTATTTACATCGATAACTTCGTGCAAGGTGGTTTTGATATGACGTGTATGGCGGGTTTAACAGCAGAGGTGAGAACGTCAAAGACTAGAACCATTTCCCGCTACCAACGAGTGATACTCGGATGAACGGTTTTTGTATGAGTGGGAAACGATAGCCGTGCTATAGCTTCACCGTAACCGTACGAACTTAGTATTGTTACCTGGATGAATTTTGAATGTCAATGGAAAGCCATTACGATGTTACGGAATGCAGAACCGGAAGTCACTATCGCACAAGTCGTTTACCACTCATACGAAAACAGAGGAACACAGGAAGCCCAGAGGAGATATGAAAGGTATCAAGTATCGTAATATATTCTGTGTTGACTGTTTTTTTCCAGGACCTCACAGCGATTAACATCACCAAAACTGGACACAGGAAGAAACTGTTGTCTGAATCCAGCAAGCTGAATAGCGATTATTTCCCCCACGAACGACCTGTAAGTGTGGGATCCCTGTGTTATTGGATTGGAATTTCTATGACACAGACTTGATCATGACATGTCATTCTGTACCGTGCCGTGACTTGGTTTTTACAGTCATACAAAATGTACTCTAAATGACCTTTGCAGCTTGGGTATTACGCTAATGTTTTCCTATTGCGAACCACGTGTCATTCTCTTGAGAATACGATTCTTTGTTTGAGTTTTATCCATATTCATATGTCTTCTCATGTACGACCATTAAACAAAGAAATGATACTCTAGGGAATGACGTGGTCTGAAATAGGAGAATATTACCTATTTGACTCAGTTTGAGCTTAAAGTGCTTATAAGCCTTCACACAATGTTTTCAGAATTGATTCTTTAGATAGTGGATAGTTGATTGTGAAAGTAATTCGTCATTTGAATGTCGGGTCTTTGAGAAGGTTTATATTTCCAATATGTTAATGACTATGACGTAATTAACATAAGGGATTGAGGCATTGAGTTATTTTGTGGCAACTTTTAATATTGAATGCTGGGCATTTTTGGAGAACAAATTTGTAAAACTCTTTACGTGATGCTTTTAAAATACTGTAATCCAGAACGAGTGCAGTGGTGTATATTAAATGATCCCTTATGTTACGTCATAGTCATTAACATATTGGGAATATAAACCTTCGTATCTCAAAGACGCGACATTTAAATGACGAAATATTTTCACAATCAACTATCCACTATCCAAAGAATCAATTCTAAAAAAATATTGTGCAAAGGCTTATAAGCACTTTAACATACGCCCATGTCATACCTCATGTCACCCCTCCCACCTCGAGAAAAAATATATAGTCACATCTCCAACGTTATCTTAAAAAACACGCTCAAGGAAAGAACACTCGGTTTGAAAGAGGAAAATATCTCAGATGAATGTTAGGTTTGTTGATCGAACTCACTGAGTACTAGCCATTCAGAGGTCGAAAAGAGATTCAAGTCGAGTTGGTGTTGGAATGACATGTGGGACTGTTTTAAGGGTCATATTCCAAGATGGCGTCAATTTTGACCCCTAAAACAGTCCCACAATGCACTGCATAGCCAACTCGACCCAGTCTTTTTCTTGACTTCGGAATGGCTAATTGATTGTCATGGTGTTTCAGAGAACACTTAGTAAATGGTTAACAAGTGCCATTCCCATCGATATTTAGTTTGTTATCGTCTTTAGGGAGACATAATGACGTGGCTTCGTCTGATTCACCTTGATCAATACACACTACAGTTCATAGACAACGGCTTTGATGACATGGATTTCGTACAAGACATCACCATTGAAGACCTAGTATTAATAGGAATCACGAAACCTGGTCATCAAAGAAAAATCTGGATGGCTGTAAAGGCGTTGGGACTTGTTGGTGAAGAAAAGAACAGTGAGGAAGCCCAAAACAGAATTTCTGACGCTGACAAAGTTGAGGGGTACTTAGAAACAGATCTTGATATGGTTGAGGAAAAGATTATAAAAAAGAGGGAAGGAATGGAAGTACTGAGCACGGATATTGATAGCGCATTGTCAAGGCTGCCGGCAGACGGAGCAAGTGATGTTGCTGTTGCTTTTGAAGACACGAGTACAGAACGTGAACACTCCGATAAAACAAGTGAAGGGCACTCGACAAAAACTTTAGACAGAGAAATGGCGTCGCTACAGATCGACTCACTCAACGAAACACGAGGAAGCACCCCACATCTTGACTTAATACTTGACTCACTCGATAAAGATTCCACTTCCTCCCCTGAGAGTAAGAGCCAAACGCCGCCGAGTCAACTTACGGAGAAACGATCGAGCGGTCCTTTCCAGATCTCATTTTCTCGTCGCTCAAGGAGTCCATCTAAGGACAGAATTTCTGCGGATTTAGGGATGCGGTCACGAAGCCCGTTTGAAAATCAACCTGAAAAGAATGACGCTGAGAAGAATGACGCTGGAAATAACAGGGAATCGCCTTCAAAGACTGTTGAGTCAGACTTTGGGGGAACCGTCGTTGGTCTCCAGCAAAAAAACAGCGAGAAATCTGACGTCACGAAGTCACGACCTCGCCATAATTCGATGGAAAGTATACCCAATGTTACTGTGAGTGAATCATCGAGTTTGGATCAACGCACTCGTGGAACGTCGTTTGACTCCAAGACGGCAAAGAAACGACCTCCGCCACCTGTGAAACCCAAAACCCCCAAGAAACCGCCACCAATTGCACCCAAACCTACTGGGTCACCAGCCAAGACGAGGGCGGATCATCACGTGATGAACAAAGAATCATCATTTGTTAAAGACAGTGCACAGCCTGGTACAACAGACACCAAAAATACTGAACGTAAGTCGTGTTGATATATATAAGTATTTTGGGTTGTTTCTAGGAGGGTATGCCATACACTATCCCATCTCCTTAGCCCACCATTATTTGACCCCGTTAGTATTCCACAACCTCCCTTGGTACGTAATAGTACGTAACTGTGTGTTCTCTTCCCCTCCCCCCTGCAATTTTCTTGTATCATTTCTGGTCTCAGTTAAACTGTGATAGGCCGTTTTCTCAAGTTTGCGTGCGCATCTAATTTGACGGGCTACAAAACTGAAAAACGCAAATTCAGTAAAATTGAGAAGACAGTTTTATATTTAAAGAGGAAAATGATCGATTTTATGAATTCGTATCGAAAAAAAATATCCTAGCAATATATGATAGTACTCGCGTTCTGGTATCGTGGCCCATCAAGTTCCTTAAATTTGGATGCGCACGCAACCTCGAGAAAACGGTCAATTGCATGAGGAACATCCTAGATTTTGCTTACTCTTCAGATTAATGAATAATATTTGAATGTTTGTTTGATGTAACTACCTTTCTCGTTTTTTGTAATTTGCTGATATATTTGACGTTGATATTGGCATGTTTGAAATGTTGGCCACAAAGGTCTCATGAAATAGTCTCACTGACCACATAATTTCGAATATAGATCATGGTATTTTCATTGGTGCATATTCTGGTTGCTACGATTTCTATTCGGTACTTTATTCTTTGGTGTTGATGACATTCGTTCGTTAGTTCATGATTTGTACATAATCTATCTGGTCCATGATATGTTTGATACATAATCTATCTGGTCCATAATATGTTTGATACATAATCTATCTGGTCCATAATATGTCTGATACATAATCTATCTGGTCCATAATATGTTTGATACATAATCTATCTGGTACAATGTCCCCTTTGATACATAATCTATCTGGTCCATAATATGTTTGATACATAATCTATCTGGTCCATAATATGTTCGGTACATAATCTATCTGGTCCATAATATGTTTGATACATAATCTATCTGGTCCATAATATGTTCGGTACATAATCTATCTGGTCCATAATATGTTTGATACATAATCTATCTGGTCCATAACATGTTCGGTACATAATCTATCTGGTACAATGTCCCCTTTGATACATAATCATATATATTTGTGAAGTTATATATAACCTTGTTGCTACATATCTCTCTTATACATGATATCTTTGGTCGATAATATTTTCGGTACATAATCTATCTGGTCCATAATATGTTTGGTACATGTTCTGTCTGGTCCATAATATCTTCGGTACATAATCTATCTGGTCCATAATATGTTTGGTACATGTTCTATCTAGTCCAGAATATGTTCGGTACATAATCTATATGGTCCATAATATGTTTGATACATAATCTATCTGGTACAATGTCCCCTTTGATACATAATATATATTCGTGAAGTTATATATAACCTTGTTGCTACATATCTCTCTTATACATGATATCTTTGGTCGATAATATCTTCGGTACATAATCTATCTGGTCCAGAATATGTTCGGTACATGTTCTATCTGGTCCATAATATGTTTGGTACATAATCTATCTGGTCCATAATATGTTTGATACATAATCTATCTGGTCCATAATATGTTCGGTACATAATCTATATGGTCCATAATATGTTTGATACATAATCTATCTGGTACAATGTCCCCTTTGATACATAATATATATTCGTGAAGTTATATATAACCTTGTTGCTACATATCTCTCTTATACATGATATCTTTGGTCGATAATATCTTCGGTACATAATCTATCTGGTCCAGAATATGTTCGGTACATGTTCTATCTGGTCCATAATATGTTTGGTACATAATCTATCTGGTCCATAATATGTTTGATACATAATCTATCTGGTCCATAATATGTTCGGTACATGTTCTATCTGGTCCATAATATGTTTGGTACATAATCTATCTGGTCCATAATATGTTTGGTACATGTTCTATCTGGTCCAGAATATTTTTGTTACAAAATCTTTCTGGTCCATAATATGTTTGATACATAATCTATCTGGTCCATAATATGTTCGGTACATGTTCTATCTGGTCCATAATATGTTTGGTACATAATCTATCTGGTCCATAATATGTTTGGTACATGTTCTATCTGGTCCAGAATATTTTTGTTACAAAATCTTTCTGGTCCATAATATGTTTGGTACATAATCTATCTCACTTTCACCTTCTTTATACTCAGTGACGTAAATTAACTATATGTGACGTCAGTATTTGTTCGAGGCCAGCTTAGAAGTCACCCAGTGTTTACACTTACCCCATTTCCATCAGTGCTCCATTTTAAGAGTGTTTAAGACCATAGCATGAGGGTCTGACTACAGACCACGCTCTTACCACGCAAGGTACTACCAACCATTAGGACCTTACGACATGTTTAACAAGGTTGCTTAATGTGTAACCTGCCCAACAAGGCAAGCTATCTAACTTACTTTGTGTCTAGGACGCGTCCATAATAGTGCGGGCTCAAGTCCCAGAAAGACGCCCCCACCCACCCTCCCTAAAACACGTCACGGGAGTGTACGTTCACAGAGTACCAGTAGTGACGATTCAATTGAGGCAGTCCTCGAAGACTTGGAAAAACGAAAGCTCTATGATGGTCGTCGGAAGTCATTCGAGAAGCTGAAGCGAAGATTCACCGATCCCTGTTCGGAGACCTTTGGTTATGAAGATAATAGTAATGAATTTAGGACGAGATGTGAGAATCAACCAGGTAAAAGCAACCAAGTCACTCAGTTGTTAAGAAGTTAGTGGACGCATAATCCTGCTCTAGCACCAATATTGTCTGTCCTCGCCGAGTTTTCTTCTCGTTGTCCATTTTTAAAATAATTGTTACACATGTTTCGAATATATTCGTTACCACGTTGAAGTTGTTCTTTGACCATGTAGAATATTTGTTGCTATGAGTGTACGTCTAGAATGCTTGTTTCTATGGAGTGCCCATCTGCGAATGATATGTTTGTTATCACGTTGAAGTTGTTCTTCGACCATGTAGAATATTTGTTGCTATGAGTGTACGTCTAGAATGCTTGTTTCTATGGAGTGCCCATCTGCGAATGATATGTTTGTTATCACGTTGAAGTTGTTCTTCGACAGTGTAGAATATTTGTTGCTATGAGTGTACGTCTAGAATGCTTGTTTCTATGGAGTGCCCATCTGCGAATGATATGTTTGTTATCACGTTGAAGTTGTTCTTCGACCATGTAGAATATTTGTTGCTATGAGTGTACGTCTAGAATGCTTGTTTCTATGGAGTGCCCATCTGCGAATGATATGTTTGTTATCACGTTGAAGTTGTTCTTCGACAGTGTAGAATATCTGTTGCTATGAGTGTACGTCTAGAATGCTTGTTTCTATGGAGTGCCCATCTGCGAATGATATGTTTGTTATCACGTTGAAGTTGTTCTTCGACCATGTAGAATATTTGTTGCTATGAGTGTACGTCTAGAATGCTTGTTTCTATAGAGTGCCCATCTGCGAATGATATTGTCGCTACCACGACTACTTTGGTCATGTAGATTATCTGTTGCTATGTGTCCATCCAGAGTAGCTGATACAACATTCAGTCTTATTGTGATACAGTACATCCAATTAGACTCGTTTTTGCTATGGAGTGGCTATTTATATATGAAGTGCTCGTTTCTAACTCCAACATTTTCTTGTTTGCTTTTGCTATTTCTTTCTCCTGTTAGTTGCCCTCTTTTCAAATTCATCACGTTTTTTTGAGTTATTCCTTACCCATTACTAAATGCTTTCGGAGATAAAAATCTAGGAACAAAGATCAACCATCATGTCTTTTCATGTTGCTCTTTGTTCATAGGTCTTCAGGAACAAATCAAAGATGTCTTCAGAAGACCCTCACAAGAGAATGTTCTTGTTGATCAAGGTTGGTATTTTTCTTGTTATACTAGTGATGAGAACTGAATCAAGTAGAAAGAAAAAAAGTAGAAACTCTGACGAGTTTTTGAAAGTGAAAAATGGAAAAGAAAATGGAAGGAAGGAACAGGAAAAAGGAACTGGAGAAATGGAAAAGGGGTGCGCAATGGAAGAGAGAAGGGAAGGATGGAAGGAAAAAGGGCGGGAAAAGGGAGAAGAGAAAATATGAATAGCAACATTGACAGATCCTTATACTTTTTACTGATCTGATCTTCAAACAGATCAACTCAAACCCCACCATCAAGACACCACTATGACTACCACCTCCCCTACCGCAACAAGTAAAGATGATGCAGATACAGATGAACAGTTATTGAAAGATCAACAGTAAGAATTGTGTAATTGTGTAAGATTCTCGTATGGCAAGCTCTCCCGTTACTCGCAGCGCACTGGTTTTTTTTTACGGTTAAGAATCGAATGGAACTCCCGTTATTGCAATCATTGCGATTTTGCGCAAACAATTATTCCTTTGCACGTCCTTGACCAAAGGCCGTACGCACGGGAAACATGCAGATTTTCCATCTATGCATGAGACGTCTATTTGGGCAACAATTTCTTGTTCATGTCATTATTGCAGCTTTGCGCAATAACTTATTCCTCTGCTTGCCTTTGACCAAAGACTCTAAGAGACCTTGATCACAGAAAACATGCAAGTTTTTGCATCCTTGAATGAGACGTCTAACTGAGCAACTCATTCTAACAGTCCAGTTGAACCAAATTTGTTTATTTTACTTATCAGGTACACAGAGGATTTAATGAAAGATATCAACAGCATGTTGTCAGACTTCTCCACAGAAATTGAAACAATGTTTGACGACCAGCCTGATAAATCAACGTTCGTGTGAAGCCACATGTTGCGGGGTAAATAGTATCGACAGGATAGACTTCTACCAAATAAGCTAGCTGTAATATAAGACTTACTAAAGCCTGACTTGAGAAAAATCTTTTCTTTCGTGACTTAGAATAGGAACTTCCAAAGAGACTATGTCAATGACTTGGGAGTAGACCAATCAACAGTTAGCATTGAGTCATGTGACTTAGAAGTAAACCAGGTAACTTAGTAATGCGTTACGTGACTTGGAAATAACATAAGACTGCAAAGGATAAAGATACCATAGTAGGTAAAATGCCATGACGATTGCATCATCGGGCATTATAGAGGTTTGTTATCAATAATTCTAGACTGCATCATAGTTAACAGACTGAAAACCAAATATTTTGAACCTTAAATTACTGTATAATTTGTATTTGCTGCAGTGTCAACCAATCGGCTTGCCTCAATATTTAATATTTGTGGAGGGGTGGGGTTGGGAGGGGATGATGTATTAAGAATATTTTAATATTAAAATAGCATGATAATTTATGAGAATTTAATGCCAAAGCTTTACTTAAGAATGTTTATTTAGCGCGGATCTATAAATACGTTAATTATCAACATATATTTTCATTGATGTTCACGTTTTTGTTTAAAAAGTAAATGAGTTTGCATTTCTAATTTCCTGCGATACTTTTGTTTTCCATCAAAAACTCTGTTTCAAACGTGAAACTAGTGTATACGTGAAGCATAGAAACGACTTATTTTGGTTTTGATTGGCTTTCAAAATTAAATTCTACCAAAATCCTTCATTTACTGGTGCTGACCAAAAGCAACTGGGGATTTGAAAGAGAACTCATGTTTAACTATGCAAATAATTATCAAATACAAGCGGAAACTTTTGCTAACGCATATTAATGAGGCTTAAAGGCGCAGTTTCAAGTCTGTAAAGGAACAACACTTCACATATGCATTATAATAGCCCTATTTGACTATGACGTCACATCAAAACAATCTATTGTTTAAGCGCAAAGGATCATGGTCATTGGAGGGAGTCAAATCAATGCAAATTCACCGAAAAATTGTTTTAAAACCCGAATTAATCCATGAAGAGAAGTAGAATAGCCAGCAAACGCTCAGAATATTTTTTAGTACATATCAACACATATTATATCTGAAAACCAGGCCATTTTAGATTAAACTGTTTTGCTAGGAGCAAATTTTGTTGAATTCTCTATTGGATTTGGCGATTCTATCCCCCACATAAACAAGCAGTGACGCCATAGGGAAATAGGGCACTTCATCGGTTATTTGACAAGAATATAATATGCTATTTTCACACAAAAGTTTACAAAACACACTGACTAGCCCCACCCTTCTAGTAATTTGTAGAGGGAGGACTGGAACTGAAAGATAAAAGTTATGGTCATTTTCAAACCCAGACCCTACTCATTACTGTAAGTCATTATTGCATATATTGCATGTTTTTTTTACAGTAAAAAGGAAAAATAATGTTAACATAACGTTACAAAACCCTTATTAGTTTTAGCTTTAATAAGGATTCAAAGTGAATAAAATGTATTTTTTTCAGAGTAATCTAGATGTAGACCTCTCATAGTTTATTTGACCATTGAAGATCAAGAATAGTCTTAAGACGAATTTGCCCTGCAAGGAATTGTGAGACCGAAGTTAAGCGAGAGGAATTGAGTTACCATTTTTCCTATTACTTTAAAAAGTGTGTGTTGGTTGGAGTTCAGTGTTTTTTAGGATTCTTCTTCAGATTCATCATCACAAAGCAAAGCAAATGGATTCCCGTGCAAGACTTTACATGTTTTCTTGTCTTGTTTTTTTGGCAGACTGCTCACTTGGTTCAACACTTAGCTCTTTGTTCCTCTCCTCTTTGGCCATATACATCTCCAGTCCATCTGTAACAGCTGTATGAAGCTGCTTAAAAATATCTGGTGTCTTTAAAAATGAATCTGCTTCTTTACCTATAAAAAGTAAATTTGAATGAGATCTACTTTTAAAACTTGCATTCTTTCACTATCACATGTGAGGAGCCTCGGCTCAGAAACCCAGGGGTATACTGGAGAGGTGAGTTGGTAACATCTGACCTAATCCAGATCAATGAATAATTGATAATGATATGATACTGATGCGAAGATGAGAATATGTATAGTAGCACTTATGAAATACATGAAGATATAGTAATATAGATAAGTTATAGTGCTTGGGAACTGAGGTTATTCCAGGGCGAAAGACCCTTGGAATTAAATTCGGAAAAATTAATTTCCGACCTCGCTGGGAAACTATATATAATGACACTATAATACTACTACTACTACTACTAATAATAATACTATCATACTATAATACTGATGCGATGAATCGGTGGAATTGGGCAGAGATGGGGGTCCATAATTAAATACAGTATAATTCTAATTTATTTATAGCTCTGAAGGGGTGCTAGGTTGGAGTTAAGATCTTCCCCAACCACAATCTCCAGTTAAGGGACACTAACCTTGCTTTATCTTCTGGACCATTTTTTGAGCTGTAACTCCATTATACAGGGTAGATATCCTAGGTTCAATGAAAGGGTCCAAGAGGATTCGATTCAAGGATATCGACTGCATCATTACAGTCTGCCACTGTGCAAAGCTGTGCTGGCAATCAATATCAATATCAGATCTCAAGAACCTCTTTCGAACAATAGACTTCGATGATAGTTTTCTATCAGTCTCTCTCAGCAAGCAGTTTTAAATGTACCAGTAACAATGCTTGAACCCATATTTGGTTAACACCAGGTTTGGCTTTGGAGATCCAGTAGCGCACTGTCGCTGCAAACAACTGGAAGTTGTCGGGTAATGACTTGATAAGTGCTGTATCTGCCTTCAGGACTACTAACAACACTTGCTGTCTTTTGCTAGTCTCTGTTTCTTGCAAGTCATCTAGCTTTGGGAGTTCCCCATATCCATGGATGGGTTCCCAAAGTGGTTGAATGAGAGATTTCTTCACACTTCTTCTATTCCTTGACCATTCTTTGACTTCACTTTTTTTCTTGGATTCTTGGCCTCCGGTTGGTTTCATGATGATGGCATAGATAATACGCCTTAGCTCACATGAACAATCGTGCGCTGAGCACTCAGTGGATTTCTCTACTTGAACATGAAGGAAATGTCTCCCAGAAGTAAGGATGCCCATGCATTTGACCGGAAACATGCCCTTTCGATATCTTTCCATGATCAAGGAAGGAATATCTTCCTGATTCAGTGTCTTTAATGATGTTCGTAATTCTCCCAATTCAAAATATTCGTTCAACGTCCAGTCACATATCGCGTACTCTTTGATTGATTCTTCTAAAGCAGACCTTAGTGTTGTTCTTTGGTTTTCACCTGGTATCATTGCTAGTGCACATTCCAAGGCTGCTTCAACATTATTTAAAGTAGAAAATAATTCAGCTATGGCTATCATTTTCGTACCACACCGGCAGTTCCCTCCATTACCTTGAAAAAGTGCTCTGTCAAAAGGAACAAGTGTGCACTCTTCGATGAAGTCGTTCCCCACTAATGAAGCAATAAGTGGAAGAAATTCTGGTCTGATCTTCAAATGATTTGACAAGTGTTGGCGCTTATAAAGCTGTCCAGTTATAGACTCTCCCTTCCATTCCAATGAACAGAGAGGAATATAGCCCCCTGGGAGATCAAAGATGAAATAATCGCTGTCATTGCTGATTACAGGGCAGTTCCAGTGATTGGCTAGTGAAGCTACTTCCTGATCCGCTTCGCTGTATGTGGGGAAAAAAGCTTGGTTTAGTAATAGTCAAAAGGAATGTGTCACGTGATCATCTCCTGCCTTATTGATTAACACATTTTGAAACTTTTACCTAACATGCTATATCCCTGCTCATCCAATCAAAATGCAGTATTGTGAGTTGAATATTGATTATTTTCACCGTCATTAGGAATTAACACTTTGATTCCCAATATGACGTTACTTACTATCCTACAAAGTTATGTATGTGCCATAGTAGTATGTACAGCAAATGATTGACAGGCTATATTATGCCCATCACGTGATTTGAGGTTTATTGATCTTACACGTAGGACCTACCAATCACAGATCACAAAAGGTATTCCAAGTTTTCCTAATTCTTGAATGAACACTGCTTTAGACATCATCGGTAGTAGAGAATACTCCCCTGCTCCATAACCCGTAGATATCATGTAGCTTGATTCGATGTCCTTCTCAAATCGCTTCTTTATCCTTTCCAGCTTCTTATCCCTTGCAAATGTGGGCCCGTCTATTATAACATAAGGTTTGACTCCATTAGATGCCAATGCTTTGAAGAAACACGATAAAACCTCGGCTAGTTGGTCGTAGTTTCCGCCATGTTGATAATCAATGCCTTCACTTAGGTACAGATGCCAGAGCAGAGAGCTGCCATCTATGATGAGTTTCGTCCCTTTCAGCTGTGTTTCGGTCCATAAACTTTTCAACTGAGTTCGCATACGAAGTCAATCCACGGATTCCCATCGCTTTCTTAAACTTTTAGGACAAATCTACCTATTTCTATTACTCGATCCTGTTTCGAATTCGTTTGTTTACGTTTATGGCATTAATTGATGAGCCCACCTGCCCTGGTGCAACCTGGGCCCATATTCGATTTGTACAAAAAAAAATTTTTTTAATTCCTAAAAACCTAATATAAAAATGAAGTATAATTCTGAATAGAATTACTCATATTTTCATTACAAAAGCAACAAAAATACGAGGAAAAAAAACAAAAATAAATCAATTTGAAACTATGTTGGTGAGGCCTGTTGTTGAAGTAAAAACCAGGTTACTTAGTTAGATACCAGATCACGACCGGGAGTCAAGATGGATGTCGACTGACGGATCATAAGGGTGGTTTTTAGCAATGATTTACCGCGAATAATACTAGATATTGTACCATAATCATGTCTGGTGGTAATGGGAATAGCGAGGCTGTCATTTTGGCTACGGCTGGGTACGATCATACCATACGTTTCTGGCAAGCACATAGTGGAATATGTTGTCGAACTGCTCAACACCCAGATTCGATATCCTTTGAATATCTTTGAGCGTATATCACGTTATTGTCGCCAAAGGTAGTATATAAGCTGATCAAAATACAAAAGTAGCGACAAAAACGTCATATTGTTCATAAATTAATTATAAAACATTTCATCTGAGATTGTTTATATAACCATACAAGATGGTACCACAGGTAGCCCAATATTGTTTTTCAAGATACTTGGAATTTATCTCTTTTGAACTATATTTTATTGTTATCGAGCCTTAATGGGTTCTTACCAGGTGAATTCTATGGAAATTACACCAGACCGCCAGTTATTGGCTGCGGCAGGTAAGAGCATACTGCGTACATAACATGTCATTATTATTTTGAAATGGACCTTTATATTTGGGTGTAATTTTTTTCCCAGTTTGAAATAAATTTTTTACTTGAGTAGCTGAAAACTCCCTAAAAAGTGCTCTCCCCTCCCTAGATTACAAAATTTGCCTTGATATTTATTATCTTTAATTTCAAATGAATATTAAGCATGGTTGTTTTTCAGGGTATCAACACATTAGGATGTACGATATCAGCTCGGCAAACCCAAACCCAGTAAGTCAGAGGTTGATTTTTATGTTATACTATTTTTGTCTTTGGGTATCCTTATGCTACAGCCAAAATGGTTACAGCATAAGAAAGTTCCATAAGTCTTTGCAAAGCTTCCAGTTTAATTTGTTTGCAGTACTGTAGCTTTCAACTTGAATGTTGAGTTTGGGTGGCCTTGAAGAATTACCAAGCCTTTGTCATAATGGTAACTAAATATAATAAGGGGTATTTTCAGTTATATTCCTTTGTCAGTCTCAAAAAGGGAGAATGTTCTCTGATCTTTGGAGACCACAGCAAGCCCAAACGCACTCTCAGTGGGGTATTCCACAGAGCCACACTTTAAGCATGTCTTATTAAGTAATGTGGAACAAACCTCTACAGGTTGTGAACTATGATGGAGTATCCAAAAATGTGACAGCAGTTGGGTTCCATGAAGATGGTAAATGGATGTTTACAGGAGGAGAAGATTCCTCAGCAAGAATATGGGATCTAAGGTACAGAAAATTATAGCCAATTCATAATCTGCCTGCCATCTCTTTAAATTCCAGTTCCTAACTCTCTGTTGCTTTTAAAGGGTTGCACTCTATTTTGCCTAGAATATTTACATGTTTTAGTGAAGGTCTGAATAGTAGAGTGTTTGTATTGTTTAAGTAAGTATTTCACCAACATTGGTATTTGTAATTTTTTGATGTGGAAATATGGCTAACCCTGAGTCATTAAATCAATGCCAAACACAGCTTTGAAGAATGTATATTATCATTATTGTTTCAGGTCACGCAATCTTCAGTGTCAAAGAGTTTTTCAAGTCAATGCTCCAGTAAATTGTGTTTGTCTTCATCCAAATCAGGTACAAGTTTACAGTATATCACTGCAAATCTTTCAATATAAAAATATATATTTGTCTAGCATTTTTTCTGTCTTTTCTTTTATAGGGTGAGCTTATTGTTGGAGATCAAAGTGGAGCCATTCACATGTGGGATTTGAGGACAGATCACAATGAACAGTTGGTATGTACTTCTTATTTCATTCTAAATAGGTTACATGTTTATACCCTATACATTAACGCATATTACACTATGCTATTTTACACCCCAAATTAAGTGTCACCACTGGCACACCCCACCATACTTTACTATACTACATGTCACTATTAGTATACCATATATTATACTAAAATACAACATCATGTCACACTATGCCATACATCTACATACACCTCACCATATACCATTACATCACACAGACTATGTCACATCACACCATACCATTCAACATGAACCCACGTCATGCATGCCCCATTGAACCACTTCATGCCATACCACATATACCATGCCACACCACACAGCAAGACACCAAACTACACTGTACCACACCATACGACACTACACCTTCAAGCTACACTATATTATAAATAATAGTATTTGCCATTCATAGATTCCAGATGAAAATGCTTCAGTCTTGTCAATAAGTATTGATAGAGAAGCTTCATATATGGCAGCAGTAAACAACAAGGTAATATTTAATGGTGACTGTCCTGGCTTTTTAATACTCAATACTGATGAGATAATACATGATACAATATCTTTGCTATTAATAAGGGTAATTGCTATGTTTGGAGTCTGTCTGGTGGAACGAATGAAGATCCAACAGTACTTCATCCCAAGACGAAGATTGAATCACATGAAAGATATGCTTTGAAATGTCAGTTCAGTCCTGACTCATGGTAAGAAATACATGTATGGATATTAATTACTTTGGATGTCCATCCATTCATTGTTCCATCCACCCATCCATTCCATCCATATATCCTATCTATTCCATCCATCCATCCCATCCCATCCATATATACTATCAATCCCATCCATCCATCCATCCATCCATCAAACAATTCATCCATTCATTCATCTGTTCACCCTCTCACTCACTATCCATTAAATCTTGTTGCCTCTTTCCTTCTATTCCTAGTCTACTAGCCACTACTTCAGCTGACCAGTCAGTCAAAATATGGCAAACAGCTGACTTTTCTCTCAAAACTACTCTCCAAGATGCCACTCAAAGATGGGTTTGGGATTGTGCCTTCTCTGAAGACTCCCAATATCTTGTCACAGGTAAGCTTTCATGGTGAAGTTGGTGGTGCCGTAGTACATGGATTCAAAATGCAATTTACAAAATTACAAAGTGCAAAATACTTGGACTTAGCAATGTCTTGCCATAGCATGGTAGTACACACTGGTCTATCACCAGGGATGGTTTGAAGGCGCAAAACAACCTCTATAGCTCCTTCTACCTCCTTTCGATTCTGCTCCAACAACTATAAAAAGTGAAGAAGGAATGGTTAAGAATGGCAAAGATGAACCCTTTTTTGAAAGTCTGGATCATTGATTATGGGCCTGTACTTTATGTGTTATTTAAATATGTCATACAACAGGCCTGTTGCTATGGGTGATCCGATGGTTTTAACGTTACCTCTATAAGTCATTATTTTTTAATCATTTTTTCCATTATTTGTAGCTTCTTCAGACAACATTGCTCGCTTATGGAACATTGATGCTGGTGAGGTGGTACGAGAATATAAAGGTCATCAGAAAGCAGTTATAAGCCTTGCCTTTAGAGATGCACAAGTCAACTAAAGCCAAAATAATATTGTAATATTCATGTAATGTTTTTCCACTTAAGACCATGTCAATCCCTAATGCATTATATAAACTTGAAAATAAGCCAAGAAATTCCTTTCTTTTTTCACTGACTACAGATGATTGTACAGGATTAGCATTGTTTTTGAATATTTTTTACCTTTGAAAACATATAGTAGGATAATTAGATAAAGAGAAGAGCATTTGAGTACATTGAATAAATGAATACATTTGAATATCATTTTGCAGTTGTTTTTAGTTGAATAAGTGGGGTCAGGACCTGCAGTCAGGGGAATCTTTAAACCTTCCTAAACTATGAAGTCATAGAAACATCCATTTTGGCAATTTGATACAAAACTTTTCTTTTCTTACAGTACTAAAAAAAATTTATGTTTTATTTTCTGTCAACCTGGATTTACCTTGCGTTTCCACTCATCTCCCCCATCCCCTCCCTAGCCATATCCGTCATTGTTAAATCAGTAAAATATTATCCATAGCATAACTATCACCTTCCAAACTCTCTCAAAGTATTTAAATGACCCACCCACCCTCCCCTCCCTAAAGGTTATTCTTGGGTGGGACACGGGGCAGCGGTCTAGTGCATGAGGGCCTGGTTCTAATGTAGGTTCTGTCAATATGGCGACTTACTGTAAGGAAAAGGCTCTTAAAAGATGAGAAAACTTACTCCAATTTCTCTAGTTTTATTCACATTTCTTAAAACATTCTAACGCACAGCACAGCTCTATAGAAAAACCTACTATAGAGCTGTAATAGTTTTCTTTGAAACATTTTCCGTACGGCAAAACTTTCATTTTTTTGTGTTGAGGAAAACAAGAAAGGTTTTGTTCGTTGACCTGGAAATGCTGTCGTGACGAAAATTTGAGGAAAAAAGTTCAAAGGAAACTAGAAACCAAGACGTTCATAAAATGGTAAGTTGTTAGAAACGTAGAAGACAAATTCTTACGTTTGTTTGAGCTCCCTTAACCCCCAAAAAATATTTATAACCATCGCTCCCCTGTCGTAATAGTTCAAAATCTTTCTACATCTTTTGCGAAAGTCACTCAAAAAACCTCAACTATTTAGTTACATCTAAGCTATAATTGTATAGATTCCTATAATTTGGATCTCTAAGTAAGGGTTATTGAGCTCTATTTCCGGCCACTATTTAGGTTAATGTCATCTATGATAATTTCTGTGAACAAAGGAAGCCTTTTGTGTATAAAGACGATCATATTTCTTACTTGGAAGAAAAACTTTACCATACCATACGATATAAAGAACATTTTTTTATGTTTATATGTCCTAGATTCTGTTAGATAAAGTACAGCTGGGGAAAAGGGCAGGGGGGGTGGGGGGGGGGGGGGGGGGGGCAGAGGAAATGAAAGAAGCATCTACTGTAACAGTTGTAGATATGTCGACGAGGTCACATTCAATTAGTCATTATATCTGTGTTATGGCTGGCCAGTATTTGCAGTACATGCTGCAATATTTGGTTACTCTTAGTGTTTTGGAAGCAAAAGAAACATTTCTCATGCATATTTAGACTTGAAAACAAATTCTTGGATCTGCCAGTAAATGTCTTACTCGTCAATATTAGTCAAATTGTTCTATCGTTTTGTTTATATTGTTTATCATCTGTCTTATTCATGCAATTGGGTTAGATTTTCTTAGAGCTGCAACCTCACCCAAATGCGCCCTTATAATGGGTCTACATTTCACAGCATCTTATACTTGTTTTTTAGGCTTCAGATAGTGCATCGCTTCACTCTCTTGAAGCACTAATGAATGAATTCTTCAGTGGGACAACTGACAATCAAAGGAAAAGAGAAATAGGTTGGTTGTTAATTCTAAAAGTTTATTGATCAAATCTTTTATCAAATGATACCATAGCTGCAGTTTTAACCAGTCAGATGTATTTAAATGTAGTGTACAAGATTATATTATTTCAAATGTTGTAAAATATAGCTGATTTTCCTTGATAACAGACTTCAATTTGCTCAAAGTTAGCCTTATCCTAGTGTCAAAAGATTCACAAATTATACCATTGGTAAAGTAAAGATGCACAGCTTCAGCAATACAAACACTTTTCAAAGACAAAGACATTTACTAGAACTTGAATGTTTTATGTAAAATTGTGGCTTACCCTGAGCATAGAGATTTGGAAACTGGATTATTGGTATAATAAGTATTTTATTCATGTTGGGTTTCCTGTGTCTTTTTCTATTTAGAACAAGTACTTCATAATTTTGGTCAGCAGTCTGGAGCATGGCACCACTGTGTTTATTTCATGGGTCATAGTAGTAATCACTATGTACTTATGTATGCAATATCTGTCTTTGAGGTAAATATGTTAATGTGTGGTGTATGGTGTGATAGCGATTTGAGCTTACTGCATTATTGGTGAAGCTAATTACTCTCTATAAAGAATGTCAGGCATTTTCTGAAATCACTTTCAGTGTCTAATTTTTTTTACATCCGCCACCCAGTTATCTCAGTTGATAATTAGAACCTCCCATTGTTATATACCATGAGCATATTAACGACAAATAGGGCATTTGCATGATGGCGTCATTTGGCTACCATGATCAAAATGCTTTGCAAATTTCCTTAAATCTTATTCAAATTTGTATATCTTTGTACTTGTTGTAGTTAATGATGCCATAATGCATTTCATTGTAATTAAGCACAATTTGATAACTGATGTGTACAATATATAATATATACCATGTCGTTAAAAGTGTATTGATCACCCGATGACCTATTTTATACTCTCAGAATCTGATCAACAAGCAGTGGCTGGGAATACAATCTTCAGACAAGACTGAAATACGGAATTTCCTTAACCAATATTTGTTGACACACCACAAAGCACTTCCCTCATTCGTGAGGAATAAACTTGTTAAAGTTATAGTGGACCTTGGGAGAATTGACTGGCCACACTTCTACTATAATTTTTTCACCAATATCGTAGAGGTAGAGTACACAATTTTATTGTAGCACTTTTAAAGCTCAAGTTACAGCATACTAAAATTCTAAATATTTTTAATGATCTATCAATTAACTGAATTAATTTTTTACCAGAGCAGATCCAGGATTTGTTAGAGGGTGACGTCCCAAATGAAGAAATGTATATATAGTGATATTATACATTGAAAATGTTTCTTTTGCTTCAAAATTAAAAACGTAAATAAGAGTATAATATTTGTGACATTACAGGGGTGTCAATGCCCCACTGGATCTGTCCCTGCTTGGGAATTAATTTCTGTTGCTTGGTATCAATCAGCTGTCAATTACTTATAGATCTAGTATATGAATAATCATATGAATTCATAATTATAGAGTTTGTCCCAGATATTCAGAATTCAGAATTAAAATCTGCAATAACTAATAATGATTATAAATTTGTTTTCCAGCTTATCCAACAACCTTCAACTACCACCCTTGGCCTTATTATGCTACATACAACGTCAGAAGAAATGGCCTCACCCCGAGAAGATCTCAGTATTGCACGCCGAAATGAACTACATAGACTCCTACTCAATCAAGTCCCTGGGGTACTAACACTTATTGGGCAACTCTTGGAGAGGATCTTAGAGAAACACAGACGAGTGACGACGACTGTGACACCCCCACCATCACCTACCCATGGTATATCCAATGGTCGCAGCTGCCAGCCCAATTATTACAGGTAAGTAACCTAATTCCTACATTCTTAATACACCATGTTTTTAATAGTTTGTTAGTCATTAAGATAATATACACCTCTTTAGTTTGGACATAATGTTTTTCCATTGCAGACCAGGTATCATTCTATTGAGAATATGGTTTTTTGTTGAGTTGTATCCATAATTAACATGTCTTCTCACGGGCAACATTTTTAAATGTTAAAAAACGAAGAAATGATACTCTAGGGAATGACATGTTATACGAAATGGGTAAGAATTATATCCAAGCTAAAGAGGTGTATTTTATTTTCAACTGACAAGTTACTGAACACATTTCAATGGGAATTCTTTTACATATAGGTAGGCTACTCAACCAATCTCCAAAGTTGCTGCACTCTTTACCAGCACTGGATCCTGAGTCAGAAGAGTTCAGTAGCCTTGCACTGAAGTGTTTAAGTCACCTGTTTAGCTGGATACCTTTGTCGAGCACCATCACGCCACCGTTGCTGGGTACAGTGTTTTATTTTGCAGAGTTTGGTTGTTGTGCTTTGTCTGGTTCTAATGGCAGTATCGTAGGCAATCCTCAACTTGGTAGGTATACAGAAATGCTAGTTCCTCTCTTAAGTGAAATGAATTCCTCAAAATTATTAATATTTAATTATCTTTTTGCAGGTGTACTTGCAATGACTTGCATTAATGAATTGCTCTCCAAGAACTGTGTTCCTGCAGAGTTTGAGGAATTCCTTCTCAAGCTGTTCCAGCAGACATTTCAACTATTACAAAGAATAACTAAAGAGGGTGGAGCTCAATCTATTGACAGTGATCTGTCTGAATTGGATGAGAGGTAAATGGTATTTGACAACGCAGATTACTGTATATGACTGTAATACTGTATATATCTGACACCTTACCAATCACTCCTTGCCACCTAATTACCCACACTTTTCTGTACAGTGTGGGTTAGAGCTGGTATATATGTACTTGACTGACTTTGAACTGGCCGACCTAACCTACAGTACTTACAAGTTCACCAACCGACCGACCAACCCACTGACTGACCCACTGACTGACTGACCAACGGACTAACCAACGAACTGACCCACTGACTGACCCACTGACTGACTGACTGACTGACCAACTGACTGACTGACCCAGCAACAGAACGACCAAACTGACCTCACTGCCTGATCCACTGACCGACTGACTGACTGACCTGATTGACTTGTGAATTCACTCAACTACCTGATATACTGTATTGATGCTGAAATATTTCTTGATTCTCCTCTTAAGCTACATAAGCAAGTTCACTGAATTCCTTCGTATGTTTGTGAGCATTCACCTCAGGAGATTTGAAAACAGTTCTCACTTCCCAGTTCTTGAATTGCTCACACTACTGTTCAAATACACCTTTAAACAGGTGAGTAATTACCATATTAAAAAGAATGTTCACTTACTCAGAATATAATATAAGTTTTTGACATGCACAGAACCCTGACAAAATAATGACCCCAGCCTGTTTTATAAAACTTCAAATGTCCTTGACACAATGAAATTTGGCAAGCAGCACTAGAAATAGCAGTAACACTCATATGGCATGGAAGTCTAGAAATTTTGATTTCTATGGAATAGGAAAAACCAGATAGTCAAGAGAAAAACATATAAAAGTACAACAGAGAACCAACAACCAGTGGCTAGTAAGAGTACAAGATGCTTATTATTGTGCACTGCTATTGACTACCTTAAGCAATTTTTTGGTCTTGGACCTATCAATAGGCCCATTTACTGGTTCTCTTCTGTGCTTCAATAATACTCAAGGGAATGCCACATGGTCTGAATTGGAAAAATATCATACTGAAGCTAAGATGATCTATTAATGAATACTTTTGTTTATTGTTCTTTGAATCTCTCAGCCAGACAATGAAGGACTGTTCTCTTGTCTTGATATCTGGGCTGTATTCTTAGATTACTTGACATCTAAGGTATCAAATGCCCGTAGTGACAAATTAGCTGAAGCAGAGGCTACTGTATCAAGGTATAGACTTATTACCTGTATATTAGTAAGTAATACCATGGCTATGAGGGATATCAGTGATTAAATGTCCCAAGGCCAAGGGATGATTAGAGGAAGTAATCAAATCCTCCAAGGCCAAGGGGAACAAGTGTTAAATTATTTCCTGAACATAAGTATTACAATTAACTGTAGTACATGCATAGATTTACTGATTTGATGGCCTACAAATTCAGAAGTATTCAACTGTTCCCTGGCTCATAAATTATATATTGACTACTCAGAATATCATGTCTCACTGTCATTCTACATAATGACATGCTGCAGCAAACAGTTGTAAATGAACAAGTATCTATCAAATAATTTTGTTGCTAAGCTAGTTCAAGGGTGTAGCCAGGAATTTTGCCTTGGGGGGAGTTAGGCAAAACTCATTTTCAGAACATCAGTAAATCAAATGTGACTACATAGATGTTTATGTTTCTACAGCATGAAGGCGGGGGGTCCCCTTGGCCCCCCTGGCTACGCCCAGGGTGTTATCCATGTTTTTGTTTTTATCTTCTAGATACAAAGAGGTTCTCATGCTTCTCCTGAATGAGCTCATCAAGAAGATCCAGTTTCATCATAACCCAACATTCCTTGAAGAACTGGATGACCAAGTTGTGGATGACGATGTAAGGAAATATTATATTGATGAGCTCTAAGGGGTTAGAGCAGGGACTGCAGAGGGGAGAGGCTGTAGGGGAGAGGGATATAGACTTCTATTTTTTCCCTTTTGCATGCTAGTTTCTTATATTTCCATTATTAACTCTCATAATGGGTATAATGGGCAGTAAGTAAGTAAGTTGGCCCACTAACCTCCCCCAATTGTCCATTATGCCAAATACGCTTAGAAATCTCTGTCTTTAAAAAAAGTAACATTCAAATAATAGAAAACAACTTAAAATTACTGATAATAAACGATCCAAAATGTTATATTGGAAGTTTACAGGCATCTTGAGATAAAGTAGCGATTGTGCTACCTTGGGATAGCGATTCCAATTGTATTAGTAGCAAATCAACTTCTATTAGTAGCGAGTGTGCAGTAGTAAAAGTGCAAGGTAGCAAGTTGACTGTAATTCTTCTAGAATATGCTCCTTTATTTTTGTCTCATAAAATTAAAATATGTTGTTTTTCTTTAGTCTGAGACGGAATGGCAAGCATACCAAAGAAATCTGTTGGAAATAATTTCAAAAATAGCAGAACTACTGCCATCAGAGGCCTTTTCTTTATTGGTGAGTTACACATTAAAGCCTAATTACTTTGTCCAAATGAAATCTTGAATCAAAACTTGTGCATTGAATTGGTTTAGAAAGTACATAATAATGAATAGTGTCAATCTGTTGTACTTTTAACACTCATCCAGCCATTTAATCAACACTATCCTGTCAAATTTCTATTTTTTTCTATTCACATTACAATTTTCAATTACATCCCGATCATTAATCCATTCACTGACCTATCAATCTTTTATCCCATTCATTCATTTTTATTCTGGTGTACATCAACTCATTACTCGGGCTTCCGCAGGAACCAGAGTCTAAAAATGCAGGCCATCATTTTTCGTCCTATTTAGTCGCCAAAATGGGGGTCATGGTCCCAGGCGTTTCTATCTGAATCACTGGGAACTGGGGATAATAATCTCCTGCTTTCCTTCCATCTGCTTAAGTTCGCAGGATTATAAATTTGTTGCGTAAAGGAATGTTTGGAAAGTGCTTTGCCCACACTAAAAGATGTAGAGCTTTTTCGGAACAGGTCGGTCCACAAATCTTATAGCTTGGATCGAAGGCATTGAAATCTTTGAAAACATGCTTACTAGCCAAATGCATACTAGTTCTCGCGCTGTAACAAATTAGCTATATTCGAGAGCACAAACCTCGAAAAGACTGCCAATAACCTTTGCAGCATCTGTCCTAATATTGTATCTAGGGGTACAAATGACGTAGTTCATACTCAACGAAGCCCAAGTTAACACTGCAATAGTGTCTAGTTTACCTTAAATCCACCTACCCTTTCCCATATACTGTATCACTTCATTCTTTCCGATCAAATCTAATCAAATGCCATTCTATTTACAGTATCAATCCATGTCCCATTTTGTCAATCAACTCCAATAAACACATGCTACTCCTCCATTTCTAATTTTCATTATATCAATAATCTGTATTTTTTATTTCAGTTCCCATTGTTCAATGAATATTCAAATATTCCATTCTATTCCTCCATTTCTAATTTTCATTATATCATTAATCTGTATTTTTTATTTTAGTTCCCTTTGTTCAATGAATATTCAAAAGTTTACCACAGCCTTGAACCGCACATCACAAAAACACCTCAAGGTAAAATAATTCCTAAAAAGGTTATTATACTCACTGAAGTAGGAATATTAATTATCAATTGAAAACAATTTCCATTTTTGCTATAAAAAAAAGACTTTGAAATTTTATCAATACCCTAATATATATGTTGATATAATCTGTCTTGACATTGGCATTGCAACTCACAGATCAAATTGGGATTTAGTACATTAGAGTTTTGAGGAGGGAGGAAAACAAGAGAACCCAGAGAAAATCCCCCAATTCAAGGTAGAGACCTAATGTTCTCTACTCACATGGGATGGTGAGTCCAGGAATTGAACCCGAGGCCCCAGGGGTAAGAGTCATGTGTTCTACTGCTACACCACTTTTGATTCCCATTTTCATACACTTTCTTATAACAGGTATACATCTAAACATTAGCAGTGAAAGTGAATGTCGTCAGTTACACTGGACACTCCGGGATCTTTCCACACTGGAGAGAGCTGTAGGGAGACTAGTTGACCACTTTATAGGAGAAGTGAATTTTTCAAATAGATTTAGTGATGGAGAAGCTATTGTAGAGAGGTAAGTTAAAAATTATACTTTGCTTTCTGGACAGACAGAATAATATACAGGCACATGACCAGACTGATGATAGAAGGATGGAAAGACTTAGAGTATATCATTGACTGACTGATAAAATGATGAATGGATGGATTTAGTTGGATATGGACAACCTCATGATGGGTGGATTGCAAAGAAATGGGGATTAGCTTAATTACCCATAAGTGGAGTGATTGACCGACTTTAGTGTTGTTTTTTTTTCATTGGAGATGTGAATATCTACTAATAATGTTTCTTTATGTCATAGGCTCTGTCGTATTGCTTTGTTTAGTACTCAATCCAAGATATATTGCTGTCATGTGTCTATGCAGTCAGCACTGAATCAAGACTTGATTGAAGTGTGAGTAAAGATTGGAACATGATGTTGATCAATGTTTACATGCGTGCTGCTGCTGCTGCAGATGACGATGGCGATAATGGATGACAATAACGATTAGGGCTCTGTTGTAGGATGGGGAAGATGATAATGACAGTGATGATCATGATTATGATGGTTTTACGGGATTAATGATGGTGATAACAGTGAGGATGATGCCATAAGATGGTGATGGTGATGATAGCAATGATAATGATGATGATGGTGGTGATGGTGATGGTGATGGTGATGGTGATGGTGATGGTGATGGTGATGGTGATGGTGATGGTGATGGTGATGGTGATGGTGATGGTGATGGTGATGGTGATGGTGATGGTGATGGTGATGGTATTGATGATGATTGTGTACATGTTAGATGGTGGTGCTGTTGTTGAGGATCATGATGATGGTGATGACAGTGATGATAATGGTGTATTTTTACCTGCTAGAGTATTAACAAAGTTCGTTTCATTTTAGCCATGCTCAGAGTCTAGCATCCTTACAGGCTTACTGCCACTGGTTGTCACAATTCTACATTGAAAGCCACAGACAACAACAACACCAGAACAAATTTGCAACACTTGTATCATCTGTCGTAGATGCTTTGATACCTCTTCTGGATAAAGATGTAAGTTGAATATCTTCAAGGAAACGTTTTAATCGTAATTACTACGTGTAAGTCTAGTTAGAGTGTATTTCATACTTCTGTATAAACATAATTAATTATAGATATATATTTAGCTTGGGTGTAGTGATTTCCCATTTGAGATCATGTGTTCATCTATTGCACAACTGCTAAACAAAGAAATGATACTCAAGGGAACAAATGGCCTGAAATTGGAAAATGTTATGCCCAAGGTAAAGAGGTGTATTGTAGGTTTAATGGAATGAATGCAAAAATTTAAGAAAAGAAAATTTCTGAGTCTGAAGTTGTTAAATTTCACCAACATGGTCGTAATTAAAGCCACTAATAATAGAGTTATTATGCCACAGGTATCCCATCGTGTTGTACTACCAGCCTGCCATCTTCTTAACTCACTCACCTCTACTGTAAGACCATCGTTCTTGACTTCACTAGACAAGATACAGGCACTCTTTCATACTGTTAGCACTGGAGGTCTAGCTGGCCTTCCCCTTGAGGTAAGGACTCAAACAAAATGTGTGTGTTTTTTTAATGGAATGGAAAGGAAAGGGAAGAAAAGACAAAGAGATTGAACAGTAAGAAAGGTAAACAAATAGAAGAATAGAAAACAGGAAGGGGTAAGAATAAGTATAAAAAGGAAGAAAAATGTGAAAGAAAAGAAAAAAAGCCCACCCCGTCCAACCTGAGACACCAGAATTCCTACAATTTCTAAGATTTGTTGTGTACTTTCAGGTACAGACTTTGGTTTATAGGTCTCTGTCCAATGCTTTGGTTCTTCCTTGGCCCTTGATGTCCGACAATGAACAGGTTAGTTGCTATTCTTGAGATGCATGGTACACATAGCAGTCATGTAGGTTGATGATATCAAAAAATTCCAAGAATTCCTCATTCGCTTCTCTGGTTAGATCATTCAACTCAAAGGGATTTTGGATCATGTGATTGCACTCCAAGAATTTCGTTTTCTACTTTCATTTTTTGTTCATTTATTTTGAATATTGTTGTTGAGTATTTCTTACCCCTTTTGTATCACAAGAGTGGGTTCGCTGAAGTATTTCTATACCACCCAGTATCAGTCTTCCCACTACCTTCCCAAAACACAGGAAACCCAATCAGAGGACTATTTGTTTCTTTACAGGAATGGGAAATGAGGTCTCAGAACCACAAGAATCTAATCAAAGGGCTCTGTCGTCACTATAAAGAGCTTATAGAAATACCAGGGTTCTCTGACAGCAAGCAGCTACAAGATAATGCCAAGAGCACCCTACAGTTTACCCTACACATTCTTCATGATATTGTACTGTCTGTATCTGATGTTCAGGTGACGAAAACCAAGGTTATTTTGTGTCAGTCAATACAAGAGGATATCCAAATGACTCTAACGGTATTTCCTGTATATGCTCATCAACCAGGTATTATATATTGTATCTCTTCCCTTTAGACTATTCTTTCCTTTTATCCCTTTTGGCTGTTCTTATACCCCTCAATCTCTTTCCCCTCAAGGGCAAATCCATGGGGTACCCTCATCAGGGTTTTAAATATAAGAATGTAAAGTAATGCAAAATCAAAAAAGAAGCTATAGACTGGCTTTCATGGTAACAGCCAACCCATTGAAAACATCCTGGATGTGCCATTGCAATAGAAAGCTTGTTCTCTATTTAAAATATTATTTCAAGATTCAATTAACATTGATGACTGTAGAACATGGAAGACTGTGCATCAAATGTAGCAAGGGACGCTCATTAGTTAAAAGTTTTTTCTGTTGTAATTAAGTTAATATTCAATTATTTAATGTCATTTAATTTGGGAAATCTGTGACGGTGTCCCTTGCCTCGCATCTGCTTGTAAATTATTTATTCATTTATTCATTCATTCATAGGTAGAGGTAGAAGCTAAATAAGTTTTCATTCGATTTCATTTTCGATTTCAGATGCAATCGATGCCATTTTAAGCTTTCTTCTTGCACTATTTGAGAGCCTAAAAATCCAGATTGGCTCCAGCATGACGGAGCAAATCGTGCATCACCTCATGTCCATATTCACACGGGAACAGCTGAGCGAAACCATCTTACATGAGAGTAGTACTGGGTCCAAGGTTGTCGAGAAATTCCTCAAGATCTTACAGTTATTAATCCAGGCTCCCGCCGCTTCGTTTAAAGCTTTTTTACCTGGTATTATATCCCTGTGTATGGAGCAGCTCTATCCAATACTAGCCGAGGTAAAGTCAGAGAAAAACTGGTGACGAACTCGCACCGCGTTGAATTGTGGAGGTGAATTGTTAGGGTTTCAAAACAGAATTCCATTCCTACAATTCTCTGCGTTATAGTTTCGTTACCAGGCTTTCTTTTAAAACCAGTAATGGGTAGTTATAGTTTGATGATTGAGGTGTAAAGTAAAGAAAGAAAATAAAACAGAAGAGAGGAAGGGGTCTTTTGACGACAACCGCATACTAGATACTATCGTGGACTCGTCCATTTTTCTATTCTTCTTTTTTCCCCATTTATTATTACTTTTTTCTTTTTCTTTTTTCTTTGTGTGTGTGTGTGTGTGTGTGGGGAGGGGGGGGGGGGGGGGAAATAACATATATAACTTTTATATCTAATTAATAAGTATCATAGTTGTTATCATATTTATGTGTTCAGAGTTCGTCATCGCCTGACATCAAGACCGAATTCTTCGAATTGTTACATCAGTTACTTCTTCATAACTGGCGGTATTTCTTTCGTTCCTCTTTACTCGCTCAAATGTCTGGACACGAGAATGTTGAAAACCAACCACAGTTTAACTCGATGTTGCAGGTGGGTACTTCATGTATTGTCAGTTGGTTTTGCTGCTGTTTTTTTTAATATAAGATATTTTTTTTCAAAACGTTCTACAGGCTTTTGGGCAGTCCTTTCTTCAGCCGGATATCGCAATCTTCAAACAAAACCTGGAAATACTCGAAAATTTAAATTCAAAATGTAAACTTTATCAGAAGGTAAGAAGACAGTAATGAATGATTATCTATTTTAATAGACCTTTACTGAGATAGCGAACATGGTGCATTGTGGTCTAGCATTGGTAGAAACATCTTGCCATTTCTCTATCTTGGTCATCATGTCTTTCTATCAATATGGCGTCATCCGAACCCAAGCTAGACCACAATGCATCGTGCTTATCAAACTCAGAAAAGATCTGTGAGCACTCTGATTAATGACTGGTCATCTCGGGTGTTGTAATTTGCGTGACAGATGTCGTGGTGTACCGTGAACGTGACAGTGATATAACCAGCATTCTCATTGGATAAGCAGTAGCATCACGCGCTGTGATTGGCTCTACAGATATCAATAATACTGCACGGTGAACTTGACGGCCCGAGTTAACTATTTCAAATATTGTGTGTTGCATTAATTATTTCTACAAAATCTGCAAAATATTATTAATTCTTTTTCTGTTTACAGGATATTTTCCGGGATCATATGCTTCTCCAGTTCATTAACGTTTTATTCCAAGCGTTGGTTTACCGGTCACATGACTTGTTGCAAGAAGAGATAACTATTACTATTTACAATATGGCCTCGGTGGATTTCGACAAGTTTTATTCGTCGTTTTTAACAGAATTTCTCAAAGGATCTGAAGGATTGACGGAAAACCAAAAATCTGAACTGAGCAGGCATTTTAAACTTGATAAAGTAGGTATTAGTAAAGTAGAAATTATGCGTTCGGTGTGTATATAATGAAGTAGAGAAATAAGAGAAAAATATCATATGCCCTTGGCAGGATTTGAACCCACGTCTTCGGTATTCTAGTCCGATGTGTTAACCACTACACTACAAGGACCAACCACGCTGGTAACGCAGCCAGAATATGAAATGTAGGGTATTCGTGAGGATCCCAGAGCGATATTTTTTCTCTATAGGTAAGTTGAACACCGTAAATGTACGCAGATAATAGACATAGTAAAGTAGAAATTATGCGTTCGGTGTGTATATAATGAAGTAGAGAAATAAGAGAAAAATATCATATGCCCTTGGCGTTACCAGCGTGGTTGGTCCTTGTAGTGTAGTGGTTAACACATCGGACTAGAATACCGAAGACGTGGGTTCAAATCCTGCCAAGGGCATATGATATTTTTCTCTTATTTCTCTACTTCATTATATACACACCGAACGCATAATTTCTACTTTACTATGTCTATTATCTGCGTACATTTACGGTGTTCAACTTACCTATAGAGAAAAAATATCGCTCTGGGATCCTCACGAATACCCTACATTTCATATTCTGGTCAAAGTAGGTATTAGAATAGTACATACGGTGCAAGAGTGCCGTTTCTAGTCCGGCGCTTTTTTTGTCCTAATCACAACCAAAAACCACGCGCGCGCTCGGATTTGCTCAGCACAGGTCCTCTATCGAGCTTTTAAGTGTGACATCAATCGTATGGGGAAAAGTCTTCCGGGTGAAAAACGAAAAGCAGTTCTATAAAGAATTTCTTACTCTTTCTTCGTGACATAAATTTTGTTAAATCACGGAGAGCATTTTCCTATTTGCCTTTAGTTTTTTGTGAACATTTGGACCCGGAAATATGTCACAATTTAAAAGCTCTATTCCATACCGTTACCGTGTCTTTTATCGTGTATGATTTCCCCCAAATGCTGTAAAACTCTGTTACTGATAAGTGTTTAACATCGTAAAATCTGAAATAACTAATCATTCGTGTGTCTCTCCATTCCACAGGACCTACCGTCATTTACCCAGAACATCCATCGATTCGTTGGAGATCTACGGTATTATCGTCTATGTAACAGTAGCCTGCCTCCTGGGACTGTTAAGTTCTAGCTATATTATATCCGCATGGGGTATTTATCTAGTCTCCTTATTCATGTCGGACGAGAGCCTCTTGGTCCCTGTTTCTGGACGACGCTAACAACTAACAAATGACAGTTCAGTGTTGAGAAAATTTATAAGTCTAGAACTAGATTTACTTGTACGCGCAATTTTAAACGAACATTAACGTTTCTAGAGCCAGCGTTTATTGTGGTCAGCTGCGAATAACGTTGGCGCTGACCAAAAAGAAACACAGGCTCAAGGAATTAAAACGAGATGGTTACGCGGTCTTGGTAATATATAGAGTCAAATTTTGCGGTTTTGTGGGGTTTTGAATAGCTTTACATGGTAGTGTTTTTGAGGAGCATTAGAGATGTGCGCAGCTTTGTCCTTGTCAGTTGCTCCTCTTCCTTCTTCCCTTCTACCTTCCTTCGTTGTTTACTTCGTTGACTCCTTGTGTTCTCTCTCTCTCTCTCGTCTTATCTTTCTTTCGGCTTGCTTTGATTTCTCTTTCTTACTTTTAACTTGAGCGTATCAAAATGAAAATCAAAATTATGGGGTTAAAAAATTAAGCCTTTCAAATGTTGCAATATATCAAATATGAATTGATATTATATTTATCTGTTCAAATTGATATATTAAGAACACCTTTGTTGACTGAAGACATTCGAATGGAGTGATGTCAAAGATACAAATTACGTCATAGTAATGAATATAATATACACGGAAAACCCGAGACCCCGGATGTATGTTGTGGATCTTGGTGAATTGAGAGTATTTTTATCGTTCTTTTATATTTATAATATAATACAAAATTGTACTCTCCTATTGAAGATTATTATATTAATAAAATGTTGAAATTAGCGCTAAAATTTACTGGACATTTTATTCCTAAGATCAGCTTCGGCACTGGTATAATTTGATATTATATATTGTCAATTCTGTATAAATATTTAGCAATATTTTGAAACCTTTATTGATATAGGATGCCGTAATATTTTACGGAAGGTAGCCTATCGTAGCTCGACTACGCCTCTCTGCAACCAATCAATAATACATATCTAGTACCCGGTGGCAATATTGCTCTCTCAGGATACAAACTATAACACACGCCTCTAGTACAAGAATTCTCGACGAAAATACGCTCAGAATCGAAGGTAGGTAGGGTTATTATTCAAGGTCACTTTGTACTAGAATGTTGAACAAAAGATATCCAGAAAATGCGAGAAAAAATTTTTTCCTAAAGGTTCTGATGCGGATTCTTTTCCCGATACAGATGACTGAAAGAAAAGCTGTTATCAAGAATGCAGACATGTCGGAAGACATGCAAGCTGATGCTGTTGAGATCGCAACCCAAGCATTAGAGAAACACAACGTTGAGAAGGATATTGCTGCTTTTATCAAGAAAGAATTCGACAAAAAACATAACCCAACATGGCATTGCATTGTCGGGAGAAACTTTGGTTCTTTTGTCACTCACGAGACACGACATTTTATTTATTTTTATCTTGGTCAAGTTGCCGTGCTTTTATTCAAATCTGGATGAGAACAATACCAATACAGTTTCAAAATTTAGAAACATTTCGTGACAATAGTTGCGAACAAGAAACTGCAGAATTGGCTATTTGCAAATATAACTAATTAAATTAAATTACAAGCTTCGCTTCTCTTTTAAAGAATTAACAAATTTCATTTTTTGACTGGGTAATATTTATCTTATTCGGCCAAACTTTTTAGCTGCAAATAAGGCTGATTTCAACATATTTTAAGTTCATACTGTACTCTATGTTAACGTTGATTCATCTTTTCATTATTTTAGCGGCATTTGAGTCATAAAATTATAAAGAACGAAAATGTAAATAAGCTTAATTTGAGTTCAAAATAAATTCTATATAAAACCGCCTATTTCGTATACTTTTACTTAATAATTGTAATAATATGACTTTGAAGAAATATAACTGATTAATATGTTCAAGCTGTCTAAAAAGCTGTCACGGAAAATTGCTAACTAATCATAACTACTCTTTACGACAATGCGATAATTTTTTTAAATTATTATTGTTTACTAAAGCGCAGCAGTTAGTTATGGCTCAGTTGGTATTATTCTTGTTGACCATATAACTGTTAACAGAAGATGCAGTTGAATAAGTCATTCTGTATGATCACATTTTGTTAAACCGAAATGGTTTACTTGAAAGGCGGAGTGATTTTTTGCTATTGCTTAATAAATGTAAGTGTACGCGGAAGTGAAATTTTTCTGAAACAGACCAAATGTTATGCATGCATATTACGAAATTGAAAACATTCCGGGAGGAATAAGATTTTACTCAGTAAGGAGAAAAACGAAAAACAACAAAAAAGCAAATTAAAGTAAAGAAATAAAAAAAGGAAATGAAAGAAGAGAAGTGGAAGGGAGGAAGGGAAGGAGAAAAGACAACGACAGAACGCCAAATTAATTTGAATGGACTAGTAGGAGACTTTAATAGCCGTAGGCGAGTTCAAGTCAAACTTAGAAAAATAGAGAAAAACATTCAAAAATGCATGAAAGAGAGCAGAAAAGTAAAAGCTAAATTGCTTCGATTTGAAACACGCGGTCGCTGATCTTACCCTCCCCTCCCCTCCTAGTTTCTCGACGAAAAGTGGCGGGAAAATATTAGACGCGTGCTCCTCTTTTGGCGGGAGAAAAGTAACGAAAACAAATTTGGTTGAAAAAAGATTCATTTGACGAAATAATAAAACCGATAAATAAAGAAACGACGAAAAACAAGGAAAAGTTTTATTTGCAAGGGTATTTTCTTATTTGATACTCTTACTGAACACAAGCTTTTCATTTAAGAATATCAATTCTTTGTTGTGTGCAAACTATTTGGTTTAAAAAGTTGGTATAAACTCAGTATCGGGAAACAAGTAGTTGACCACCATCAAAAGCTTTATAAAATTAAAATTATCAGAAGTAGAAGCTATTTATAAGGTAAGTCCGTTTACTGGAATATTGCCAATAATCGTTTAAAAGTTTATTTCGTTCTTGGATAAGCTATTTTTGGGAGAAAGAGAATGTTTATGAGCTTTATACTTCAGTATACTACTTAATTAATTCTCACCGAAAAATAATGCTCTTATGATTTGAACTGGGAACTTGAAATTTGACCTACATTTTAAATTTATCGTAAATTATTAAACATTAAGCTTAAATTTAATATCATTCGTTTTGATTTGAAGTAAAATACTCTATACGTTTAAAAATATTTTTTAAATACAGATATTTTATTCAAGATGATGGAAGAATGTAATGACCAAGTTGTTGATGGACAAGAGTTTTGTGATCAGGAAGATGTAAGAAAGTATTAAAACCGATGTTGCTATTCTCTCTTGTTTGGCTTCTCTTTTTAAAAAAGTTCAAAAGAACAAGAACGTTTACCTAATGAAAGTTTTATTTTTATAGGAATCGTTTTATCAAGATATTGAGCTGCTGCAAAACCATGGAATTGTAAGTTTGCTGAATAAACTATCTAAAATTATTGTATAGGTAAACTTGAAGATTTGACGTAAACGTTTTCGTATTTTTGTTTTGTTTTGTTTTTTGTTTTGCTGTATAGAACGTTGCTGACATTAAAAAACTTAAGACAGCTGGAATTTGTACTATCAAGGTATAAATGAATACATTTAATTATATTCAATATTATGGTTATTCAGTGGATATTACTCATTGAATATTACTTTTTTACTGGTTAAACTAAATTCTTACTCTAAAAGGGTGTACAAATGACAACGAAGAAAAAGTTATGTCAGATAAAAGGCATTTCTGAAGCAAAAATGGAGAAAATTAAGGTAAGATATGGGAAAGTTTATGAACATTTTGACAAGTTACACATGTCTCCACTCATTCATTCTACTCCATTTATACATTCATTTTATTTTTCTTCTCATTTTCCTCCCTAGGAAGCAGCTAGCAAGCTATGTGTAAGTACGATTCATATATACAAGAAATAAAAATAAATTGAATTGGTATTCTCATACCATGAATATTTAATGAGGAGAAAACAAAGCAAATCACTACTGTGACGGTGGTTTGGAAATGTGTTCTTAATTTGCATTAAATTTTGTAAACTTTTTCTTTGATTTTCTCCAAGAAACATTCAAGAGTTTGAGAAGTAATTTCAAACACTTGAGAGAGTTCTTCCTCCGATTTCCAAACACCTCAAAGTCAGTTAAAAAACTCGGCTGCGCCTCGTTTTTTCAACTCACTTTTCGGTGTTTGGGAATTGGAGGAAGAACTCTCTCGCGTGTTTGAAACATTACATAATACTTAATAATTATCCTTTCAGAACAATGGATTTGTAACAGCACTAGAGTATAGTGATGTGAGAAAAATGGTTTTCAAGGTCTCCACTGGCAGTACAGAATTGGAGTAAGCTAAAAATATGTTTTGATATTGTTTCCCTTCATTTTTTCAAAGCAAAAAACTTTTAAAATGTTGACATTTCCTTTTCTGTTTTTTTTTTTTTCACATGACCTGTGAAAACAGCAAACTTTTAGGAGGTATGTTTTCTATGTTTTCATTTATTTTTTTGGCTTTCTTCATTCCGTTCTTCATTTTTAAGTGTTTTTTTTTTCTACAGGTGGAATAGAAAGTATGTCAATTACAGAAGTCTTTGGAGGTAATAATATATTATATTACCAAAGCCATACACAACACTTACGATATTTATAAATTAATAAAAACGTTTCTTTTATTTTTGTTATAGAATTTAGAACAGGGAAGACACAGCTTTCACACACCCTTTGCGGTAAGTGCAACCTTAGGTCATAACGATTGGTTTTTAGCCTTGTTTGGTATAAAATCCCTTGATTTTTTCACAGTCACAGCTCAACTCCCTGGACCAGGAGGCTATACTGGTGGTAAAGTGATATTCATTGATACAGAAGTAAGTAATTCTTTTCATATTAAAAGCAATAAAATTCAGTCTAAACTATATGCTACAATTATTTCTCTCTTTTTACTCTTTATTTCCAGAATACATTGTATCCTTTTAAAATACCACATTTTCATATAAATCTATACGTATACAAAGAAATATGTAATTTCAAAAGATATGCGTCCTTTCTTTTTACTAGTTTACATTTTATGCTATGGTATTTCTTAACAATTTTTCAAGCCGTCCAGATCGTTTGCGTGATATAGCCGATAGATTCAATCTGGACCAGAATGCAATGTTGGACAACGTTCTTTACTGCCGAGCATATACAAGTTAGTGACGCTCTATGTTGCGTTTATGAATCGGGGGGTATTTTGATTATTAAAAGGAAACTCCTATCTCTAATAGGTGAACACCAATCTGAGCTTCTAGATAGTGTTGCTGCTAAGTTTCACGAAGAAATAGGAGTCTTCAAACTTCTGGTAAGTCTGGAGCAATACCGGTTTAATTTTGCACCACCACGCCCATTAAACAGCTGCCTGTGCTCAGATGGCAGAACAATTAAATCCTTCTGCTCTCGGGAATTGAATTCTTACTCATATAAAACGATTGTATTGTTCCTGCCATCTAACATAGCTACCGTCACGTAGTGGTGCAAAGCCTCTAATCGATAATTCATGTTAGCTTATGATGTTGGAGTATTATATATATGGCTGGGAAACTATATTGTTATATTAAAACAAATTCATGGATTCACAACTGTGATATTAATTAAAATATACTTTCCAGGTCAGTTCCGTAAGGCGAAGAAAAGGGTCCCAGCTATCCATAACGTCTTGTTTATTCTTATTTCTTATTTGCAGATCATAGACTCTATGATGGCGCTGTTCAGGGTTGACTTCTCTGGTAGAGGAGAACTCGCAGATAGGCAACAGAAGCTTGCGCAAATGCTTTCAAAGCTACAGAAACTATCTGAAGGTCAGTATACTGTATCAGGGCATCTGGCTATTAAACATATTACTAAAACTTTTAGCTATACTGTTGCGCAGGACAGGAATGACTGGTACTAAATTAATAGTACCTTATTATCATCCTACAGAGTTTAATGTGGCTGTGTTTATTACAAACCAGGTTAGTTTACTTAATTTTAACAAAATCACTGCGTCACTTACTACCTTACCTAGAGGTACTGAATCAGGGACTGTGAGAGTTCATTCCCCCATCTCCACCCCCACCCCCACCCCTCGAATATCCTACTACCACACCACCAAATAATTCAAAACGGCAACGACAAGTTATGTCCTGATTCATGAGCTTAAGAATTTTGTCCGACATTCTTTAGACTTATTGTTCTTCTTCTCTGTCCATTTTTTTAACCTTTACTTTTGCATCAAAAAGATGACAGCTGATCCTGGAGGTAAGAAAGTTTCAAATTAAAAGATTATATGTTATCGTTAATTTATATTTAACTAGGTTTGTACGTTTTTAGCAGCATAACTAACAGTTTATTTATTCTTCTATTTTTTTTCCCTTCACGTCATGTTACAAATAGCAACCATGAGGTAATTCAAAAACATTAAATTAACTTTATCTCCAAATTATATGCTACATAGGGTTAAGTTTTCTCTTCATTCATCCAACGCGGCATTTGTTTCCCATTGGGAAACACTTCCCACTAATCTCAACAAGTTATCCCTCCCTCCATTCTCCCATCGTCCAAAAACATATGCACGTAATAATTGACCTGCAAATGAGAAGGGGGTCACACGCACTCTTGGACTCCGTAGAAGCACCCCATTACATATGCCTGTCCTTAATACGTGCGTACGTTTCGTCTTGAATCAGTTTCCAAGCCGATCCTAAGAAACCTATTGGTGGTCATATCCTAGCTCATGCATCTACAACACGAATAAGTTTAAGAAAAGGAAGAGGAGAGAACAGGATTGCAAAGATCTATGACAGGTATGAAACGACTAATAATATAAACAAAGCGCTTGGGCAGACCACAACCGCACTAGAACATTTGTGGGGAAATACTAAGACTTTTTCAAGGTATACGATCATTCAAACCGGAGAACACCTTTTTTGGATTTGTAAATCCTATGAAAAAGTAGAAAAAAAGAAACCTCAAAATCCAAGTTATCTTAATGTGAACACGCTGGCCAACCTCAGATGCAGGCGCGCGCACATAACACATCGATAAAAACAATCTCGCACCCAGAGCCTGCGTTTCTTCTGGCTCGCGGCGCAGAACGAGGGCTCTTTGATCTTGTCATAATCCATTTTTGGCGCATGCGCAATTTTCCAGAAGTTTTATTATTTATAAATTAAAAATATAATTAATGAAAATCATGCTTTCAAACAGATTTCTGTGTTTACTTCCGATCAAAATAAAAATTAGAAATCGGGAACATATTTTTTTCTTTTTGGCAAGTCTTTTAACGTATGCGCTCTTATACCGGAAGTCCTGGTCTCAAAAAATGGATTATGCCAGAGTCCTCAATCTTCGCCGCAGGCCAGACGAAACGCAGGCTCTGGGTACGAGATTGCGATAAGAAATAAAGAGTGATTGAGATTCGTAATTTTTTTAATTCTATACAGTCTCTTTTATTATTTTTGGCATCCCATGATAAATTCATTAAGAGGTCGTGACGTAACTGATTTTCAGTACTACTCAAAATCTTAGAAAATTCCATGATGTATCATCATTCTTTTTTTCAGTCCTGATTTACCGGAGAATGAAACTACTTTTGCGGTCACACCAGGAGGGATTGCTGATTCCAAGGAGTAAAGATGAACCGCAAGTAACACCATTAATCTTCGTTTGTATCTGATGGCGGCCATGTTGGTGGTATCTAAGAAAATATTTCACCAACATGGCTGCCACATCTTGGGTCAGTTATGACTCTCTTGTGAATGGCTACATTGTGAACTATTACTATTGATTCCAGGTTTATCCACATGACACGAATGTCTTCATTTACAAAGTGTATAGTTTTAAAACTCTTTGGTACATTTTTCCTTTGTGTAATATCTACAATTAGGGATGTTACACAGTCTTGCTCCTATTTTGAAAAAGGTAACTATTCTCATGTACTGCCTTGAGTGAAATACTGAAGTTGGTTTTGGCTCCCAAAATAAACTAATATTATGGTTTATTAGAAAAAATTATTTCATACTGACAATTGATACCTGCAAGTCACTATTTTTTCGTAGTACTGATTTACGTCAAAATGTATTATAAAGAAACCTGAAATTTTAGGATTTTGAGATTTTAGGATTTTTATCATCGATATGATTAGTGCAAATGATTCTTTATAGCTTATACATATGATTTCATGTAGTGCACTATGTCAGTAATAATCGCTATATATAAAGTTGCTACTATCTGCAATGTGATCTAACTATTCGGCTCTACTAAGAACTTAACTTGTTTTGTAAATTTGATTTTGGAACGATTTCGTCAATATTATTATTTACACGTGCTACAGTTCATCGCTGACCTCAAGCTTCGATGAAAATGTTTTTTTCAAACATTGGTCTTCGAATGGCTCATCAAAAGCTCATCCTTCTTTTTTGAGACACGTTTGTATTTTTTTATTGTAACTTTGTAACTCTATATTTTGATCAGCCACAAATGCCTTATTAACGTGTGGTTGGTTTAAGGCAACAGAGTGTTGAGTATATTTATCATTGACTGGAAGCACAACTAGACGACACTGGCAGCAGAATATGTAACTCTTCAAACGCTTTCTAAACTCTTTACTCTGTAGCGCATACGCGTAAGGATTTACTGCTGAGTTAAATACCACGAGTATCGCAGTGACAGCACCAATAACCTGTCCGACATGGAAAGCCTTGCTCCAAAATACAAGGACAAATACGCAAAGCGTTGGCATCCATCCGATTATGTAGATGACGCTTATTACGATTAACATCTTTGTGACACTTTTGCGGTATCTGAGAGCCACTTGCTGCGCAAGCTCAGGGTCTCCTTTGGACTGAAACCATAATGTATGGACAATCCTTGAATAAAAGAACACCATCAGGCTAATTGGTATGATACCCACCACAAACAGCCAAAACATGCTGTAAGCCTTTGGTAGCCACGGGAATGGCCATTTTTGGAAACAGCTTTGCCTAGTTATGTAATAGTCATAGCCTATGAACTCCGGTACACATATTATCATAGACATAATCCACGAAGCAACCGAGAACCACACTGCTTTTCTTTTAGTAATCCTTTTATGGATGTCATACGGGTTTACTATCGCTGAATATCGCTCGTATGATAAAGATACTAGGCAGAACACTGAAGCAAGACCACCAACCCATGTCAAGTTTCCAGATGTTATAAAAGTACATAGATATTTTCCAAAATCCCCTGTTGGATGTGATATCAGTTCCGTCAATATGTACTTTGATGTCATTCCTATGGCAACCGTAATGTCACACAGGGCTAAATTGACCAGAATAAGGTTCATAGCAGTGCGCATGCTCGGGTTACGCAGCACTACTAAACAAACCAGTATGTTTCCAAAGACATCCGCAAACACGAATAAACTCAAGATAGTGAGGACTGTTATCCGAGCAGGCGGAGAATTAGCATAGATGGGCATTGGTAATTCTGTCAGGGATTGTATATTTATCTAATGTTGTAAGGTTTGATCCACGGCTCCCTTTAAATTTTATCTTCGCTATGGTGCCAGGTTTCCTAAATGAAAAAGAAAGAAAAAAGAGATAGGATTATCAATGTAATAAATTCGTCTTTCGTGGGATTCTAGTGAGCGAAACTTATCCGATCAAAAATGCTCCATTGTGAAAACTAAAAGGAAGTGGAATTTCGCAATAGACTCGTTAACAGCAAAAGTACTGTTATTGGTCTGTGTTTTGTTCTGTGTTTGTTGATTCGCCTTGCAGTTATCAAATATTATGACGATGAAACATGTTACGAAATGTTCATTAAAAAACTGAAATCCTTCAAGCTTTAGTTATTTTAGTGAACTTCATTACCTCGGAGAGAGAGCCAGCCGTTCGTTATTTGACTAAATCATCACCGTACGCGTAATTAGCTCAAGTGCAATTTTTCTGAATACCGTTTACCAAAAACTTGATCTACTTGAAGCCGGTTTGATTCAAAGAATGTACAATTCTACTGCCAGACTAGCAACGCATGATAATAATTCAGAGGTTTACCGAATTATATCGCTGTACTAGCATACTCTGTTTTCATTTTTAGTTATTGTTTTGCGTCGATTTTAAGAAAACCCGTTGAGGTTGTGACATTTCAGACCACCAAGAGTGAAACGCAGAATTTTGGACAAAAGAAATTAGTGTAAAAATTGAAAGGTTGTGATAACGTGCTGTGCGAAAAGTCATTGTCACTACTGACTCTTGCAACATCAGGTTTTTTTTTGTTTCAGTTAAATAAACTTTCATCTTCATTTCTTTCAGTTCTATTTTGTCTATTGTCTTAAGAGGGGTAGTCCATAAATATCACCTGAGGGGTCAGTGCAAAATGCGAAAATCGAAATCAAGAATATAGGCCTTAGTGAGCTATGACTGTTGTATAAGTTTTACTTCGATCTGATAAATATATATTTTAAGAGAACTGCGCCGAAATCCATTTTTCGGGATAAGTTCCGGTTTCTTCACGCGATTTCACCTCATTCGAAAATATCCTAAACAACACAAAATTTGACTTTCTTTGACAAACGAAATAGTTTTGTGATTGTGGAATATTAATCCTTATTTAGATGGATTTATTTAGCATTTTGCATACTATAAAATATCTTTAATGATTATTACATTATTTTCATTATTTTTCATTTTTCTTATCCTATATTGCAAAGGTATAATATCTCCAATGGTCAATTTACACAAATTAACTACTATAGGGGCAACTAGCTATGCTTAATCTTCACTTTTATCAAATAAAATTTGGGGGCGCCCGAAATTTCGAATCATGGCAAGAATAAACGTAACCCCTGTTTACCCACAAAATAATGGCAACTAAGTCGCTTGCGGTCACGCTTTATGCGGAAGGAAAATTATTTGTTCCATTTAGCCGCTTATTAAGAGACAAAAAAATTAATTAGGTAAAAGATAAAACGTTTTTTGACATTCTGATAAAGTTTTAAAATATTTGCAGTATTATTTTCCATCATTTTAAGACAAACATGCTGAGTAGTATTGTTGTGTCACTCCATACTTAAGGTTTCATCCAGTGATTTTCGGTAATTTTCGATATGTATTGGCTTTATAAAGCTTCAATCACGATTTAACAAGTTCCTTACTTTACAGTATGAACACCTTTTACCTTATTATACTTGATTTGTAGAGAATCAAAACGTTGAAGACAGTATAGACTGCAAAGAGTTGAGTTATATTCGCATATTTGCCACAGCAAATATTTTAAAACATATGGCAAACATTCTAAAACTTTAACTTCAAAACTTCGGAGTTTTCTTTGGTTTTCGACCTTCTCAAGGCTTACCTTAGATAAAAGTTTGTCCTCAGATATTAAATCTATCTTTTCAGTTATCTTATATATATACATTAGATATGTATAGTATACGTTCTTTGCTTTCACTCTCCTTTCTTTTAGCAAGTTTCATTTGCCTCGTCTTTCTTCCAACGTTCTCGACGAAAAACCTTAACCGTAATGTTTACTCTCATGCAGTCTCACCTGTTATTCAGCATTCAGAAGACAAGCGCATTACCAACTGACTTTCCCTTCAAACACTCAAGTGTACTATCATATATCATAGTTCCGAATCGTAATCTTCCATATAAGGTAATACAACCAATTAAATTGGCCCCTGTATTGAATCCTCGACTGATCGAGTCTTGACAGATTCCTACCGTTAGTTGTGAGAACACCCATTGTCAGAGTGAGTATCGTTGCATAGGAGGTCCTCTTAACAAGATATAATCATTTTCGTTATGATAGCTTTATTTTTTCTACCGGAGGGTACTTTTTTAATGACGTCCCAAATGTTTCATCGCTGGACAGCTGGCAACGGTTTCCTGGCAAAAACACTTATCCTTCAAAATAAGTTCCTTAAAATACAGCTTTGAAGAATATTGCAAGTTATCAATTATTTAAAAAAATTGCTATTGTTATAAAATATGATTCTTCAATGTATTACCGGAATATCCCGGCACTAAACACTTATATTGAAATTGGTAAAATGAGTTTTCCTCAGCTAAGATTGATTGGTATCTTATACTGATCCGCCTTTGTAAATTGTTTTTATTTTTTGAACAGCTATCTTCGATTCTTTTTACTCTGAAAACTCGTCTTACAAAAGATAAAGAAAGTTAAATGTCAAATTCACGAGTTTCGGTTCGTCTAGACAATAATCATAATGATAATCGTCTTTGGATCTCAGCATTCTACTATATACGAAATTTCGTTTAGTAAATATCCAAAACTTGCGTTATTAGTTGCAGTCGAGCATAGGAAATAAACTTGTGTGCACAAATGAAAAATATGGTTGCATCGTTTCGATCAAATAGCAATGTACTTTTAAAAACTTCAAACTTCACTTTCATTTTGTTTTACTTATTTAGAAAATATAAGTAGTGGACATTAATTTCACACTTAAATCTCTTAAATTTGGTAGCATCTTATCATGAATTCTAAGTCTTAATTTCTTTCTTGGTCGCTTAGAAACCTCTCTGAAATCTTAGATTCGAGTTTAGTCAAATAACGTCAACTTGCCTTAGAAATCTCGTTTGGAATCTTAGATTAGAATTCAGTTAAATAATGTCAACTTGCTTTCTGAACAAAGCAAATAAATAAAAACCTGACACTCGTGTTCTAGCTAAGAGGTTAGAAAGAAAAAGAAAAAGAAAAGAAACAGAAAAAGGACTGAAATTTAAAGGAATGGAAAGGAAAAGAAATAAAGGGACACGAAAAGAAAAGAAAAAAAAAGACAGAAAAAATAGCTGGAGGGAGAAAGAAGAAGACAAAAAGACAAAAATATTCGAAAAGGCTTAACGTAGTATATCTCACTGTATACTAATAGAAATATGGGACCTTCCATTTAAATTATGCCAGAAGATATTTTGACAAATGCAATTGAATTAAACAATATTTCAGAATACTCACTACAAGAAGTATACACTTATTTCAATTAAGTTAGTCACCTGAAAAGCTAAAAAGCTAAGGCCGACAAGGATTATTGGTAGATTTGTTTTACACGTTCAACCGCTTGATAACTGTTCATCGGCTTGTGAATCTTTTACCGGTTACAGTCTCACCTCTTCTGAGCATCATCGAGCTGAAGTTTGTATAAAAAAGCTTTGTATATATGTGCCTCCTTGATAGTTTCCCATGATGCTCAGTAATCTCAGCTTTCTAGGTTTTTGGTGACTAACTTTATTGAAATAAGTGTATAAGATATATCATGTGTTGTAACATAGTGATAAACTTACGATTATCGTTGTTTAAGTTGCTTTTTTTCACTGTCTAGCACCTATACATATATCCATTCAATCCAGAGTATCCATAGACAAGAGAAGAACCTTGAAAACAATTTCAGTTTTCGATTATTTCCTCAAATTAAAACTCAATTTTTGGCTTCAATTGTCATTATTTGAATTACCAACAGAACAATAATAACTTGTTTTCCTTTTTCAAGAAAATGTGTAGAAATCAGTGTTGCGATTATTTTGCTTGAAGCCAAAAGAGTCTCAGACCTCGTCCTTGATAGCTCTAAAATATACGGCCTATATTTCTCCCTGAGCGGTGTCAATAGTTCACAGTTCGTATAGCCACCTTGAAGTAAATATGAATATATGAATATATTATGTACTTCTTTAAGTATCTTCGTTCATGTTATTCTTATACTGAATTAGGGTCTCCAAAATTCGCAGGCTAAAAAGAGTATGTTTAAATTAGTGGAAAACTACGAAGTCTGAATTTACAGTAAGTAAGTTCAAAGCTCACAAAGATATATTTTTTTAGTTTTAAATCGAAATTTGGTATGAAAAAAACATTCATTGTAAGCAAAAGATGTCCTACCACCAAAGGTTCTTTCTTACAAAATTCAAATGAATCGAATCTTCGCGAATTTTGAATGCTTATTTCTTTTCTTTTTCCTGCTATGATAATTATGTTTCAGTTCTACCTATTTCGAAATACCTGAGCTCATTTACTTCATCCCTCCTATTATATGTCCGCTTTACTGGTTCTCACGCTAAACTTTTCAAGATCTTTTTCCTTTGTTCTTTACTTTTCCTTGATTCCTTTTTTCCTTTCTTTATGAAAATCCAAGATTCCAATTCAATCTGTGCAACAAACCAATCCAATCCTTGCTGTGTTTGCTGTTCAGGGATCCGAAATAAGAAAAAGCGAAAAATTAAATCGCATCACTGAAATTACTGTTGACACCTTGCATAGAAATTATCGGTATTTATTTTTTATTCATGAAATCGACATTTCCGGACTGTATATTTCCCAAATATTGTATGGCATTAATCCAGGCTTTAAAATAATCATATGCTAGTTTACTGTTCTGACGTAGACCAAACTACTCCATAGGTACCTTTTCAAAAGCAATTTTCTTTCTGGCATGATCCAAAAAAATGGAAATAAAGTTATAACTTTTTCAACAAGACCAATGTGGTACAATTAAGAAGATGCGCAGATTGGAATTATAAATAAAGCCTTTATTTGCATTCTGCTCATTTCTTTGAATTTTAAAATAAATCGGCTTGATTGGGGTTTTCTTGGCGTTAATTTCTCATGGCTCATGGCTAGATCGGAAAAAGTCTATGGTGTTTTAAACCTAGTGTTAAGTATGTGTATGGGGAGCGCCGGGCCTCGCATATACCAAATCTTTTGGGCTAAACCACCTCAAACAATTCTCAAATTATACATGATGATAACACCAAAAGTGTGCTCAAAATGGTTCAGTAGGAGATAAAGAAAAGGGAAAAAAAGGGAAAAAGAGAAAATTAATAAAAACATGAATTGATGAAGGCAGTCACCAGTGCAACCAAAACGTCAAGCTCTTTAGGTGGCTCCACTTGGTTTTATTCGCGCGATACCATGCAACTTCAAATCGCAAATACTCGGACGCAAACAATCCAATGCTAATTTTTTTAGGGGTTTCAAAGGAAAGACGAAATTTTTGAATGAGCATGTTTTAAGTGAAATCTGAATTAATATAAGATTGCTGTTAAGCGTTGGTGCGTTTACTTCATTGCCTATTTTCTCCATTTTTTGACCTAGGTTTTTAAATTGCTTTTATTGGAGGATAAGTAATCTGCTCAAGGTATACAGAAAATTTGAAGATAATCTGTATGAGCAACCCCTTCCGAATCTACAGTTGTTTTCGTAAAGAATTGTTTCAAAGCCTCTTCTAAAGGTCCGGGGGAGTAGCACGTAAATGTTCCGAAAATTAACTCAGCCGAACTTCAATTGAATAATCTTTAAGGGACTTGTAATTACTGGTTAAAATTGCTTTTTTTAAATCCCGAATGTGAAGTATAATATTTTTACGAATTGCTATAGGTGTCTCCTATAAAAATTGGTAAAAATATAATACTTTCCATACGATTATCAGTGAAAAAAACTGTAACCAGTAATTATCAGACCTTTAAGGGTTATTCCAGTAAAGTTTCAGCTGAATTAGAATTCGGATGACTTACGTCTTAAAAAGTGTAAGCATGATAGAAAAAGGCAAATAATAAAAGAACTAAAGTGATTTCATGAACGAGGACGATATTTAATAGGTAGCAAAGATGTAAATAAGGTATGGTTGGCAGGTTGTGTTTAAGTGTCCCTACTTAGATACAATCACAGCCAAAATAGAATTATGACTGATCAACTGCGTTAGTCAACGGGTGCAAAAGACGATGACACGGAACGGCTCGGAAATGATTAGGCAGTATTCTCATTGTCACTTAATAATAACTCAATGTGATTTCAGGTGCATGCTCGTTTCTAATTTATCCTCACGTAGAGAAAAAATACAATTAGATAGTTTAAAGACAAGGCTTTTGGGAAACATTTCAATTCCAGAAATAATTTCGGGACGACGGAAATAAAAAAATTAAACTGCTCGAGTAAAAATGTAGCCTTGGTTTACTATACTTACTATACTTTCGTGGGGGCAACTGAATTAAATAAACCTATAAGCTTGAGCAAAAATTCTGTGGGGTATACGTAAAGTTTGTGACATTTTACAAACAAGATATATTTTAAAGCATGATTGCGGTTTTTCTATTAAAATCGGCCTTGATGTATACTAAATTTTGCACTTACCTTTGGAGAAAAGACTCTGGTACAAAAGAAATCTTTAGCATAGTAAATAAGGCTGTGTAAACAAAAAGGTTAAACTTTTCAAAACGTTTTCCAAGATATTATCAAAACCATACTAAGTAATCTAGGCCTTACCCCCTGATCACAGTGGACCAATGTGAGAGTGCTGTGGAACTCCAAGGTGATTAAAACTCTTTCCCGTAAGAAATCTAGGAATTTGTTTTGTTTTTCTCGTGTCAGTTTAATTCGCTTTTCGTTTCCCGACGACAGCTAGATGTTTCATTAGACTTTTTGAGAGAGAAGATTAAGCGAAAAAGATAAGCTGTTGTTTTAATTTTGCAAATTGATTGCTTTTGTACAAATATTTCATTTATTTTTCAAAGTAATAACTCTACCTGAGAAACTAGCAATTCTTTTAGGATACTATCTGAAAAAGAGCAAATAAAGTATCAGAAGATCATTAGACGATCAAACAAGGTTAAGGTAGAAAATAAATTAATTCGAGGAATAGAATATTTTGAATGAGTTTTTGGTTTTCATTCATTATATGAAAAAGGAAGATGGATAGGAAGACGGAAGGAAGAATATAAGAAAAGAAAAGAATAGAAAAAGAAGCAAAGCAAAGCAAAAAAACAGGAAAGGAAAGGAAAGCAAAAAAAAAAACAGGAAAGAAAAAGAAAAGGAAAGGAAAGGAAAGAAGAGTAAGAGAAAGAAAAGGAAGGGAAAGAAAGGGAAAGAAAAGAAAGGGAAAGAAAGAAAATGAAAGAAAAGAAAAGAAAAGAAAAGAAAAGAAAAGAAAAGAAAAAAGATTGCAAAGCAAAGCAAAGCAAAGAAGAGAAAAGAAGAGAAGAAAAGGGAAGGAAAGGGAAGGGAAGGGAAGGAAAGGAAAGGGAAAGGAAGAGAAGGAAAGGAAAGGAAAGGGAAGGAAAGGAAAGGGAAGGGAAGAGGAGAGGAGAGGAGAGGAGAAAAAAGGAATGGAAACATTTTTTCACAGTCTAACTCTAATAATACTCAACTGACCATCCTTCATATCTTTCTTTCATTAAATTCCCGTTGTTGATACTTGGTAGTCGCTTGTCACACGATGCTTAATAACTTGTTAAACATGCTACACAAGATAAAAATTACACCCTTTTCCCAACATGTTATTCTTTCATAATCGATCCAGTTCAGTTAGAATTCATAACTTTGTACGAATTATAATTCTAATATTTTAAGATTGTACGTTTGCACATCAAAAGTTATAGTATAAATTGTGAAACAAGTTACTAGAAAACGAAATCCAATCCCTGCGGCTAAATATGAATTATTCGAATTTTAACCTGAACTATTCGAATTTATTCGATTTTTAACCTGAGCTATTCGAATTTTATTCGATTTTTAACCTGAACTATTCGAATTTTCTGAATTTTCGATATTTCAGTAAGTAGGTCACGCCTAGATTTTGTTGGAAACGCTCACACGGATGTTGCACGAGAAACCATGCATATTATTAATTGCTTTCCTTATTAACACTACCTAAATCCCCTGTCTCTTTACGATACAATACAACCTTTACTTTACCTTTACACAACCTTTATTTACTCTTATTCAGTGAATAACAAAGCTCTGAAATAAAAGAATAGTGCGTTTGAAAATCCTGATAAAAAACTGCTGAAAAATTATAAGAAAATATTCATTGATGGGTGTTTTTGTTTTAATTTTGAGAAGATTTGTAGAACATAGATCACAATGAAAAACAAGTGCTCGCTTGAAATCATCTTGCAGTAGGGTCTCTTTTTGGTTCATTATATTTAATGCATAGTTAATATAAAGAGTTTTATAGAACAAAGAGTTAATAATGTGGAGATCATAGTAAATGGAGCGGAATGGTTGGGAAACCTATTGTTCTAGGTTTTTGTTCGACTTTAACCATTGTTATAATGACGTTGACCGTGCACAGAAAAGAAGAAAAAAACACAAGAGATTGTAATGACATAAGCTAGTATATGATTCAGACAACATAATATACTTAAAGCGATTCGGAGTTTTTTTCAATATCACTAAGAATAGGCCATTTGCATTATGGCGTCATTTTACTACCACTACCAAAATGCTTGGTGAATTTTTTTTCTTATTCAAATTTGTAGTTCCTCATGGGAATAGTGAGACAATTGGTGCTAATTAACAGAACAAAAGACAGTGTGCAAGTCTGGTACTGGTAGTAAATGACTCCATAATGCAAATGGCCTATTTTTGCATATATTTCCTTTATCATAGCAACGCATTTTGCTCAAAAGCACGATGTAAGCATGATCGACCAATCATGATCTTAGAGAACGGTAAAAAATAAATATTCATCAACCAAGATGGATGCCAAGAAAGCGCTCGAAGAAACCTCAGAGGAAGAAGAAGAAAAAGAATCTTTGAAGCAAGCGGAGAAGACTGATATAATTGGGTTTCTATGTATCGCAGTCCTCACGTACATTATTTATTCTTCAGTACTTATCTCAGCACAAGATATCCTCGCTTCGACTGGTATTCCATCAACCTCGATAATCCTGTGTTTCAACACTCCATATTTCATCATGACTTACTTCTTCCTTATTACATCGATAAGCTGTCCCTGATGAACAAAGCTATAGCTCTTCTGTTCTTTTTGGTGCCGGACTACTACTAATAACACTTATACCTAATCCTGGTCTACGACTTATAGGAGTCGTTGTGTCTTCTCTTGGAATGGGTACTGCTGAGATTGGTTTTCTATCTGCAACGTCCTTGCATCAAGAATTAACAGTACATTCTTTCACTTCTGGGACTGGTATTGGATCTGTCATTGGTACAAGTTATATCTCAGGTAATTATAGAATGATTTTAAATGATCTTTTCTCTGATTTTATTGAGCTTAGTAGGATATTATAATTAGTAGACTGGCAGTGTTTGGTGTCCTTTTGGTGTGGATATATGATTAACATTGGCATACTAGCAGCAGCACATACTAAAATGAAAAATCTACGACATAATAATAAAGTGTATGAGTATCGCAGTGATGTCGGCCAGAGTTCCCCATCGGCGTGCTGGGAGAGGGGGGAATCTCTTTAGCTTGATCACCCAGGAAAAGTCTTACTTGCTTTGGGTTTTATTGTTCAGAATCATGTATTGTCATAAGGATTACTGTTGTCTCGATATGGAACTCAACAATCTTTAATTTTTTTCCCCCTCATTCTCGATTTTTTTGTCGTATCTAACAATAAATAAAATTGGACCATAAGCTTTAAGGGGGTTCCTTAATCCCCATTCCTTCGGCTTCTTATGTAATAGAGTGCAAACAATATAACCGTGAAACTTTGTAATACTAAATAGCACAACTTCATGCAAAGTCCATTGTTTTCCATTGTTTAATTAGCACTATTTTGTACTACTTAGTAATTAGTGTTTCACGGATTAATTGTTTGCACTCTACTTCATTTCAATAGATGATGTATTCGAATATAAATTATAATATTAACTTTATTCAAACACTTAGCAAAGAAATAAAGTGTTTTTCAAAACACTATAAATCTGATATAACTAATAATAATCTAATATAATTACAGAAATGTTGCCTGTGAGAACTAAAATGGTGACTTTATAATTAATAATTATAGAAGTATTACAATAAATGGTCTGAACCCAGGTGAATGGATCTTTTTCAAAGTAACAGTATTTCTCGAAGAAATAATATTTATATTATGATCATCCGGGTGGATGTAATCCTTAGAAGGACTGTTTGATGTGACTGACGTTTCGACAACCTGTGCGGAAGTCATCTTCAGAGTCAAGTGAAGAAAAAAGTCAGATATGGGTCTTATTTATACTGCCACAATAAACAATAGAAGTGTATAAATATACAATTATGACCAGACTACTATATCAGAATCAAACAGTTATATTATGAATACAAATCAAGATCAGTTGGCCAAATCTGCATACTGAACATCCAGACAAAACGTTTGGACCATAACATATCAGTACGGTATCTAAATTCGTCGTCGGCTTTAATAGTTTTAATCGTACTACATACGGCAGTAGCTTAGCTTAGTAAACCTACGAAACTTAGCCATGAATTATCCGTGTGAAAAGGTGGTGGTGAAAAGTTTGGTTATGAAATTATGAATCATTAATGAGAAAAAAAACATGACCGAAATCAATCACCCACTCACAAGAGAAGTGGGATACAAAATATTCCTTATTTGCATTCAACTTAAATAAGAAGTTCCTCTATCAAACTCACTCTAATCATATAACTGATGATGATGACAATAATATTTTATTTTTGTTTGTTTAGGTATGACGACTTTATTTTGCGTCAATCCTAAAACTACCTTGCAGATCTTGTTAGTTATCCTACCACTCATGCCAGTAATAGCCTGGGTAATAACAAGAAAGCACTCCCCTGGACAAGGCGCGGCCACTGCACGTGGAAATGACGTAAAGTTTACGCGTATTGGCGAAGAGACGCAAAGTCAAGATATGCATATTCATCTGACCTGGAAGGAAAAGTTTCTAGCAGCCAAGAATAACCTGTTCTTGGCTGTACCTCTATTTATTGGACTATTTTCTGACTACCTCACAATGCAAGGTGTCGTCACTACCATTGCATTTGAGAATTCACCATTCGATCCCCGCAATCATTTCCAGTATTACACACTGTCGTTTTGGCTGGGAGAAATTATTGGCCGCTCATATGGGCTCGTTTTACTGTCATTCAGGCCATCATGCACTGTTGTAACGGAGAAAACCTGGATTCTAACAACGATTATTGCTTGCAACCTGATATTATTAATCTTCGAAAGCTGGTATCGATTTATGCCGAATTTCTGGTTCATTATAGTCTTAGTCATTACCTACAGGAATGGCAGAGGGAGCACTCTACCTCAACACCTTTGCTGTGGCGGGAATGGATAACCACGCGCGCTATAAAGAATTTTCCCGCGCTTTTTTGACTGCGGCGTTGCAAGGTGGCATCGTTACGTCCGGCTTATTGGGTCTCGTGGTTGAATCCCAACTGCAAGGACACTGCCGCACTGTTCTCAATCAGGGTGAATATTGCTTCACGCGCTTGGCTCATGGACAATGGAATTCTACATCATCCTGTTTAACAAAGAACTAAAGCACGACATGACTGATGATTGCGCAGAACACATTGTCAGAATTAAGAGTTGTTCAACCACCGAGTATAAGAGCACCGCTTCTTTATGGGTGGGAAACTTATTGTACTAACTTACAAACATGAAGACCTTATGACATGTCAAAACATTGAAATGGCTTGCTATTTTCTACCTTCAATTCAAATGCGTATTTACGGCTACGGTAAGACTGCGCCGATACGGCACGGCTACGAATTTATCGTATAGCAATCAGTACGAAACCGCGCTATTAAGTCTCTTATTATACTAACTCTTGTATCAGTTTTTCATATTTATCAATTTTTGAATATTGAGTATAGTAATATATCTTTTTGCCGAGTATGGTACTGGTGGGTTTGAAAAGGAATTACTTATTTTACTTATTGTAAAAATAATATGAATCTTTCGTATCGTATTGAGTTTTTTGTAAATTAACGCGCACTTATTATATTGTGACATATCAAACTTTACTCTATATCGTTGTTAGTGTCGAAATGGGAGTTCGAGAAAGCTCACTCCATATATGGTATGATCAATTCCATATTTGGATTGTGGACGGAAAAGCGGCAAACGCAAAGGCCGTAGTTTTAAAACGAATTCGACATGAACATTTTTGAAGAAGAAAGTAAAATAAAAAAGACAAGTAAAAGGAGAAAACTTTTGAAAATCGAGGAAGTTTTGGAGGAAAAGAAGTGGAGGTTCTAGTCAATGGCTGCTAAGCTCTTCCCTAGCCCTTTTCTTAAAGAGCGACACAGAAAAAATACGACACATGTTTTTTTTATATGTTTCACTTTTATACTCACATTGATACATAATAAGGCACCATTGTTATCACTATCAATGTTATCTTTTATCAGAATTTTCCCGCTGAGTTGACCTTCAGTACGAACTCAAGGTTGACCAATCAGAATTGAGGATTTATGAAATACAAGTTGTTCCTTCTCTTAATTGATCGTAAACTCTAGTCAAACTGATGGCTAAACTTTACTCAGATCAGTGAACAAGAAAAAGTCCACTTAATATATAGTTAAATGTTCTTTAATATTCAATTTTACAGTTGTGTTCAGTGAGTATAGATAATAGTTCCAAGTCGAGGCTGGCGTTTCCCGATAGCAAAACTAATAATATACACTTTACCATGTGCAGCAACTCTAACCTTGGCTTGGAGATATTATTCGTGGCTACTGAATGGAAATTAAAATTAAAATGGAGTATTATCTTAGCTTGCGATCTTTTTTCGTTTGTTACAGTTTCTTAATTTGTTTCCTAGTGAAGAAACACAAATATGATAAGATTGGAATGTACATGTAAATGAGAAGTTTGCACCTCTAGCGTTACATTTTACATATTAGTTCAATACCAATAAGATATCCTCATTCAAGACAGCATCTTACCTCAAATAGTAAAAGTTGAAAGCTTCAGATTGAAATTCAGTAAATGAAGAAAGGTATTGAAGCCTAAATATTGCACATTTCCGTATGGATTCAAACGTCTACGTTGTTGCTCACGTGACAGGCTTATGTACTTATCTAGATTAGCCTTGGATAATCGTTTTTAGCTTAGTAAACAATATCATAGTTGATCAAGCAAAAAATTATCATACTCACATATATATATAGTGCAGTTTTCGTATGAATGTGACAAGTTCACGGCACGAACTCGGTCGTGACACAGCAAGGACCAATCACATTGCACGAGAATTTACTCTCCATCCAATCAAATACCCGGAACACGGCATAAACACGGCGCGGACACGGTCACGCCAAGATCACGGCATTCTTAGACTAATCATATTGCGTGTGAAAAAAATCAACTAATTAAAAATCTAGAAAGTATCACGGTCACGACACGCCACGCTTACGGCACTAAGCTTTTCACAGTCATACAAAAACTGCACTAACATATATATATATATAGTAAAGATTGGATTACAGACGAGACATTTCCAATCTTTACTATATATCTATTGCTCTGCATCCCTACGCATCGAGCACTGTTTCACCAGTATAGACCACATTACATACTTTGTTATATATATATATATATATATATATATATGTTATTACAAGTTTTTTGGTATCCTTAAATATCTACATTCAGTGAGATCCCTTGTAAGAAGTGAAACGTCTACAGATAATCTTTCCTTGGAACCATTTTTCTTTTTAACTATTTTTTTCCTTTTTGTCTCTTTCTCAAGTTCCTTGCGCTTCGCTTTGTTGCTTTCTTGTGTATAAATACTCGATAATGTAACAGGTGGTAAGATTTCAGCTAGGGGCTTCTCTTCTTGAACTTTCTCCTCTTCCACCCGGGACACCCCTCTTCTCTGTGCATCCAAAATTCGTTTCTCTAACGCTACACTTTCTGATTTCCAGTAGTTTCGTCTGAATGATCCATTTTCTGGACATAAATAAAATGGCTTCTCTTCGTACAGTTTTGGCCTCGGTTTTGCTTTTTCTAACTGAGGGAAACTTTCGGATAGCCTTCGGATATCTTCGGCATTGAGTCCAGCTTCCTTGTGGCTTGAGATAAAATCAGATTTTCGTCTTGCAAAACGAGGTGAATTCGTTACTGAACATGCATGCAGGTAATTTGGCAGACTTCGCCTCTTCGTTTCAAATGGATGCCTCCCAAATTTTCGAGCTGCAAGAGGGGAGTTCATTGGGCTATGTTGGAGTAGCTGTGAAGCTAGTCCTCCTCGTAATTCTTTATCAAGAGTTCTTGACCCTCGTTCCTTAGGACGTAAACACAGTCGGTCATCCTTTACTAAGGTTCCCACATCTTCACATGTCAAAGATCGCGCTCGAAAAAATCCCAAATCTTCAATTTTAGTATATAACTTCTTTTTGCTACTGGTAACCGAATGTTCTTGCGGTTGTTCGTTTTGGCCAGTTAGCAGGTCCTCTTTCTCCTTTTTCTTTGACATGTAGCTCATATTTAACTCTAGCACCTCTGACTTAAGAGTGTTGTATTCTTTAGGAACTTTTCCGCTGTTCTTAACCATTCCACGAAAAAGAAAATTTTGCCAGTCTGTCAAAACTGAAAATAGCTTCCCTTGAAATATGAGTAGAATATTTGAATGTGATGAGTTTCTATCTTTTCACAGACTTGTTTTGATTAAGAACTTTACAGAATTAGTTGTTTCGTGCTGCAAACTCCAAACTAACGTTCGTGCTGCAAACTCCAAACTAACGTTTGTATAGCGAGTGGTTTAGATAAGCTGTCCCTAGGGGTTATTTATTTCTATGGTCTTGACAAGCAGTGGCTGAAGGTACGTGTAACACGTGGTATAACTAACCGGCACTGAGCACGATCATCAGAACAAAAGCAACTATTTAATGATCTACAATCCACACTGATCGTAATCCACAAGAGATTTACAGTAATCGTTGTTTGACGTCATCATTATTATATTCACTTGATAAAAATACTAATGAGTAATATCCACTGACACGTCAATAATAGCTCTGGATAACCTGTCCTAATACATCACGACACTAGAAAATAACTATACTAAGTATTCTAACTGACTTTGGATTTCCAGAAATTACGGATTATAAAGCTAGTGACGTTTATTTCTTAATAGCTTCAAGTAATTCGTTCCCGGAAAAGATGATTTCGAGATTATCTTTTACTTGTGCGTGATAAAATCAACCCGGTTATTATTATTTCCTGCGGTCACGTAGCCGAGATGGGGTTCCACTACCGTTCAGCGTTATGTTAATATGGTATAATATGATCGATTCGGGGGGGGGGGGGGGGGGGGGTTGACTCCGGGAAAAAAGTACCGTGGATGCTCGTCGTATCTCTTAGGGGTAAAAATTCACGATTTGGTATCTTTTAGGGTGTTAAATGCGAATTTTTGAAAACCAGCATTTTCTGGTATCTCTTAGGGATGTCGGAAAAGGAGAGAAGCGTGCATCGTTATGGCTTATCCTAGGCGCCTTTAATTTAATGTTTTTTGTCGTGGTATCTCTTAGGGGTTAAAAATCATTCAGCCAAGCCATTTTTAAAGACTTCCGGTATCTGTTAGGGGGCATTTTAAAAATTTCCGACGAGCATCCCCGGTACTTATAAGTAACCCCCCCCCCCCCCCGGTTAAAACTATGAATTTTACAAGATTTGCTGGTCAATATTTGACCCGGTTCGGACAATGGCAATATTTATAATCATGTAAATGTTAAGGAAGCTCTCATGAAATCTGATGAACTTTGTTTGATTGCATGTCATGGATAAAATTAATCATCATCTTTATCTTCTTTATCTTCTTTTCTTTTCACCAAACAAGTAGGTACTTATTGGCGTCAAGTGGTGCCTCTCCTCTTCGTCACGACATATCCTTCTTGACATCTTAGGATGATATAGCTTATGACTGGATTTACTCACGGTAATGTACCGCAGAGTATTTTGTTATGCTCTAACCATGCCCTTCATTAGATTGCATGTGGTATCAGTGGATCATTAAGAAAAAAATAAAATAGTGTTTCCAATAATTGGTCTTATCAGGACTTCCTAACATTTATCAGATTTCTAAGACCCCAAGAATTCGTTACTAGAGGATAGAAAGTTAACATTCAAATTTTGAGTTGATTTCCCCGCACCATAGTTATTATACAAATTAGTATAAAACAAGCCTGAACTGAGTTGTTGAAGGTTACCGATGAATCCAGAAACGTCATACCAACGGATCGGGCACTTAAAAAGGCTGCTTGTAAAAGAGCCAAGTAGGCAAGTTTATATAGTTCATATCATTCCTAATGATCAAATGTATCGTTGACGTCACAACTATCAAACTCGAGCTTGGGTAGCTTCCTGCGCTGCAGAGCATTGAGCAGTACACTGTTTAGCACGTAGACTTGGTTTCAATATTCTTAGAAGAACGTCATTCACCACTAACGGAGCACTAAATCAATAGCAAAATCATGCAAAGCTTAGATAGATTTACTGCGCAATGAGCAAGCTAGCACCGAGTAGTCTGAAGAGCTGATTTCCATGAATCTCGGGTTGTGCTCTGATCGATGTCATTCAACGTGGAGATTCAGTTACCTTGACTCGACCCTGTTATATAGGTAAAAAGTCGTGATGTGACAATAGGACAAGTGCGTGCAAGGTACTTAGTATTCGTTCTCTCTCTCTCCTGTTAACGCAGGTCGCGAAGAAATCTATGTAAACAATGATTCCAAGAGCTCTTGAGATTGTCATGGAGAAAAACACCCGACGAGCTATTTGATACCTTAAGAACTGGATAAGACGATCCTGTTTGATCTATCCAAACTTAGAACGCTTAACTAAGCCAGAGACCACTTCATAAGACCCGTCATTCTGTTGCGCTGTTCATAGGGAAAGGAAATTACTAAGAGTGACAATGGAGAGGAATACCTTAAGAGCAACTACCCCTCTTGTATCAGATAAAGTGGCAAAGACCATCATAGCAAGAAATGCACTTTATGAGAAAGAGTTAGCAGACGTCTATAAAACAGTAGAGAAAGAGAAGAAGCTACTGCGCGGTAAATTTTCAAAAGTCAAAGAAAGACCTGATAAGGAGCATAGAACTTAAGGAGTCTGCAGACTTGCCAAGCAAGAACGTCAGCGTTCTCGAGAAAGACAGTTCTGGAGCTGTGTTCGAAACCGAATCCCGAAGTCGAAGCTCTTCGTTACCAACAGGTTTGAGCTTGCGACGTGCAAAATTGCATTTGAGTAGATCTTCATCACTGTCGATTGAAAAAAAAGCAATCCGAATTGGCAATTTTAGTGCGCGGGATTGCAATTCGATGTACGAAGGGTACAGGACATCATTCGCCCTTATCGCGAAGACGTGCAATGCAGGCTGTGAAAAGTCCTGATAGCCCAACATCAGAAGTGCAGTTTAATCTCAAATCAGCGTCATTTCAGATAGAAGACAGCAAAGATGATGTTTTCGAATCACGGCAAAGCGTATTCGATGCCCAGAGCTTTGGATCAAGCCCAACAAACAGTCAGACCTCTGATACTGACTTAGACATCCCTGAGATCCTTGTATCTGAAGTTGATGGCCAACTGAAAGAATCACCCCAACGAAAAACCTCTTTAACAAAGAGAAGTTATAGCACAGGAGACTTGCATGATGTACTCTCAGATTCTAAGAAACAAACACCTTCGCCTTGCTCTTCACCGCTTTTGAGAAGAACATTAAGCTCGTGTATCAATTCTGACTCCTCACAAGAAAGTTGGACAGAATCAAGTAAAAACAAAACAAAGTATGGATCGCTTGATGAGTCGTTATTCCAAAGGTTTAACGATATGTTGTTGGAGGCAAACGTACCGCAGCGACCGAAGCCAAGACCTAAGCTTTACACTGAAGAACCGTTTTATTTGCGCAAGAAATGCGTGATTAGACGTTGCTTACAGAATAATACAGACCTGCCAGTTAAGCTGGGTGTTTGTCAAAGCCAAGGAGAAAAGCGAACCAGACGGGGAACGACCGCTGGCTGAGATTTTACCACCAATCGCGCTACCACCAATCTATACACAACAGAACAATAGAAGAAAAGCGAATGGGATGGATAGTGAAAAAAAGAATAAAAGTAAAATGACTGGGATTAAAAGAACAGATGCTGTTAAGATTGGAATGGATAATCCAAGACTTACAGAAAATCTTAATGACTGTAGATATTTACGAAATCAAACGAAAAGATCGATGACCGAGTAGAAGCCAATTCAATATGAATGTGGAATGTATATAAAACATAGCTTGTTCAGACTATGGTGTGCGCACATAAAACTTCATCCTTTCAGTTTATAGGTCTCCAATTATAGATAAGGTGTTTTAAAGCCAAATGAGTCAAATAGATCAAATCAGAGAGATTTTAAACAAACGATTGACATTGAAATCATATGGGTTCCTCATCTAAAGCACTTATTTGGTCCTTGAATCAAAAAGTATTTTCTCTACTAAATTCTATATTTGTAAGGTTTTTTTTATCTTTACATACATGAACTACTCCTAAAACAAACTGAGCGCGAGCTCGGAGCTTACTGTAAGTCTATCTCAACTGATTTACTGTTAATAAAGGCTTACATTTATATTATGACATTAAAATGGGGAGAAAGTCTTTGACCAAAGTATGGGGTGTATATACTTTTCATTTAAGAGATTCGCCAAGAAAAATATACAATATATGTACAGCAGTATCTGACCGGGAACACTCGAGTTTCGAGGCGAGTGGTTTACTGCTCAGGGTGCATTTCGCGTAGGATATTCATGTGTTCCAGTGAAGGTGACACGGTTTACCATTTTTAAAGACAAACATATTTTTACCACATGTATGAATTTTTCTCGCTTTTTGATTGGTCTAGAGCCGGGGGAGATAGGAAGACATACCAATAATCACGCGCGCGCTTAAAACCGTTTTTATTTCAAATTTTACCCTTGTTTTCGTTTTAAAATCGTTAATTTTCTGTGGAAAAAAACAAAGTCGTTCAATTCATCGGCTGTGCCTCGTGAGTCCGCAACATTTTAGCTACTAGATGACGCGAAAATCGTGGTAAATAGGACATGTCGGGAACTGTTAAATAATATAATAGAATAGAAATATGATATAAATGTATAAATATAAAAATTGATATAAAAAGATAAATATATATATACTGTATATGTTAAATAAAAGTCTAGAATTTAGGAGGAGGTATTGCTAGAAATATACATAATCGTACTCATGTCTAGGTTAACATTGATTAGGAATAGTAATGCCGGAAATTGAAACTGAGAAACTCAGATGATTGTAAAAGACGGTTCTTAAATTTTCTAAAACTAGTTAATTGATTGTATATATCTGTAAGTCTATTTCATAAAACAGAGGCTCTATAGTGAATAGAATTTTTTATGAAATATGTATTAAACCTATGATTAACAACATTATTCTCCCCTCTGGACCTAAGGTAATGTATATTTGAATCTTCAGCAATTAAACAAGAACGGTAAACGGGTGCGTGCTATTAAACATGTACAGTCAGGATTGTTGGATTAGGAGCACATCTTGCAAATTCGTGGAGGACGACCCTGGATGTTTGGATGTTTAAGCCTGAAGCAAATTCTTTATTTGCCATGGATCTCCTACGCAGCCTGTTGACGAAATTATAGCGTCTCAGATTAATCTTGCTCATCTTATGAATGATCATAGTCAGTGATTGCGCTTTCCTCGGTATAAAGAATACGCAATTGTAAAGAGAAGGTCACATTATATATCTATGCCATGACTTTAGAGCTATGAAAGTTACGCTAAATTCCTCTGACTGCCAAATTGGTCTCGGCCTTTGAGCCTCTTCCAATTTTATCACTTCTCGGAATTGTTTTTCATCCAATTATCTCCAATTTGGACAGCATGTAGTCCTATTACCTATTCTTACAGCGCAGAGCACTGGCGTAACTCTACTAGTAATACCTGCACCTCACTCATTGTCATTCTCGTATAGTTTTTCATGATTCGTAAAAACAAGATCGTCCCACAACAGCTAGTGGTAATTATTTTACGTCAAGGTGCAAATACCTTTTAGCGTTTTTTTCCTTCTTAATTTCGACGTAAGCAGTGATAATAAGATTAGATTGAACAAGCTGTAAATAACATGCTTTTCGTTTTTAAAGACATGCTAATGGTCACAGGATTCGACTAATAGCCGACTTTGAGAAGGACGCAGTCTTCTGCTTGAGGATATGCCTAGCTAAACATAAGATCATCGATCATTCATTTATACATGCATCTTCTCTAGAATTTTGTCAGACAAAGAAACACTGCTCAATAGAATGAAACGTTTCATAAAATTAGAAAACACGGGTTTTACCTCAAATTATATCCTTCTTTGCACCGCGTTTTTGCAGAGGGAGACGGGACCGACTTTCCTCTTTGCTTTGGCGTTGAACGTGACTTCGTCGCCGCCATGTTGGGTCGTAGTATTTGAGCTCATTTTTAGTAGCCTGCGTCAAACTCGGAATTTTCTTCAAAAAAAGTCTTCCAACATAGCTACCCGGCCAGTATTTATCTTTTAGCTCCTTTTTCAGGACTTTTTGAAGAATTGCGAACATCTACATCTACATTTTATTTCGCTGGCAAAATTGTTGGATATTGTCAATGAACCATAAATGTATCAAAAACAATGTACCAGTTCTTTCCAGAAACTGCTTCCTAGTCATACAAAACAATCAGCAAACTGATCATGAACGACACATAACATGTCGGATCGTATGCTGGAACAGATAGCAGAAGATAAGATCGAGAGTGCATGTCTTAGTGAGATTAAAGGGTCAATACACTAGAGAAAGGGTGAAAAAACTAATACTAAGCATTGATAAGCCGGAAAGTGCTTCAGGTAAGTCTTGTAGGGAATTTTAATCTGGCTATAAAAGTTTGCATCTATTATTCATTAACTCCCAAACATTTCCCCCATTGTGTTCAGATTTTTATTCGAAAACATTTCCACTCAATCAGCTTGATAGTGCAATTACTTATGGTAAGGCAGAAGCAAAAAAAGAAGCTGCTGAGTGGGTCCCATGTGTAAAGTAACAATATAGAGACGTGAGAGGGTTGTTAGGAAAAACACAAGTGGGAGATAGTGATACGATAATCTGGTTGATCCGCGCCGCTTGATTGTTTTTGTTTGTATGTTTCAGTAGTTTTTCAATTTTTAAAAAAGAATCACTAAATAAGCCGGCGGTAATATTGCGCTTTGTCTTGCCCTGCGCCAAAATTCTGCTATCAGAAATGTTTTTTTTTCTATATTCTTGACTCACTCTCGATTAACACGCGGCTGGATTTCGCGTGTAATTATTGACTGTATCACTATTAGTCTAATGTTGTGTCAGATCACTTAAAAAAGGAGCAAAGTTTACAAGTGTTTATCTTTTTACGCGAATTAGAGTTAAGCCCGTCTCAGGAAAAAAAAAAGATAAAGATAGCGCAATGATGTTTTTACTCATTTTTAACTTAAGTGATCATCAAAGGGATAATCGCTAAGTTTTGTTCTGAATCAACACTGTTGTTCCGGATTCATTAACTTCCTACAGTAAAAACAGAGTTTGTACTTAACTGACAGACAGACAGACAAACCATGTCGTAAAGTATGACGTAGGGTATACGCACTATATAAGCACTAAATTTCTTTAGTCTGTCGATCTTTTCACCAACCAGGTCCACGGAAGAGTAAAAGGCATTTGTATAAACGAATATTTCGGTCGCACACGTAAAGATGACGCATTTACTGCCCCAGGCAGAACCGTTGATACTATGTCAAGTGTTAAGGCCAAAGTTTTCGCAAATTAGCTGGTATGAGCAGAGGCTGTACATGATACATTCCGCTCTCAAAAGCCTCAGTGTAATTAAGCATCTCATGATAACTGACTTGTGTTTTGGTAGTAACTATAATATATGGCAAATAACCGTATGTCTTTTTCTTATTCTCTACTTTCACATCCCCAGTCCCAAATTGAAAGGTTTCTTAATTGAATTTATACTATACCTGCTTTTATCTGTACAATACTGATTATCAGTTTATTCCAGTTATTCAGAGTTGCGTATACAGATCATCAAGAGTTTTGGTCTTGCAGAAAATGTATTGACTTACGAAAAAACGTTTAAAATTTACGTCTTCAAGCTTCTATCTTTTTTCTGTTTTTTTTTTTTTTTTTTTTTTTTTTTACTTTTTCATATTATTTTTGGATACCAAACAAGGCATTGTCAACATTGCTTGATCAGCCTTCAGCAAAAAAAGTGGGTTTTTACCCTCTGGTTACCCCCCAAAGACGCAAAGGATCATGGAGATGTGAAAGTAGAGAATGGACACTTTGACGAGCTTTGAATCCCAAACAAGTAAAACTGATCATGTGATCCCAGATTAAAAAAGCTTAACTTATTTTTCGACCAGTTTTATCCAGAAAAAAATCAATTATAGTTTAAAAATTGTTTTTTTTTATTTTTCCAATTCCATTTATTTTTTTGATTTTGATTCCTTAGAAGTCTGGTACCTAATCAATACACGCCGGCCAGGCTACGCAGTTTTAAAATGGCGGACGGAGCGCAAGTTTGTACATAAAATCTTTCTACGATATAAAAATGCTTTCTAGAAGGGCTTTTTCAATTTTAATAAACTCAAGCCGGCCTTTAACATCTGTTAACAGCTGCGCAAGTAGATTTTGGAAAGAAAAATGCCTGTTTAAATCAAGAACTGAAGTGATATTACGAACCACCAGAGGGCTGTCATCTTTCCGAGGTAAGAAAGCTACAAAAATTATTGGCTGAAAAATAAAATTTACAATGAATTATTTAATAATTATTCCTTATTTATTTATTTATTTAATCTTCTTCTATAAGCTCAAGGATATCCAAGATTTGTAAATTGATTTATAAAGCTTATTCAAACGTTTTGAGTTCAATTATTGCCTTCGTGTTTTTAGAAAAGAAAAGGTTTTACAAGCGTGCAGGGGTTGAACAATCCAATGGTAAGCATAGTGCTTTATAGTTCTGGACCCCGTGTGGGGGAAGGGATAATCGATCTCATATTCATACCTAGTAGTTTTTCTATAATTTACCATCCATAATCGAATATAATATGTATATAATATGTATAATATGAATGTTTAACTTAAAAGGTAGTAAATGCATGAGATGTTATTGTATAAATATTGTTGAAATAAATAAAATGAATCACAAGGTAACATTCAGCCATTTCACTGTGCAATAATACATACATACATGCTGTAAATCAGTAATAATGTACTATTCCCACTGTATTCCATGCAAATGACATGCAAATAAGACAACAAGCATTTTGTCGACCCAATAGCCTCACTTGTATGATTCTTAAAACATAATCTCATATTGCAGGCTAAACTGTAATAACATAGTTATTATTGATTTGTTTTGTTTCTTCTGACAGAAGGCTACCAAGTAACCCTTGATGAAAGGAAAGTAAAAACCCCAAGTAGGAAACCACTTGTTCTTCCCAGTAAGCAGCTTGCCATGGCAGTGGCAGCAGAATGGAATATGCAGAAAGATGTCATTGAAACATCAAATATGAATTTGGTCAGTATTTTGAAGTTCTCTTAGAAAATATCCATACCTCCCCGACAGAGGGGAATTTCAATGTTCAAGGGGTGGAGAAAGTACGATGAGTTTATATTGTGTACTTCCATGAAATGTCCATAACCCACCCATTGAGGGGGAGTGGAATTTCCAAGGGGTGGGTAGAGTCTGTAGAGTTTATATTAGGCCAAACAAAAAAGTAAGTGTCTTTCCTGTTGCATAACCAACCCTAATTTTCTTGCCGATTTTTGCCAACCTTAATATTTTTTCCTTCCCAAATGCACCACAGGATTCCCAGTAATCTCATTTCCACTGTTGTATCAGTAAAACATCTACCGACCCCAATTATTTTTCTCATGCAACAGGAAACACACTTATTTTTTGTTTGGCCTTAATGTAGTTTCTGGAAATATCCATACCTCCCAATGCAGAGAGATTGGAATTTCCAAGGGGTGGGGAGGGTCTGAGGAGGGTATATCATGTAGTTACTTTAAGATATCCATACCTCCCCCATAAAAGGGCATTCATTGTAATTTCTAAGGATTTATAGTATATATTTATAGCTCTTGAAAGGGGTGGGGAGGGTCTTAGGAGGGTATATTATGTATTTACCATAAAATATCCATACCTCGCCTTTAAAGGGGAATTAATTGGAATTTTTAAGGATTGGAGTATATTGTATAGCTCAATGGGAGTACAACACCAATCCCCCTTTATAATAATTATTAGAAAGGGTTTTAAAATTATAAGAAAATGTTTATTTATTGATTTTTTTATTCCAGACTACTCTTGCCTACATAACTATAGACAAACCAAATCCAAGAACCAAAGCTACTCAAATTACAGAAGTTTTGGAATTCCTTTGCACTGACACAGTTTGGTGAGTTTTTAACATGTACTAAAGAAATTATTGCTATAATCACAATTTACCTTATATACATCAAAAGCACCATCCTTGTTTTAATGAGGGTAACACTTAACAGCCAGTGGCAAACAAACCTGTGGCCCTTGTTCTATGATCGAATTGGGATTTAGGAGTTGGTTTTTATGGATGGAGGAAAACCAGAGAAATATCCTCAAAGCACAGGAGAGAACCAACTGGAAACTCTACTCACATGCCAGTGGAGCTCAAACTCACATTTATTAGAGGCAAGCAATCTCACCACAACCCCACTCTTGCTCCTGATGCTATGAATCAGATTGGGGATTTAAGTGCCCCAAATTGTTAACTGATGGCACAATACATTTGCAATTCCTAGCTTAATAAATATGTATTGCTATATAAGTGTATTTTATATTAATATTTTATTTTTTTAAATTAATATAATTAATATAGTTAAAATTGTGAATGTAAAGTAATGGTTGTTGAACTTAAAAGAATTAACACTATATAAATTATACTTTATTATTATATAATTATAATAATTATATAATTATTACTTATTATAAATTATAACTTATTATTAACTGCCAGGGTCTTAAAATAACTGAGGAGAAGGTGCTGCCTTTGTAATAATATCTGCAAATGGTTAGACTTTCAAGTCTTCTCGGATAAGGACTTTAAACTGTAGGCCCTGTCTCCCAACCCTTCCTAACCTACAGTAAATGGGGGACATAAAAGAACCTGTGAATCATTTGTGAAAGAGTAAGGTTCAATAGCCTATCCCAATTTGGAGGCATAACACTAACGTACTAATAAATCACTCATGATTGTATTAAGCTGCACTGCTGCTAATAGCGCCTTAATATGCAGCCCGTAAAGTCCTCCACAGCAATGTAAAAGCGCATTGAGATCATGTGAAATGCGCTATATAAGCACCACCATTTTTTTTATTTTTTATTATCATATTATTATTATAACTAACCTCCCACTTTTAGTCCTTTGCAAATTAGTGTGCTATATTTTCCATTATAAGCTCTCCTCCTTCAGAACTTCCAAGGGTGCTTCGCAATTCTTGTATGCAATCCTGTATATATTTTATATTTATATATCATAGAATTTGGGCTAATCGAGCCTTTCTTATCTTAGTTTTCCAGCATCAGAACCAGAGGATCTGGTAAACCTACAGAAACAGGAATGGGAACCAATTATTGCATGGTTCAATGCAAGGTAGGTTTGAAATAAACATTTTCATTGACATAAGGGGGTCAGCTCCTGTATTGAGTATATGGCTACGATGTATACAGGTAAACACTGAAAACATAAGCTGTTGTATTGATCTGTTCTCACTGTTTATTGGTAAATTTAATGGCTTTTGATTATGAGGGGAGGAGAGGGAAGGGGATGGGAAAGAGAGGAAGCATTTCCACCTTTTTCACTTTACATTTTTCTTTTTTAGGTTTGATGTGTCTGTAGAAAGTTTTGGTAATTTACTGGTGCAATCTATACCAAAAGATACTACAAACAAACTAACTTCACACTTGATGACAATTAATGACTGGGCCATGACAGGTATGATACGAATTATTGTACTATTGGGTTACCTATGTTAACACAGGGAACCCAATTTTATTATATAAATATTAATATATTTAAATATTATTATGAAACAGTTACTAGCTATGTAGTATTTAAATGTAAGAGATAACTAGCTAAAAACTATTGTGAGCTGTGTTGGTGTTTCTAATGAAACAGTAATGATAAAAGGGTAAATTATACACCATGAAAAGATGAAAAAACTTACTGATGTTTCGGGCTGTTTACTTATTAGTTGTTAACTAACTAAGAATACACTCAGGTATTGAACAAACAAAAACATGATTTCAGTTGAACAAAATAACTGCAATTAGACAATACATCTTTGGCTTTGTTAATTTTCACAGATAAATAACATGCACTCTAATAGCTTATGTACAGAAGCAATGATTTTCTAAGAAGAATTTGATTACTTAACCACAGGAACACCATAGTCGTCTTTTAAATGACTGTATTATTTTTTCCTAGGTCTTGAATATGCAGTCGATACATCAAAATCATTTATAATTGGCATGGCTTTGCTGGAAAACCACATTAATGTAGAGAAAGCTGCATATTTATCAAGGCTAGAGTTAGAATTCCAGGTATATATGAATATCTATGATATTTTGTATTGATACTGATATTCCATTCTTAACCCAAACATCAGAATCATAATTGATAACCTACTTAGTTATCAAATTCCTCCCCACCCCTACCCTCTTGGGTTAAACTGAATTCACTGGTCATATGGTACTTCTGGAACAAATTGAATGCAGGACCCTCATATCAACCGTTACCCTATATGTTAGTATTGAAGTTGGAGTAGAGAAAGGTCACTCCATATATGGTATGACCAATTCCATATTTGGATTGTGCGGAAAAGTGGCAAACAAAAGGTTTTTCTTTTATGATGAAGAAATTAACCGTTTTTGAAGAAGAAAAGAAAAGAAAAAAAAAGATAAGTAAAAAATAAAAATTGGAAAAAATGGAAAATTGAGGAAGGATACAGAGATGATGTGGGACAGGAAAATAAGACACTCAATGTTGATATGAAATCACTTTTTATTTTTACTGAAAAAAAGGCAGAAATAATAATTATGAACATTTTTTGATGACTTAAAATATATATATTTTAAATATTCTTTTTCAATATTGTAGATTGGCCGCTGGGGAAGTGTTGAGTGGGCTCATGATGTTGATCTTATGGAAATACGCAGTAGATTAGCAGCAGCATCTCTCTTTTATCACCTCTGTAGCAAAGAAATTGCCAGCTGAATTGTATGTTTGATATTGATAAAGAACTTTATTCAAATGTGATGATTTTGAGATCTTTATCTTGCTTCCTTTTTGGCTGTTTTTTTTTTACGACTTTCTATCTAATCATCAAAAAAATATTTTTTCCACTTTTGTAATTTCAAATCCTCTTAAATATCCCTCCTTTCTGTGTCTCTTCTTCTTCCGAAATTCCGTACTCTTAACTGAATTTGTCAACTTAATTTATATATTAGCCACATACATCTACTTTAGTTAGAACTCTATCATAATTCTTCATAAGTTTGCAAACGATTTGGTATCTAATAGCTCTCAAATGGCTTCCCTCTAATGTTAATATCCAATCTCATACCTCCCCTTTGCTCTAATTATCCAATCACAATTCTTGAACACGGAAACCATTCAAGAGCCAACATACCGCACTTTTCCCACTCATTCAATGTACTGCGAGCAGGAACTTTCATTTTGATTGTAACTGTGTCTACACCCAGCGACATCCTGTTTACATACGCAACTTCGGTATGCGAGAACTATTTTTCCTAGAAGCTACTTGGGAAAACAAACCATGCAAGGTCAAAATTAGCTTTCTTTCTTGACGACACAACATGGATCTAAAAGGAAAAAATTATATTTAGAAAAATATGACGATATTTTTACACCTAATAACTACGAATTTACTCTTTGGTAATTGGATTATTGATGAAATTGATCTAGCAACGGATTTTGTAGCTCAGAAGTGTTTGTTTTGGGATGAGAAGAGAATCCACGCTATGTCTAGGTTCCCTCAAAACCATCTGCTTAAAAATCATCACTTTTTCATTGTCATTTTCCTAAAAAGACATCTACAAAACGCAAAATATTCTTTATAAAATTTTGACAAATAATAATACCTTTTTTCTGATTGATATTTGTTATAGTCTTGACGGAATTATTAATTATTATTGATTTTGATTGAAAATTAGGTTTTTCGCAAAAACAAAGACGTCAAAAGTGATTGATCCTTGAAAAAGCTCTTGTCACTTTGTTCAGGGAGGTGCTTTGTTTTACGACTTTTTAATTATCTACAATAAACTATTAATACATTTATATTTTTTGAAACTTTGTACATTTTGAAGTCCTTTACATGAAAATTCTACTCGTACAGTTTACTCGAGAAGAGAAAATATGATTGAAGTTTGATTTCCTTTTCGCTGACTTTATCAATGTCATTGTAAACTTTGTGTTATTCTAAGGATATGGATTGGCAGTTGTGTCAAAATGTTGGCTTAGTTCTCCAAGCACTAGTTTCACTGTATCCTATAGTTTCGTTTTACGCGTTCTTTTTACAACTACGGACCAGCTAGTCCTTAATCAGATTATAGCTTTCTTCATCGCCTGCTGTGAATGCAGATCATTTTACATCCGAACTCCTTTAGCCAAAACTCGTCTTGACCTTTTTCGACTCTTTTACCTTCAAGGACTGCGAGTTTTTGGAACTTAAATTGCTCGAGAAAACTTGTCGATGCTTCTGGAGAGCGATTTAGAATTCAGGTTTTTGCAACTTTTTGCCCTACTTCAGATTTCGTGCATGAATCCGTGAATCGTGGAATTACAAAACGGAACCCGACGTAGATGATTTAGCAACCATCAGGAGAAAGACTAAAGTACTTGTGTGTGAATCTAGTAGCTTGTTGTTGGATGAAGGGGAAGTTTATTTAAAGTGAATATTGTGAATTACCAGAAGATGAGTCATAGTTCCAAGACATGGAATCTTACAGAAAGGTCTAGAAAGGTCTCCAAAGGTCAGGCAAAGATCTTCTTGACAAGGAGTGCTGGTGAAGAACAACGACTTGCTAAGTTAACGCACCATTTGGACAAAGAAAAAGCAGCCGTGGAATCCCAGTTGAGTCATGCGCAAAAACTTCTAATAAAGCGATACGGTGCGGGAAAGGTTGGGGACGGAGGTGGTGAGCCGAGTCGGTCATCCCGCGACATAACCCAAACCTACTCCCCAATTCTTATAACAAAAACCCAGAATACGTGTAACGAAATAACGGGACGTGCTCGTGCGGCATCAGGTTCATCATGTGACTTAGACGAAAGGAAATCTGGCGGAAATACTCGAAGACACACTGACATCCCGCGGGTTCACTCGCAAGGGAACGTCTCTGCTGGAAATGAAAAAGACAGTGTTCGTGCGGGCAGAAAGATTTCTTTCAGTGTTGAGGATTTATTGAGGAATCGGCAGTCGAACTGCTCAGGGTCTGATGGAGAGATTTACAACAATCCTAATAGGAGTTACAATTGGAACCTTGAAAATTGATGCTGACCAAGAAAGAAGACCAAGAGCTGTTTCTGATATTCTTCCACCAATTAGTTTGCCACCAATCTTCACGATGGATGAGAATTCAAAAGCAACTGCTAAATTGAATTCTGGACAAACTAGCATGTTTGTTACTGGGGGCCGCAAGACATCTCTTCCTGGGAAAAAAATTAGTCAACCCAAGGTGGCTGAACTCAATGGACAGAATAAGGTCCCGATTGGACCAACTCACTCTGTTGCCAGGAAGACACCAAAAGATAGTTGTACTATCACAAATGACCAAACCATGAACTATGAGCTTGGAGAATGTCGATATCTCAGAACAAGGAACTTAGAAGACTGACTTTTGTATTGGACTCACAAAACGTCAAATATTCTGGGTTGTTTTCCACTGCACCATGTGGTGAAAACAAGAAAGTCGAGCAGGGGAGGGAAAGAAACTAGTTCCTCAATACTCAGCTAACACAGGAATGCCCAGTATAGGAAAAAAAGATAAAATTGCAAAGAGACACTTGTGACAGAGGCTACAGCTATAGCAAACCCCAGTTCCCCTAATACCTTTTTTGCATATTTTTCTACACAATCAATAATTTAGAAATGTATTTTATTAAGCTAGTGATATTTACTAGCTCTCTAACAGCAATAATTATAAAACATTGGCTATCTCATGTATTTATTCAGACTAGAATAATCAAGTAGTCTTATAAATCAAAAAAAAAAAAAAAAAAAAAATAGATATAAATAAATCATAATAGATATTTGAAAATATGGAATTGCCTCCAATTGCTATCACCATGTTGTCAATCAGTACTGCTGTAACCAATACTAGACCTAGATCAAATATGGACTAGTCATTCTGCTTTCTTTATTTTCCCATGCATCATTGGCAGAAATGGTTGAATACTGGGATGTGTGTATAATGTCATAGGTTCAGTATCTCAGTGTAACAAACTGGTAACATGAATGATCAATGATAGTGTAATCTGTTTACCAACACCAATATGTGAATTGAGCAAATGATTGAATCAAACATGGTAATCACTTTGAAAACTGTTTGACGATTTGCATGATGGTCACAGCCATACCAACAGCTCCTCCAACAACACCAAACAATAATAGCAAATAATTCTTGGCTACTGTAAGCTTTGAGTTCGTTTCTTTCAGGAGAACATTGTGAAATATACAAGGGAGTATGAAACCAAGGGTTGAGCTGCCGAGAGAGCCACAGAGGGCACCAACATATGCAAAGTCATCCTTTAGTGCTATTGCCACTCCTGCAGTTAGGAGAACCAGTAATGTTCTGAGGACATTCTTACGCCAGTTTGGTTTCTAAAATGGAAAAATTCAAGATTAAATTTAAGTATGAAAATCCTGTTTTTGTAACTAACTTGGTTTGAACAAGATCACTCCATACCCTTCTCAAACTGTCCTCACCCCTCAGAAATTCCAATCCCCCTCCATGAAGGTAAGGTATGGATATTTTCTGTGACTTCAAAATACTACCCTCCTCAGACTCTCCCATCCCCTTGGAAATTCCAATCCCCTTCCATGTGGGAGGTATGAATATTTTCTGGAATACCATGAATTAGGAAAATATTTGACCAACCTTTTTCATTGGCTTTTTCATCTTGTTATCTGTAGCAGACAACAACTCTGTCGTCTCATCGATATCATTAACACAGGTAATCCCAGGTACAATAGAATTGCTATCAATCAATTCCTCATTATCTGGCTCATTTTCAGATAAATCTTGATCCCCATCATTCTTTCCCTCGATGTCTGATGGAGGTTTTTTCACATTTCCATCTTTAAAAATATAGCTCTCAATGACCTCTGTTATCGGATAGAGTTGTAATGGATAGGTGAAAAGGATTGCCAGACATAAAAGGATCTGTACTATTATTACTAAGGGTTGACCTTGTGGAAGCATTTGTGTTGAAATCTGTTTAGTGGTGTCACCATAGACGAGATAACCAGTGATACCAAAACCACCCAGAATGAGAGAGATGATTCCAATAGCTAGATGGAGGTAGAGAGGATAGCGCTTTCTGTTGTCCCCCATGCTGGTTTCAATCGGAATCAGCTAGATACAAAAAAATAATGGTTGTAAATGGGAGATGAATTCGAGACTTCACAATTAGAAAAAACAGAATTAAAACTTAACGTTTTTATAGTGAGCCCAAGGTGTTAATACATTTTTGAACCAATTGTTAGCACGAGAGTTCTAAGTTCATTGTGAAAGCATCATTCTTTTTTCTTTTAAAGGCTAGTACAGAACTTTATGAGCACAATCATTGAAATATAAATTTCACTTCAAAACACAATTACCCTTACAAGCACATTGATCATTTTCTTTTGTTTGACTTGTCTTTAAAATGTGCTAGTACCTTATGCTTGAATTTTCGCTCAATGCTTGAATTTTAGCAGTAATAATTTACACTAATTACTATTGACACTTAAATTAAAGAAGTATCATTTATCTTGGAAGGTATCCTTGGGATTAATTATAAAACCTACCGTTCCCATGCCTTCATAAGCACTAGTCACCTGACCAAAGAAAACAGGAAATGTTGCCCATTTTGCTAACTTGATGTCTTTAATCCTGAAGGTAAGCCCTGAAAAAAATATTGATCATTTAAAATTTTAGGAATTTCTGCATTATTACTATTTATAAATTATATTTCACTTAGAAAACACTTGAACATGCTGAGTGTGCATATAATAACTATATAGTGAAACTAAAATTATGGGGAGAGGGGGAGAAGTAATGTATGTTTCAAAAGGAGGGCATCTATTTTGGTGCCTCTATTTTAATGCATGAGCACATGTACACTCAATTGAAGAATCACTGTCAGGCTCAGAAACATAGAACACAGAAGCTGAGACCGAAATGGCACATGGGAAGTATGTTAATTAGATGCATGTTGTGACCGCCGACCTGTGGTATAATCCACTGTTTTTGATACATTTGGCATTCTAAACCGACTGCATGGATGGCGCAAATTAATAATTATAATATAATTATGTCATTTCCATGTGCCATTTCAATCTCTCTATGTTGTATGTTTCTGAACCCGACAACGATTCTTCAATTGAGTGTATACGAAAAGAAGGGTTTTAGGGAATGAAATGTTGCATAACAGTAGTTCACTTTCCTCTCACTTCTGGCCAGGGCCTCAGGTTATCAATAACATTTGATATATTTCATTAGAGACAGAGTGCATGGTGAAAGAAAAGGAAGCAAGTGCAAACAGCTGATATGAAAGAAAATATTAGCCAATCAAAATCAAGATAATTTGCACAACTTTAGGTTTTACTCTTAATCTTGAAATTATTGATTTCAGGCCACCAAATGAAAAAAAGGGAGGCTGATGATGAGAGGTTGACAACAATATATACAATAATATTGCAATGGTGTTTCAGGTTTTAAATTTTCCTTGATCAATTTTCACAGGCTTCCAGTTTTGCAGTGATGTCATTTCTATGTCACTATTTCAGATCAGCCTGGAAGGAGGAAAAAGTGCCAATAGTATCTTTTTGTGTTTGGTGCACCACCCTTCCCTCCCCCATCCAAATTACTGTATATGCATTCCCAAAGATAATATATTGGAAGTTTTACTTACCACTCAACATATATCCCAGAACAGATGTAAATGCAATAAGCAAGGAAACATTAGAAATAAAACTAACAGGTCCAAGCTTTCTCACACGTCGAATAAAAGCCATCAAAATCAGAGGCAGGACTGGAATCAGCACTAATATAGCAAAAGTGGGTGCAGTGCTCTTAGTGTCAAGGTGATCGTCAGTAGAATTGTGAGCCATCGATGAGTTGACAATTAGTTTTGGCAATTTGATAACTGGGAATAATGATCCAATAGTGTTGCCTATGAATATCAAATATCCAATACAAAATCCAAACTGTGTTGCAAGTAATGAAACTTCAACAAGAACCACTCCTATCTTTCCCAGAGCTATTCGTCCAATATCACCATACATTACTTTTTTTTCTGTTGCATCTCGTATTTCTTCTAACTCTTCTTCTGAAGTACTGGGGTCCGTGTATTTTGGGTTTGACAGTAAAACTTTCTTGACAGCAGCTTTTTTGCATTTTATTATAAGATGACTGCAATGATCTGTTGCCATAGCAATCAGTGTCAACCCAATGCACCCCAACTGTAATTAAAATTTAAAAATGTGTGACTGACAAGGTAAAGAAAACAAGCAGTCAAAATAAGGTTCTGGGGGAGAGGGGTCAGGCAAAAATGTTCATAAGTCTGTCTTTACCAGTAGGCCACTTTGTCTGAATGCAAACGGTAATGCTATCCAATTGGTTCCAATAAATGACTTGAAAATGTTGGCAAAATCTGTTATCTGACGAAAAACTGTCGGCCTGTAGACAAAAAAATGTAAATTTATGTAAATTTATGTAAAGAAAACGATGGCGACTTTTGGTTTCAAATGTAATGTTTCACATCTAATGCTGTAAGCTAAAACAATCCTTAATACAACAAAGATAAAGAGAATTATCTAATTGCCTGTGACCAGAGTCTCTTTCTCTCCTTACTTTTTCTGCTAACAGGGAAAATATTTAAAATGCTATGACATCATTTGTCATTTCGGAGTCGACATTTTTTTCAGTAATACGAGATGTACCGATAATATGTAGGTATAACTAGCTAAAACTAGTGTGAGCTGCGTCGGTGTTTCTAATGAAACAGTAATAATATGTATGGACGAGATAAATTTTCCATACACTACTAGTCATTTGATATTTAATTTTCGCTTCAAGGATCCAAGTGCAGCAAAAAATTAAGCATGGATTCGGTATAAGAGAGAGCGAAACAGGAACAAGTATTAAATTTACTTTCATTTCGACATTCCTCAATTCGATGAAACATAGGTGATGGCGTTTAAGAAAATGCATTTAAGAGTCGATGATTCTGTTCCTAACTCATCTAACGCTAAGCTAAATTCTTTAAATGATAAATATTAAAAGGAAAATCGAGCTACGAGAAAAAATACAGTATAAACGAAGGAGAATAGTTTTAGAGAAAGTATCCTTATCCTCACCTAATCACCGCTACTCCTGTTGCAACAGATGGGACACTTTTATACCTCGTCATTGCGAATAGCAACCAAATTATTACCGTATTTACTATTTTATAGCTTAATCTTTACTATAAGTCTTTACACTTAACTGATCTTATTTCTAAAATCAATCTTTGAAGTCAAACTTTAGAGGTTTCCAGCTTCCTACTGGCTTTTTTCTTCACAATGTTTTCTGGGAAGGTAGATACGTACTTCCGGTTTATTGTTGAGAATTGGCCAATCAGCACGCTTTATCATGGTAAAACCCTACGTGTTGGGAAATCCCTGAGTCGTGACACTGTGCCATAGTACGCGACTTTGGACCATCGTATATTCAGTAATAAACCAGGAAGTGGCGCTTCACCATCTCTTTATCACTGAACTGAGCATGGAAAAAGCTGCTTCATTCGTTTTATATATGATATAGTTACTTTTTTTTTCTGTATTGAATTCATTTACCAAAAAAAAAAAGGCTCAGATGGCATCAACACTGTGCACTATTCACTAATAAAGCACAGTTTGAGACCAATCAGCGTGCGAGTACGAGCACGAATCTTCTAGCACAAAGCATGATGGGAAACTGAGTACTTCAAAATCCCTCTAACAATTTTTCTTTCAACATCATCTATGAAACTGTAAGTATCATAACGTGCAAAAATAATAAAGTAATTTTTTTCTGATAATTCTATTGATTTCCTTGTAGTACTCGGTTTCCCATCGTCCTTTGTGCTAAAGATTTGTTGCTCGAGCTCATGCATATTCTTTTCCAGGATTGCAATAACACCAATACCAAAGTTAGAGTATGATACATTCCTCATTGCGGCCTCATTGCAGACCAAATTCATTTACATTAATTAACTGATATTTGTTTGACGTACAATTATTATGCTACCATAGGGAAATGACGAAAATAGACATTTGATACAAGTATAGAATTCTAGTAATATGGTTGCGTGGCGACCCTAAGAACGGCAGCGAAGGAAGCTAGGTATAATATTGCACGCAGCAAAACAAAAACAATAACATAACTAAACTATAACACTACAGCAGCTAAACAACCCTCACCATTTGAATAATTTTAATAATAATACCAAATTTTATCAAAATATTTATCTTTTATTGATTTATATGCCATATTGTTTAGATATTATTGATAGTATAATGGATATAATCTTGAATATGGATCAAGCCATTAGGGTACTCCTTTTGTCCAAGTGGTAGAGGTAGAGAATGATCAGCATTTAGTTTTGAAAAATGACCTCTGAAAGGTACGCTGAAGAGAGATGTTGAAGCCATGTTGATATCACACCCTAAAGGTACAATTATATATGATTGAAAGTGATGCTAATAATGTTTAATCAGCGGGTAACTGTTCTTTTATGTTTGTTCCATAAAATAACAATTATTGACCCTAATGCTGTATTACATAAACTTTTGAGTTGGAATTCCTAAAACCTAAAAGGTTCACACAATCAATATTTTTAGCCCTAAAAGGACTGCCGATCACCCTAACTTGGGCAAAGGAAGTACTCTCCCCCCTCCCAGTGTGGAAGGCTCTTGAGAACTAGACAAATTTTAGGTCATCAAAAATGTGTAGCATAAATAACCAATTGTGTTTCTCACCCAAATCTATGATTTCATTGGTACCCAAGCTGGACCAGAATGCATTACGTTGTCTAGTTGAGGATGTCTGGACTTCACATACAAGTAGTTCATCACCAGATATCCACTTTTGCAAAATTGATACTACAAGTAATATATACAGTATGAGTAGCCGAGAGTTTGTATATTGGATACAACACGGACACCAATACTGTAGATTGCTTATCAAACGTCTAGGTTAGTTCCTTTGTGTTTCGCTAAAATTTTCAAAATTAAAGTGAATCTGTCCAAGAAAATCCAAGTTCAAGTTTATGCAAATGAACACGATTCTGTATCTGATTTACAGAACTCTTCACGGTTGTGATTTCGATTGTGTTTTCCTCATGAATTATTAATGAGTTTGATAAGAGTACATGTAAGTTGATTCTTTCTCTAAAGGCCAACAGTATCTCAGAATTTATTCATCCTTTCTAATTATATCCATAAGAAACTAGCTGCATGATAAGATAGACAGTATTTTTTGGATATACGTGTATATTTGAATTAAATATGCAAATTTGTTCTCAATTTATTGACCCAAAATAAATTATCATAATTAACTAATGGTGTAGCTAGTACTAAATTAATGTGATATTTTAAATATTTCATGATTATTTTACAGATTATTTGTTAATTTAGAATGTTTAACAGTTAAATTATATAGGATGATAGATAAAATAATAATATTAAGAGTGATTTTACTTCGTCTGTACTTTCCATAGCCACCCACTTTTTTTACCAATGCCGTTGAATCCTTTCTGCCAAGTGTTTTTGTCAATTTAAAAGGGACCAAAATAGGCATCACCTCTGCAAATTCCTAGCTACATATATCTACTTTAAGTTTTTGTTGAAAAAAGTAGAAATTATATCAAATATTTGAGGTCACGCTGAGTGAGTTCACGTGAAAATGCATAAATTCTCACTGTCTGATTGACTAACTAGTTAAAACAGTTGTGTGGCCACGGTAAGGCACATCCAACTGTAAACCACTCAAGTGTCTTTAACCAATGATATAAGTTAATTAAAAGAGAAAAATTGATTTACCCATTATGAGTCAATATAATACAATTTAGTTTAGAATATTCTAAAAAACAAACAGATTTCTTGAAACGCATCTATGCCAATAGTAGAGAAACATGTAGTTAAATGTTATAATATATCATAATATAGGTATAAATCACCATGATAAAACAGTAACAGTGCAAATAAAAAACTCCTTAGCAATTAAAACTAATATTTTCATCATGTCTAATTATAATCAGTCTTTCTTGGTGTTGCAGGATGTATTGTATTCTGGGATAGGGTTATCGTATTGCAGGGTATTGTTTAGCTTCAAACGCATTGGTTCTCGGCTATTGTTTTATTGTCTTCATGGCTCAGGTGCCAAGCAACACCAAGATTATTATTATTTTATTATCTCATATCTTTTATCTTAGGAATATTGTTTTCCCACTTCAGACCACATGTGTTTTCCTAGAGTACATGGATTTGTACATGGATTTAATACAACTCAATTAAGGAATCTTAGAAGAGATTTGACATGTGGTCTTAAATGGGAAGCATTACGTCCAAGCCAAAGAAGGCTATCTTATGCTTGCACCAAAAATAGGATTTGTATGGACATTTCACAAGTATACGGCTGAAAAGCAATTTCAAAATTTCAAATTGAAAATAGTGATTAAAAATCAAAAAAATACTTTTTCGCCAGAAAAAATATTACCAAGCTTTTCTTTCTAAATTATCTTTCTTAAAGTAGTCTTAAACTAGGGAATATAGTCTTGAATTCCTTTTGGGATCCACAAGGAATAGTAAAAGACTCTTTCTGTTTCTAGTTCAATTACTTTTGGAGCTCGTCTTTGTCGCCCCATGCCGACAGGATTATCTGACTTAACGTAGGTGACTGTATAGAAGGAATTACTTCTTTAACCAGACTTATTAGAAATGCTTTCAGATGAGGTCAATTGCATAATATCTGATTTTCTGTGTGGACTTCGGCTATCTGCAGCAAGCTTTAAAGACCCCTTAAGTGCACCAGCAATGTTTTCCAATGAACTTTTCAACTTCATAAACACTTCCTTTGTGACATCATCATTAGTTTTGTCACAAAGATGGTTAATGATATTAATAATTTCCTCCAACTCTCCCAAAGCCTGCTTCAAATTTCCAACACTTTTATCCCACTGCAGCAAAACCTGGTGACTTTTCTTCTTTTCTTCAACTACGCAACCTTCAACTATGCAGCGTAAATCTTTCTCCTCATCTAATTCAACTTGCTTTTGATGTAACAGAAGCATTTTCTTTTGCAGTTCAATTCGTATGTCTTTCAGTTCACTCTCTAAATTTTTCTGCGATGACTTCTTAATAGGTGGATTTTCTTTCCACTTTGTGATTGCCGTTATTATTTTTCTTCTTGGCCCAAACAAAGTGATTCCTATTTCTTTTAAATCTGCATCAGAAAGAGTAAGTAGAGTTTCAAAGTCTACTTCCTGCTCTTCAAAAATTGATAAATATTTGGTTAACTTGAGATCTTGGAGGAACTCAGACACCATGGGGTACTCTGGAGTATCAGGCTGGGACCTCCATCTAGTTGGAGAAGAAATAGGACAATCTAGCCTCTCGAAGTTTTGATTAATGCTACAGCTTTTTACTGTATCACCACTATGTGCAAAAAATGTTCCTCAAAGCTGTTTGAGTAGGCCCCATTTCTTTGGCTCTGTGGTATCAACTGAGGACTAGAGGAAGGGAATTGTGTTTGCTTGAGTTTCTTTTCTTTTGATATTGATAGCTGCCTGATTGACTTCATTGGGATTAAACAGGTTCCTTGAATTTGAGGAATTTTGTTTGCTTGTTCGTAATGAAGCAAAGGCTTTGGGCCCATCTTTGATTCCTATCCCTGGAGAGCCTTGTCCAAGCTGGAAAATCAGTGTATCTCTAGCAACTGGGCTAGTGCCAAACTCTGGATGAAATATCAAATCATCAGCACCTAAACCAGCTTCACTCCTTAGCATATATGTTGGCACATGCATATATGATTGCATATCAATCAAGTTGACAATCGCCATGTGACCACATTTTAATGCAATACTACGTGCATCTTCTCCTGTCGTCGTTTTAGCACTCAGTTTTGCGCCTGACTTTAAGATAAGGTTGAAAATTCCTTCATGGCCTTCTTGTGCTGCATAGAGTATTGGAGTACAATCGTGTAGATTCTCCCTGAAACAGGAAAAAGGAATCCTTATCAGATCAACTGATACAGTTAAATATAGAACTTATCTCAAAGGAATGCATGTCTCTACCTGTCCCTCTATATGCTGAGAATTCATCGGAGGCTCTTTTACTCCGATGAAGGACTAGCATTCAGAAATGTCAGTATGTTCAATGTTCACGGTGTATAATTTACCTTTTTATCATTACTGTTTCATTAGAAACACCGACTGCAGCTCACACTAGTTTTTAGCTAGTTATATCTTCTGTATCTATATGAGTTCAAGGCTATCATCCTTCCTTTTATTAAACGTTTTTCTTTTTGCATTTATTTTTCCTTTTCCTCTTATTTTTTTTAGGGAGGAAATTAAAGGAGAGAAGTGTTAAAGAATATGAAAATTTAACATTAATATTTTAGTGTCAATTAACCCATAGTAACTGTTAATCTATTAGCTATGATTAAATCAGGGTTTTTCATTAGGTTGAAAATATTAATGCCCCGGCTGTAACTGAGCAAAATTATCCATAATCTTTAAACTTAATGAAAACCCTGCCTGGACTCTCCAACTAGATCATAATTTTTCCCTTTTTTTATTTCAGTATTAAATGAAAACCCTGATCAACCTGGGCAATATTTCTTAGGAAAATGTTTGGTCAACCATTGTAGACGTTACCTTTTTTCCATGTCTGCACCAGAATCAATGAGCATCTTGACTACATTCTGATGACCTTGGAAGACAGCATAAAACAAAGCAGTAAAACCATTTCTGTCCATAGCATTAATTTCAGCTCCATTTTGAAGAAGAAAGTAAACGACGGCCTCGTTGCCGCAACTAGCTGCTAGCATCAACGCTGTAGCTGCTTTATTCGTCGTTCTTGCATCTACATTCACTTGATGTTCAAGTAAAATGTTCACTATATTTTCGTGCCCAACATAGGCTGCATACATCAGGGGCGTCCAACCTCCCTTATTCATTTTGTCCATAATTTTTTTATCAGTATCTAATTTTATAAAATTTCGTACCACATCGTATTCACCCAGAGATGAAGCAGTGTAGACGTCCATTTGAACTACTTCATCGTCTATCCATGGAGCTACAAAATCGGAGTTAAAATTGTGGCTAAGTTCAAGTATGCTACTGTGGTCCGTCATTATAATGAGAAGTATGCCGCGTTCACCGGAACTGTCAGTGTGGTTAGAACAACTCAAGGTATTTATAAAATACCTTAGGCTGCTTAAAATCGTGATTATTCGGCGAATTTGTCCTTGATCTGGATAGATTTGTAGAGAATTATACCCCTTATTGTTCCAAAGTTTTGCGTATAATTATCTGATTAATATTTAAATCAACGCGTTCCTTTGGCAACTCGACGATCTGCTTGGACGAACACCGACAAAAACAAACAGAATGTTTTTATCCAGTCCGTTTTGTCTCTTGATTTTCTGTGTTGTTCTCCTTCTAATAGTGTTGGAGATTTCTGCTGATGTTTTATGGATCTAAGAACAAAGCGTGGAGCGTTTTTGAGTAAATAATATCGAACATAAAACAGTGTGCACGCAATCACGACGCCATATTGGATAACTGAGAAGGGCATTGTGGGTATTAGAATATTCATTCATTCATTCTTTCTTTCTTTCTTTCTTTCTTTCTTTTATTCATTTATTCGTTCGTTCGCAATTTCTAGGATGGTTATTGGATCGATCACTCACCCTTTTTTATGTATTTTCTTTTGTTTTGGTTCAGAAAATCCTATTTCCACTTCTCAAGGTGGCTGTTGGTTACGACCAAGAGAATATGAAGTTATAAGAGAGCACATCTCACATCATCATATTCTTTTGTTACGACATTCCATTACCATTCTCTGTGCACCCACCCTGCAAGAGACCTCTGGTTACGCCCAGGAATTGATCTCTTTTTAAAGTTCATTTACTTTAGAAAAATAATAGGGATTTTTGCTTTTTCATTTAATAAAATAGGACCATACTTCCAGACATCGAGTGCTGAACCGTCGTATGGCAGCGCTAAGCATTTACGGCTACGCCGGAGATTTCGACCCCGACACCGCTATCCCCGGATTTACAGACTGATCAGGAAGCTCGGCCGAAGACTAAGGGAGAGGTTAGACGGCCCCTAGACCGTAGATGATTAACCCCTTGCTATGACCAGGAAACTCAGATTATTGATTGTAACGGTGATCGCTTTGAACGCATATTCACTCCTTTCGATAAAATTGCACTATTGAGATATTGGGTTCCCTGTGTTTCTCTTACGTCATATGCATATCGATTACTTCTTAGATCTTACCTTCCATCATGTCACATCTGACTTTCACATGCATGCACTCAGAAGCTATTTACTTACACTGAAATAAGCGGATATGCTATAAAAATTCGTTTAGAAATGTTATTCAACTTGCCTTCATTCAATTTTGATAAGACTCAGGGGCGTAACCAAGGGGGGTGCATTGGGTGCACTCCCCCCCTGCTCTACACCCAACAAAAGCTGAAGGTCCGCTAATTCATTCATATTGTTTTACCTTTTTCCCTTCCGCAAATCAATCAATCATTCACCTAGCCTTTATTTTGTTGTTTTGTTACTGCAAAAAAATCCTTGCAATGTTATACCACTTCTCAAGACGTCTGCTAGTTTCGACATAGTTCCATTTCCATTTGCCTGTGTACCCACCTTGGTTACGCCTCTGATTTGTTTTTACTTTGCTTTATTGCTTTTGTTATTTTTATACGTATGGTTCTTTTTATTCTTTTTAGTTGTTTTACTTTTTCGTGTGAGTTGTTTGCCTTCATTCGTTGTTGTCTTTACGCACTATACTCATAGTCCTTTGTACGTTTACAACGAACTCTTAAACGGAAAAACTGAAGAAACTCTACTCAGTTCCTTTATCAATATCAACATAACCGGCACTGAAAGAAAAGCATACTCAAGATTTTGAATCATTACCGGAAAAGAAGACATTTGAGAAGAGGTTGCGCCCGGTTTAACATATAAACAACTTGAAAAACTCTGAACAGCTGCTTAGTACCAAAATGTTTAAGTCTTTTCTTAGAATTCGAGTCATTACTAATAATCTATGGCCAAGTTCAATAGTAAATGAAGAACCTATGCTAAAAATACGAAACAAGATCATTGCTTTTTTAATAGTTAATTATTAATGTATCATTATTATCAATATTATTTTTATTCATGTATTTATTTATTTTTTACTAATTATAGTTCTGCGTTTGCACTTATTTATTTATTCTCTCATTCGTTGTTTGATAAATTTAATTACCAGTTTCCGAAACTTACTTTCTTTCTTCCCTTCCTTCTTTTAATTACTTTTTCCTCATTCTATCCATCTCAGTTTTTCTTTCCTAGAAATTACTTTATGCAAGAATTAATTCATAATTTTTGCTGCCTACATTTAGTTGTGAAGATTTCTTCCAAAATTTCACAAGATGAACACCTGTACTAACATATTGTCACACTGGTGTGGAAAACGTAATTGAAAGTTTTAGTTTCATTTGTTTCTTTCGAGGTTCTCTGTGTCGCAGCCCACGTCATTAATTTCGGTTGTCCCAGTTGTAGCCATATTATTTCAGTTGGGAACGTCCCAAAAGAGCATATAGTTTGCCCAGACTTCTTCTTTCTATTTCGGAACGCACTAAGAAATCTTTATTTCCCCCCTTGTAGCAAGGAAAAAGGATTGAAAGCGGTTACTGAAAGGTTTTATAGTATGCTGAACAACTTGTATATCTTATAGAGAAGACTTAGCTTCACGACAGTTCTTTCTGAAGCGGTTGCTTTGTATCGAAAGAAAGAAACTGTTATTTTTCCTTAGCAGGGAAAAACGATTAAAAGTGTTATCAAAAAGTTTAAATTTCGTTCTAATGTACAACCTGTATCTTTCATCAACAAGAGCTGCACAACAGTTCTTTAACACACTTTCTGAAGCGGTTGCTTTGTAGCGTATAAACAAATGGGTTGACGCTGCTGTTTAAGCACATCAAGGCAACGGATGCTTTGTACAATATAGAACCATACTGCACGTAGGTCGGAGAATGAAACGAAATAATGTATAGTACAAGAATAGGCGTCCAGCAAACGGTGTAGATAGCAGTAACAGTAACGCATAGCTTAGTGGCTTTTCGTTTGGATAGCTGTGCTGCTGATAAATAGTTAATTTGGCTGGACGAATTTGAACGCGACCGACCGGCAAACCAAAGCGCGTGAACTATTCTTATATACAAATACCCCATGATAGGAATTGGTAGCAGTCCTCCATATAGTAGCCATAATATCCCATAAGCCCTAGGGAGGAAATTTTCAGGCCATTTTTCGACACAGAAATCTTGAGTCTCGTCATACTTCATGACGAGGAAAAGAGGAAGGTTCAACAAAATAGTGAAAATCCAACAACTTGTGAGAAGGAACGGTAGTTTTGCTGTAGATATACGTCGATCATGTCGGTGGGGATAGACTACAGCACAAAAACGATCAACTGCAACTAAAAGAAGTGAGAAAACAGACGCTGCTCCACCGACCCAAATCAGTACACCACCGGAAAAAAACTTGCAAAGGAAGTCTCCTTCAATACCTTTTGGATGACGGAAGGCATGACTGAAAACGTAGCGAGGAAGCACAAAAACTGCCAGTAATATGTCCGAAAATGCCAGGTTCACTAAAAGATAGTCCATAGCTGTTTTGCCTAGAGTGAATTGGAGCTTGAATCGTGTCTTTAAGATCACTAAACAAACCAAAGTATTGCCAAAAATGTCTATCAAAGCAAACAGAGAAAAAACTGATGTTAAAATGGCTTCTGTGACTTCCATAATTCTTTTACCTCAGTGCCAGTCCAATACAATCGTTCCGGCTTTCGTTTTAAGCTAGTTTTACCTTTTGGTAGTCTGCAGTGCGGAGCAGCTCTTTAAATAAACATAAGAATGAAAACAGGTGTTCAAGTTTTGAATAAATAGTTCTAATAATTATATTTACCGCCGCTTTTGAGGGCCCCATGGATATGACATGATCATATCAGGTCAGCATCATCGTATAGATGACTTTCAAATGGCAAGTCAACTAATTGAGCCAAACTCTAATATGCCCATTAATCTTTTTTAACTTTACTTATTTAAGAGCATTTAAAAGTTTATTCTAGACTAGATATATATTATTTCTAAATCGACCAAAGAAACAAATAGTATATTTTATTTGATTTAAAAAAAAATTGAATGAAAGATGAAAAATGAATTTCTTAGTTCGCATAGGATTTTACAGACATACTAAATGAGATAGTTGAAAGAAAGATAGTTGAAAGAAAGCATAGTATTAGGTTTACGAAACGTCTGATATTAATAGTAATTAGACTAGTGTGAGCTACGTCGGTGTTTCTAATGAAACAGTAATGAAAAGTTGAAAAAACTAACTGACGTTTAGTATTAATTAAAATTAATTAGAATTTCAATCTTCGCACCTGTTTACTTCTTACTGTGACCTTGTTTTCTAAAAGAAGAAAAATGACGTCATTGGGTCCTAAAATAAAACCAATGACGTCATTCGAGTATACTTTTAATTGATATGATATAAGGTAAGTCGTTCCTGAAAGTTTATGTTTTATAATTTTTTGTCTTTGCAATTTCTTTGACGCAGATTAATATTTGAACAGTACAACCTCTCATATATTTAAATTCTACAAGAATAAATGTGACAAAGTGATGTTTTTTCAAAGTTTCTCTCTTCTGTTTCTTTTTGATTTTGATTTTTCATACTTCTCTGATTGGTATTCCTGTGGTACGAAATCCCTCTCCCAAGACTCCTAGTGAATGTTTAACTCACATGCACCGGAAGTAATGTTGCTAGTAATTTCTGAAGGGAATTTCTTGGGGGAAAAACGCCTGCAAAAAGCTTAAATTTCCTACTAAAGGTAAGTATCAATTTAAGGAACGCTTTATGATATGATGTGAATGTATTTTTGCAAAAAAGTCTGACGAAACATTGAGTGCTCTCGAGGGCTTTCATTGCAAATAAATTGCCCCATTTGCGTGGCTCTAAAATTTAAAGCCAGTTATAAATTCTTAATTTAGATTAATTCACCACCTAAAGTACACTTGAACTTGTGTCTTGATAAGTTGTTTTTAAGGATTTCCAGCAGTTTGTTCGCCAAACATGTTCAAGCTTTAGTTCTGCTTTCGTGACAGCAGCTTTTGTTGACATACATATGGTATGCATACAGTATATGGCGTAAGTCGAAAGGATCTAGCTCAATATTCGTGTTTTTTTCTTTCGTATTTTCTTTTTCTCACAATATCAAAACGGAGTCAGTACATAAAGATTTTGTGTTGTTTATTTTAAGTATGACTCATCTTTCCTGGACTCTGAATTCAGACGGAGTAGCCTTAGTAAATGTAGTCTGTTGGAGATAAGATTATTGATATCATAAACAATTCAATAATATAAGGAGACTTTTTGAATTATATAGTTCATCTCGTGCTGCTTTAACATCGATGTAAACATACAGATAAAATATCCATTGTACCTCCCCTGTGAAGATTGTATATCGAGGCCGATCTTATTACTTTTATTTTCTCGTGAGCATACAAAAACAATTATAGCTACAAGCAATTCCACTCCAGAAAGCGAAAGAAAATATCTTATTTAGTAAATACTGAAAGTTTGAAAGTAATATGTTCAATATTTTGGGAGTGAATTGTTTTTGAAAACACCGCAAATTACAAAGAAATGTATGGTCGTGTGGCAAGTCTTTTGTCACATACTTTTTTTGAGGAATTTTTTTGGGGGAAGTAAATGCTTGAGTAATCAAATTATGACATTGTTTTCTTGCAGATGATATGCATTCAGTTGTCTGAATGTATATTATTACACTTTAGACTGGACTGAAAAAGTTACTGTCTACCCAATATTTATAACTGGATTTTCGATAAGGTTTTATTATCGCATTCATCTTTACCATCATTATTATTATCACCATCCTCAGCATCATTATGAATCAACAAAACCATCATCATTACTAACATCACCATCACCATCATCATCATCATTATCATCACCACATCATCATCATTGTTACTATCATCATCACCATCACCATCATCCTCATTACCATCACTACCACTATTATCAACCATCTCTTCACCACCATCTTCATTACTATTATCATCACCATCATCATCCTCATTACCATCCCCATCATAATCATTATAAATCATCAGCATCATCACCAACCATCATGATTGTCATCATCACCATCATCACCATCACAACCATTATTATCTTTGCCAATATTATTATCATCACCACCACCATCATCTTCATTGTTGCCATCATTGTCATCGTCATCATGTTATATATCTTTTACAGGTCATTCCACTTGTTAAGCAAGAACATATTAAAAAAGAGCCAACCTTGCTTAACTGCCTAAAATGACACAAAACAGCACAGAAATTGAGCCACTATCGGCCATCGAAATTGCCCTGACAATATCTTTTGCCATCTTATTTATTGTCAACCTTATCAGCAACACTCTTGTCTGTTGGGTTATCTGGAGATATAGAGAGACGAAAAACCTTATGAATTATCTTGTGGTGAACCTGGCCCTCTCAGATATCATGGTTGCACTGTTTATTGCACCACAATATGTGCTGCGGCATTTGTTTAAACACCCAGAAGGCATTGCAGGAGATGTATTATGCAAATTAGTAACAGGTGGCAACTTTATTTGGACAGGTATGTTCATATTATTTCATCCATCCATACTTCCATTCATTATTCCATTCATCAACCCATCCTTTAATTCATAGCAATCCACTCACTTTAGTGACCATTATCATTCACCCATCCATCCTTCCATTCATCCATCCTTCCCTCCTTTCCTCCCATTTTCCCCTTCATCCATTTACCCATCCATCCTTCCATCCATCCCTCCCTCCCTCCCATCTGTCCATCCCTCCCTCCCTCCCTCCCTCCCTCCCTCCCTCCCTCCCTCCATCCATCCATCTATCCATCCATCCATCCATCCATCCATCCACTTATCCATACATGCAATATATCCCTGTCCATTCATAAATCCCTTCTCTTCCCCCCTCCTCCTCATTCCTCAAATCATTCACTCTTTCATTATCTCTTTCTATTATCAATCCCTTTCCCTCTTTCCATTCATTCACTCTTTCATTCGTTCATCCTTTTTGTCTTTTATTTTTTCTCCATTGACTAATGTCTTACGTTGTCGTAGGAGGAGCAGCATCAGCCTTCACATTGGTAGCCATCGCCATCGAAAGGTATTTTGCGGTTTCTAATCCCGAAAGGAGTGACGTGACCTCGCGCCGTGTTAAAGGTATTATCATTGGCTCTTGGATATACGCAATTGCTTTTAATCTGCCATTATTCTTCGTTGTCGAAAACGAAAAATTATCGAACGATTTCCGATGCCCCGAGAAATGGCCGAAGGAGATTTACGGAAAAATCTACACCATCGGAGCATTTATTATTTTAGGTGTTATTCCAATTGGAATGATGGCGATATTCTACTCGCTTACTATTCGAGCTCTGTGGAAAAATCGTCTTCCAGCCACAGCGCAATCTGACCTGGCGATCGTGCGGCAAAGAAAGAAAGCGACAAAGATGATGTTCGTCGTAAGCGTTCTGTACACCATCTGCTGGTTGCCAAACTTGATACTCTACATGTTATCGATGTATAAGCCATCTTTGTACACATACTACTCTACGTCCTATGTTGTCAGTGTAGTACTGGTTTGCGCAAACTCCACCATGAATCCCTTTGTGTATACCCTTCACAGTTCAAGGTTTAGAGACGAATTGAAGAGCATTTTGTGCTGCATTAGACACGGTCAGGTTGACTTTCTTCGATCGCTTTGAAACGCTATGAAAATATCAGTCAAATTTATCGCTGGTTGATACTTCACATTTGGTCACAAATGGCGGCCATGTTGGATTTCAACTTAAATCAGGGATATGCCCGTGTAGGGAAGGCATCCAATCAGATGTTGCGCAACTATATATTTTATGTATTAAGCCAATCAGAGTGTGCGTTAGTCATTGATATCAATACCTTATCCAATCAAATGTTTCGCAACTATGTAACATTTGTATTTAGCCAATCAGAGTGTGCGTTAGTCATTGATATCAATACCTTATCCAATCAAATGTTGCGCAACTATGTAACATTTGTATTTAGCCAATCAGAGTGTGCGTTAGTCATTGATATCAATACCTTATCCAATCAAATGTTGCGCAACTATGTAACATTTGTATTTAGCCAATTAGAAAGTGCGTTAGTCATTGATATTTATACCTTATCCAATCAAATATTGCGCAACTATGTAACATTTGTTTTAGCCAATCAGAGTGTGCGTTAGTCATTGATATTTATACCTTATCCAATCAAATGTTGCGCAACTATGTAACATTTGTTTTTAGCCAATCAGAGTGTGCGTTAGTCATTGATATTTATACCTTATTCAATCAAATTTTACACAGCTTTAATAGAGTAATATACGATATAATATATTTACTTTTCTTAATGTATAACAACTGTATTTAGCCAATTTGTCTATATTTAAAGCATAATAGTGATAATATTGTTGTCAGCCAGCTAAATTAAAGGCATATATTAACTGTTTCTTGAACCAACGGAATGTTAAAATGAAAAATATTATTCTTTGTGGAGTTCGACTACAAACTGCTACTCTTCATCAGGCGATGGTGTACAATCTTTGGAACGTCAGTCTTAAAGCACTCTTCGGAAACTCTGTGCTGTGATTAGTTGGTCGGTTTGTGCTGTGATTGGTTGGTCGGTTTGTGCTGTGATTGGTTGATGGGTTTGTGTTGTGTTGTGATTTGCTGTTTGCTTTGCGTCTCCGCTCAGAGTGTTTTCTTATTGTCGATATTGTCGGATATTCTTTGCTGTATAAAATATTAATTTTCCCCTCAAAAGTAAATCAAAATATGTACATGGGATTTTTTATCTTCTATATGATTTCTTTTTCATTTGTAAAATGATTGCGTGGAAAATATTATTTTTTGGAGCGGTACAGCAAAGTTACTTCAAACGGTATTCCGCCTTCAGTGAGCCAATCAAAACACATATACGAAGACAACATCCAATCAGCGTGCTTTTAAGATTAAGAAGCCATTTGAGTGTCGCGGTACTCGTATGTTTGACATGCGCACTTTCTCCAATTCTCTCACCGGATAAAGACGGGGAAACTAATGTGTCTCATCAAGACAACAAATCAAAGCACCCAAAACAAAGGAAAAAGAGCTGAATTTGTCAGGTTAGTTATTTTGACTTTACATATATTTATTTATCAGTAAAACTTTTTCCTGTTAGGCATTGAGCCGTCCACCCAGGAGTTCTAAAACGCATTCGTTTTTGTGAACATTTCATAAAAGTTAGGAGCAAGAGCACATAAGAAACAGATGCTCTTTGCTTGGACATTTATTATTGGTCAATATTATCCCGCCAATGATTAAGAGGACCATCGATTCCACCAATAGTAAGCCATATTATTCCTTAATATTCATTAAGCTATTACTCAACTCGGCACGTTTGTAAATTGTAATAAGAACTTATATCCTGTTCTCTGCGGAAAACTAAGTCTTGATGAAGTTCCTCTTCGAGAGAACAAGTTCTTTTTTCTTTTCCATTGTTCTTTCATACGAACTCAAACGCGTTGTCGCACAAAAGCGCGGGAAAATCCAGGACCAAAATACAGCAGCTTTCAATAGTAAGTTAATTTTCAAATTGATAACAATAATGATACTGAATTGGTTAATTTTCAAACTAATTCGAGTTTAAACACATATAGGTAAGGAAAATTATTTTTATATGTTTTGAAAACAAAAAAAGCTTCTTTTTACAAATGTTTTGAATATCTTATTAAATTATTAGCATTTGAAATGACACAACACAGATATCATAAATTTCAAATACTTTTGAGTAAATCCTGTCAGGAATATGAACAAATTTTCAAATTTCATTCAATTCTATTACGTTCGTTTTTCATACATTGATAATCTTGAATTTTAAGTCTTTCTTCTAAGTTTTGACTGATTAATTCCGCCAATCTTAACTTTAGATTTTGTTGGAATCGATAGCGCAAAGTGGAAACTAAAAAAATTTTTTTTTCTTTGTTTAATTGTGAACGAAGGTGTTAATTAGGTAAGCAGAATAAAAAATGAAGAAAGTAAAATGACCTTAAGTATACGATAAATTGACTTGCGGCATATCTAAGGAAATTACTCATGCAGCGATAGTAAACAATGTTTTGAAAACAGAAAGAGATCGTGTTATTAATAATTTTAAGTTTAACTGTGTCATTCGTGGTTTTTTTTTTTTTTTTTTCTTCTTAATTTTCATATATTTTTCTTTACATAGTATTAATTTTGTCATTCAGCATTTGCTGTACTTAATCACTTCACTTACTGTAAAACCACCTGTCATTCTCTTCGTCAAGACTATTCTAGACCCCGTCCCTTATGCTAATCGTACCCCTTTCCGGCTACTGGTTTTCTTGCTCCGTAACGATTATCCTTAAGCTATTCCAGTAAATTAAAACAATTATTTACTTGTTTCCAGAAGTAAACCATCTCCATCATGGAGGAAGCAACATACATCGGCCTCACATGTGCCTTCGCTGTCATGTTCCTAACTGACGTCATCGGCAACTCCCTCGTCATCACAGTAGTATTACGTCATCGCTCAATGCAAACCCCCATGAATTATCTGCTAGTAAATCTTGCAGTTGCAGACATGATGGTCGCTGTCTTTATATCCATACAGTTCATCTTCAACCCTCTGTACACCCACCCGGAAGGCACTACTGGTGTAGTACTGTGTAAGCTCATAACCGGGGGGGCAGTGGCGTGGACAAGCGCTGTGACTTCAGTTTTAAACCTCGTAGCAATATCCGTTGAACGGTACTACGCTATTCTATACCCTCACTCTGAAAAAGGACGTATAACTAACCGAAAACTGAAGTACATCATCTCGGGGTCATGGATGGCAGCTCTCTTATGGAACGCTCCTCTTTTTATTGCCGTTACTTATCGTTATGATATCAAGACGTGCGGCGAGGTGTGGCCCAACCAAGACCTTCCCAAGATCTACAGCTTTGGTTGGAACGTGGTTGTCGGTGCGATCCCAATGTCTGTCATGGGTTACATGTACATTAAAGTCATTCGTGCTCTTTGGTTCAAATCAGACACCACGACACAGCAAGCCATTATAAGAACGCGCAAGAGAGTGACGAAGATGGTGATTGCGGTCAGTATCATATACGTCATCTGCTGGACACCAACACTGGTGATATATTTTCTCTCCTACATGTTGCCAGACGAAGGCATCCACTCCACAAAACATCAGATCAGCATCGTCCTTGCCACTTTCAACTCCAGCATCAATCCTGTTATCTACAGTCTACAAAGCACTGGGTTCAGAAAATACCTCTGCGAGATGGTGTGCTGTGGAAAGTCGTGTATAACGGACAATAGAATAGACGATGAAGTATTAGCCAATCAAGAGAACCCTGTCAATGGCCAAGACACACAAGAGACCCCTGCCTAATCATCAACTGTGTAAACTACAGTTCTAGTCTTGTCAATAATACTTTTGTTGTGCTTGATCTTAAATACGTATATGATAAATCAGTTTCGCATCGATGTATACCGCTGTTTTTGAAGACCACAGACTCATTTGTACAGGCTTAGCGACCTTGTTTACAAGTCAGCTATTCACAGATAACATTAAAAGTCCTTGAGATTTCAAAGCATTGGTATTTTTTATATTACAATTGCTATTTGCAAATGGTTTGCTCTTAAACGACGCAATTAAATAGTATTAGTAAAATGCATTTATATTGTCAATAATATCTATAGTAAAGAGCGAAAATAAACAAGAAAGCGAATAGGCACAGGAAGATGATTTCTTTTTTCATTTTATTTTATGAGAATACATGATAGTGATGGTGATGCAAGATGATGATGGTGATGCAAGATGGTGGTGGTGATGGTGATGCAAGATGGTGATGGTGATGCAAGATGATGATGGTGATGCAAGATGGTGATGCAAGATGATGATGATGATGGTGAAGCATGATGACGATACATGATGGTGATGGTGATGATGATGATGGTGATGCAAGATGATGATGCAAGATGGTGATGCAAGATGATGATGATGATGGTGAAGCATGATGACGATACATGATGGTGATGGTGATGATGATGATGATGGTGCATGCAAGATGATGATGATGAAGGTGATGCAAGATGATGGTGATGGTGATGCAAGATGGTGGTGATGCAAGATGATGATGGTGGTGAAGCATGAAGTCGATGATACATGATGGTGATGATGATGATGATGATGGTGATGCAAGATGATGATGATGATGGTAATGCATGATGATGGTGATACATGATGATGATGTTGATAGTGATGCAAGATGATGATGGTGATGCAAGATGGTGGTGGTGATGGTGATGCAAGATGATGATGATGATGATGCGTGATGATGATGAATGATGCAAGACGATGATGGTGATGGTGATGCAAGTTGATGATCCTTTTTCTCTCTCGAAAGTGAGAAAAACTGCTTTTGATTTTTCATTCAAAGTTCAACTAAAACATTGAAAATTACGAGAAAATCTGTATCCCAAAATACACCAGCACTGACAAAAAAGTAGTTTTGGAAAGTAAATATTTCGTTTTCTCTTTGGCGAAGTGAAATAAAAACACATTCAAATGTTGCACCAACTTGGCCATAAAGATCTCAATCAGATCTCGACCAAATTTTTTTCAACTCTCACAAAATTAAACTTTATTAAGCTATTTACCAATCACATTGCGTGTTCTAAGACTTTAAACCAATCTGATTGCGATGGCTCACTTGTTAGCCAATCAGATTGCTCGTGGTTATGTATATCAAATGTTATATTAAATAGTACGTGGCTATATTTTTACCCAATCAGATTGCAACTGCAAATACTCTCTAGCCAATCAGATTGCAACTGCAAATACTCTCTAGCCAATCAGATTGTTCTAACTCTTTAACCATTCAGATGGCAATCTCGATCTTTTTTAGCCAACTGGAATGCGCTTTGTATTCTATTTCTTTCCTGATTTTTTGGTCTTCGCCCCAGTATGTATAATTAGAACGAAAAGTTCCGTAATCTTAAACCCATTTTAAACTTAACACGAACATTGAAGCGACAACACCAAACAAGCTAAGACAGATCGGTGTCCCCAGAAGATAAGCTAACAGACTCGTCAACCAAGGCAGGATATAATTCCCCCATCAACAACCAATAAGGTACGCTTTTATATTAATAACCATTTTATAATTTCTCTACCACCAGTAAATGTTTACTAAGATAAGGCTGACTTAAAAAATTCATGAGCAAACTGACAACAAAAAATTGATCATGTTAGTCCAATTGAATAGAATATTGCTAAATTCACTTATATCTCAGACGCACTTAATCGATCCATCTACCATTTCTTTTCTATTTGTTGTCTTTTCTCGTCTTGATTTCATAACTTGTCCAACAAACGGCTTTCTTTGTTTATTTAATAAAATTTATATGTAATAACCTTTCAGGCCAAATAAAGTTAAGACATTTTTTGTCATTTTGACTTAGGAATAAATAGAATTGTGTAAATATAGCACCTAACATTACTTCATCCCGTGTAAAAGTGTTTTTAATCTTTATTTGAAGAGAAGAAGGTTTACTTCGGTGTTAATCCTGGAAGCAAATACTATAAGCTAGATTAGGCGGGTTGGTTCTAGCTAATTCATTTCGGTAACCACCAAATAAATCTTACTTCGATTAACAAAGTATTCCTACTATGTGAATCTTTTTTAGGAAGTTCACAAGAAGAGAGTGGAAAGTGAAAATGATTTCAGGGGAAGAGATTGCCATCAAGACGGCGTTTTCTTTCTCAACGTTGACTGGAGTTACTGGCAACATCTTGGTCTGTCTAGTCGTTCTTCTTAACCGACCAATGCGAACACCTATGAACTATCTCCTCGTCAACCTCGCGGTGTCCGACATGATGCTGTTGGTATTCTTCAGTCCTGCTTTCATCTTTCGTGGATTGTTTAACCATCCTAGTGGGACGACAGGAGATATTTTATGTTCGCCTCATAACCGGAGAGACGCTCGCTTGGATAGGAGGATACGCGTCTTCAGTTTTCCTTCTCGCTATTTCTATAGAACGATATATCGCTGTAGCCATTCCTCACAAATATGGCACTAGTTTCTTATCCAGAAATCTAAAACTTCTTGTTGTTTTGTGTTGGTTGTTCACTTTGGCTTGGAATGCGATTGGATTTGAGTGGAAACGTTACGATCCCCGAACTGGATTCTGCACCATGACATGGACGCTATCGTCCTTTAAGATATACAGTGTTCTTTGCTTCATGGTACTCGGGGTAGTTCCTATGACTACAATGGCTGTGCTGTATTCTCGGATTACCTACATTCTTTGGTTTAAAGATCTAGTGATGAATCTCGACGAAGAAAGACAGCAACAGAAGCGCAAGAAAGCCACTAAAATGGTCCTAACTGTCACTCTTATTTATGCACTTTCATGGTTTCCCGAGCTGACGATTTTCGTTCTCTCGGCCTACGCCCCGCAGTCCTTCCGTGGCGATATTGCATACCCAGCTACTGTAGCAATATGTTCCTTCAATGCTGCTATTAACCCCATCATCTATAGCTTTCATAGTAATATTTTTCGTCGTCATCTTAAGAAGTTAGTCTGTTGTTGTTGTAAGAATGGGAATGAGATTTCCATGACTGCAGTGAGTTCGACTGGTTTGCAGATTGTACGAGAAATTCCATTTGTATCGAGAACTGAGTGACTCATTGATCATTTATTCTGAACAATAAAAGACTTCATCGCAGCCTTGAAAGATGTAATACTGATTGACTTATGATCTCAGAATCTATAATCTTATATCTCTGATAACACGTTAAAACAATTTACTATGTAGGAGTCTCTCCAAACCTTCTCAAGTGTCGTCGAAGTATCTGTAAATTCCAGTGTGTGTCAGTTCGAGAGCGTCGATCAGATAGGTTCGAATGCTACGTACGACCATCACATGCGACCGGTCGACCGAAGAAACACTTTAACCGACCGACTCGGTCGTAAAATATGCCTAAAACTAAACTAACGACCTTCAAAACTATACTTCTAAAGTAGTAGTAAGTAGTACTCTGATATATCATTGTAGTTAGTAGAAAAATGTACCAACAGTTTTTAACAATTTGCACTTTAGTGCAATTCTGTTTTTTCTGCTGTGTAATTGGTTAACAGCACTGTACTGCTTAGCCAATCAGAATGGAGTAAATGTTTCATGTATATTATTATTAAGCCGCATCTACAAAAGCAAGTTTTCCTTCGGACAAGTATCCTTGACAATTTTCATTGCTCGTGTAGACGATCAGCAAGTTTTCTACCCGAGCAAGTTTTCATTGACAAGGAAAAGCTACATTGCCAGCTTTTCTTTCTCAAGTAAAATGAAATGAATAGAATAATAATAATAATAACAACTTTATTTACAGGTTCAGCTATTAGGATTTGATGTTTTTAGTCACACATCAAACTTGTCCGTCAGTGTAATATAATTTCACTTTTCGCTCCACTTCGAGTTTAAATTCAAATACTCTTTTTCCCAATTTTTTCAACTTCACGTAAAAATCATTCTTGGCGGTTATAAGTCTTTTCTTAAACGGGCAATGAGTTAAGAATAATACAGCAAAGAAAGAATATTTATTAAAAAGTTGACTTTACCCAAAATAAACATTGCTCGAATATGACGCATATACGAGACTCCAATTGCGAAATAAATAAACAAAAAGTTAAACATGAAAAGTGTAAAAGTTTATTTCAAAATTCGTATATCTTATGACTCAGAGAAATAAATTTTAGGTTGAAAAAGGTTGTAATTAATAAGTTTTTTAAAATTGGAACAAAGCGTCGTTGGATTTGGAGGAAGCCCGTACTTTTTAGGAGTAAATGGTTTGATCCTAGGTGCTGGTGTTTAGCGGTTAATTTTTGAAAAATGTTAGACTTTGAGCTCTAAAAATATTAAATCCTAACCAAAAATTTAAAGTTTATATACATTTAAAGGCTTCATAAATCCTTGAAAATATTTCTGAGAGGTATTGAAACAGCTTTAAAGTAAACGGTTTGAACGCCAGAAAAGTAGAAAGTGCAAAAAACTTTGAATCACCTGGTTCTTATTGTAAACATTTTGACATATTTTAAACTTATCGTGTACAAAGCTTCAAGGTTATTTAAAAATAAAACAAACGATACGAGATTTTAATTTCAAAAGGATAAAACTAGAACTATAAACTATACTTCTACTATAAATGAAATAAAATTAAATTTTATTGTCTTTGGGATAATGTTTTAAATACAGCATTATTTGAAGAAAGCATTAATTAAAAAACAGAATTTTCGATGTTCTAATTTGAAACACGAACCTTTTTTTGGCACCTTTCATTTCACTTTCTAAGAAAAATAATTTCTAGATTCCCTGCTTTGAAAATGCATTTCGTTTCTAAAATTGAGTTTACAATTCTGTATGTTTTCGCTAAAACAAATCAAAAGTACTTTATATTATAATATATACATTATGAATTTATATAATAACCATCTCCTAGAAATTAATGGCTCTCTGGAGCGTGCTAAGAGTGTTGATGGCAAAATTTCACACAATTTGCTGACAAAACAATACATATTTCTATATCTTTTACAGCGAATTCTAGACTTTTTCTATTCGCGCATTGTCTGCTCAAAAATGAGAAGTAGTGTGACAAAAAAGCGCGCACAATTGTCAATATTTATGAAGCAGGAGTATCAATATTAGCGCAGTGTGTCCAGAAATCACCACCAATATTCCGTTCATGTACTTTCCTGACTACACGCCTGCTTAGCGGACAGATGACAGTAGATATGAACTCGTCTATGAAACAGGAACTAAAGCTAAACTTGTTTGTAAGAAAATCGAATGTATTGAATTGACAGAAATAATTGAATTGACAGAAATACGAATAGCTTATTAGCAAAGTGATGAGAAATGCGTCAAAAAATTATCGTTTGGAAATTATTTAAGTCAATACTTCAATCCGAAAGCAAACTTGAATTCTTTCATATCGGATGGGACGAAACTGTAGTCCAAATTTAGGTAAAAGAAAGATTTCATTTTCTAAGGCTCTGGTCAAGATTTCAGTTTCACAGGCAAGGTTTTTTCAACTGGGGGCGTCGAAACTCGGAACCTGGTGTTTTGTGCTGTTGTGGCCGAAAGAAACAAGAAGGGAAGGAAAGAAGAAAATAAGATATGATATCGAGCGAGGATATCGCGCTTAGAGCGGCTTTCTCCTTCGTAACTCTTGTAGGAGTAACTGGCAACGTTTTGGTCTGTCTTATCGTTCTTCTCAACAAACCAATGCGAACACCTATGAACTATCTTCTCGTCAACCTCGCGGTGTCGGACATGATGCTATTGGTGTTCTTCAGCCCAACGTTCATCTTCAAAGGAACATACACCCACCCAGTTGGTATCATTGGCGATTTTTTTTGCTCGTTGATATCGGGAGAGACACTCGCATGGATTGGAGGGTATGTTTCCTCTGCGTTTCTGCTCGCTGTTTCTGTCGAGAGATATTTTGCAGTTGCTTACCCCTACAGCTATGGTACCAGCTTCATCACTAAGAACTTAAAACTTTTAGTCGCTGGTTGCTGGCTGTTCTCCCTAGCGTGGAACTCAGTTGGGTTTGTGTGGAAACGTTATGACGAGAAAAATGGTTGTGTGATCTTATGGACTGCGGCGCAGTTTAAGGTCTACAGTATGCTATCATTCTTAATAGTGGGACTTATCCCCATGGTAACAATGGGAATATTGTACTCTAGGGTCGTATATCTCCTATGGTTTAAAGATACCGTCATTCGACTCGACGAAGAGCAACAAAGAAAGAAGAAAAAAAGAGCAACAAAAATGGTTCTAATCGTAAGTCTTGTATATGCTCTCTGCTGGTTTCCCGAACTCATTGTCTTTGTGCTACTTGCTTATTCACCTGGATCAGTGAAGTACGAAGTTGCCTATCCCGCCACTGTAGCCTTATGTTGCCTCAACTCCGCCATTAATCCGATCATTTACAGTTTCCATAACAACCAGTTTCGTCATTACCTCAAGAAATTGATATGTTGTTGCCGTAGCAACGATTTTGATAATAGTTTCATCTCGACCGGCGATAAAAATGATGCACGACAAGGGAATGTTGCTCAACTTCAAGTACAATCTTGTTCATCTTAAGCAACGCAGCACGAATATGGCTGCAAATACCATTACGCGATTGCGAGCACTTACAATTTTTCGCAACCTATTAACTTTGAACTAAACTCGTGATATTTGCCCAAACTTTTCAGCTTCGCTTCGGAACTTCTAAGCCTTGCAACTAACAACACTTTCCAAACTAATGCGTTTTCGAAACGCTTCGTTTTCGTTTCACCGTAAATGTATCGAGAGCTTCGCGTCCACACTCGCGATACGTTCGGAAATGACACAAAAAACATCTGCGCATGCCAAAGACAGATGTGTGAATGACGTCAACGTTTACAATGGCCTTCATTTTCGCCTGGATACACTAATAGGATAGGATATTTAAATAACGTTTCGAGAATCATCCTAGTACAAGATAAACAAGAAACAAAAGACTGACAAGGAATTGTAAATAACAAATTTTCGTCTTTTGTAGATAGAACAGAAAAAATGTATTACTTACAACTTTATACAATGAGTTTTTTTTTTAAGAAAACACGGTTGGTGAAGTGTGTAGGTCGTGTACCAAGCTTGAAATGTGTTGAATAATTGATACCTAAGTATTAAGTTAAGTTCTAAGGACCGATTTAGGTCAGTTTAGTTTAAATCATTTATTCATGCCGTTTAGTTGATAGGATCTATTGTAATTGGGGAAAACCTGTAAGAGATTCCTAGCCTCTCTTATTTGATATCTTATTATTCAGCGATACATTTTGTAGTCTCTTTTCTTTAACCCGCTAGCTATTGATAACCTAAGGGTTGGCTATAAGTAAAATAAAATGAAATAAATTATATTAGTCTGATGGGTAAGCAAATGGTGACGAGTGATATTAGGGATGAATTTCCCACGCGTTTGACAACTAGTTGTGATTTCTCGAGCCTTCCTAGGCCTATACATTTAAGAGTATGACCAAGAGAACATGAATAAAGATAGAGAAACTTTTTAAACCAGCGCGTGCGCGCACATGTAAATTCCCGGTTGGTGGCTATTTTTTAGTAACCGGATGCAGTTTAATTTCGCCTTACCCTACTTCCAAGCGGTCAAATCAAACTTACACATGCGGCGATGTTTCCGTTTGTGTGTTTTGAAAAGCAGAAAGAGCGGCGCGCGCTAGTTGAACCAGGAAGTTGCAAAAAAAATGGGGTGCGCGCTGTATAAAGAGCTTCCCTCCTCTGATTCGACGCTCTCTTGGCATTAACCTAAACGGAAGAAATAGAAAAACGCGCGCGGCATGCTGTGTGCAGTATAAAGCACGCGGGGGGTGGTAGAACACGATAGAAGTTGTTAAGGAGACACTTCTCGAGTGTTCTGTCAATCCCCAAGTGCTTTATAACTCTACACAGCACAGCAAGCAAATGTTTTTAATTTCTTTATTACAATACAAATTAAATTAACCTTTATTTTAGATAGGTAATGATGCGACTAAAAATGCGCACGCGTTGCTGTGTGTTCTCAGTAAAACAATGCGTCCCAATCAATCAAACTTGCCGATAAAACACGGTCACTCATTCTATAAACATTACTTATAAAATAAAGGAAAAAGATCTCTGTCGCGCGCAGTAGATGTGAAATCAAGTATTGTCAAGTGCGCCACAATATTTGACATTTGTGTTACTCAATACTCTAAAAAGAGTATTTTTAGAGTATTTCTAAAAATGGCGGTAGAAGAAAACAACAGAATACTAACGTAACCACAGCTTTACACTCGTCAAATATTAATAATTCCAGTTTTAATTAATTTTACGTCGTAAACCCCTGCTAAAAGCTTCAGTTGAATAATTATATTATATTATATCTATTGGAGTGTGAATAAGTTTTTTTAGCTTTTTCATTGCCTTGGTAGCGTCCTCGTGTATCCGATGCCACCTGTCTGCATGGTATATGCCTTATGGAAGTGAAGACAGTTCATGCAACTGAATTAAGCTGCGAAGAACGAAATGCTATGGTTCGTGAAAATTTTCTAAACCGGTAGGTACCAATATTTTTTGCCATGAAAAAGTTTGGAGTATAGAAGAAAATTGAAGTGTATAAAAATCGCGAGTGGAAGTTGAAAATTTTCAACACGAGAAGATAAATTTCGTATCTCCAAGCCGCGATGTTATATTCTGTTTATTATATAATTATCAATGAAGTATGTTTTGGCTTTTTCAGGCAATTCTTTCCGTGTATTTTTTGAATAGCCATCGCAATGGTGTTATCTTCACACGTGGAAATAACATGTTATTTTTGCATGTGAAGATATCAATTTTTTCGAAATAGAGAAAAATAGATATTTCATTGGTAATTCTATAATAAATGTTATTATTTCATGGCTGCATTTCTTGTTCCTTTGTAAATTTCTATCGCCTGCCTTTTATTTGTCAGAATTTCCTTTAGATATCTTTCTGTCATTCTTTCTTCCTTCTTCCTTCTTCCTTTCTTCCTTCCTTCCTTCCTTCCTTCCTTCCTCCAACCAAGATTATAGTTTCATTATCTTGTCCTTGACTTCTACTTTGATGTTTTTATCAAAAAGTTAAACATTTCCATTTAAAATATATTTTTTCAATCAAGGATGATAAAAAAGACTTTCATTAGCACGCAAGCTATTATTAATAAGAACTAGTAATGAGAAAGCAGCGGTGTAATGAGAAAGATGCGGCTGTATTTATTATAAGTATTTTGACTAACTTTAAGCAAAATTTATAAAAATCAGAACGGCTAAGAAAAAGTTGGTAGTTTCTTTCTTTCTTTCTTTCTTTCTTTCTTTCAAATAATTCATTCTGAACGACACTGTCCTTACTGCATCCGTTGAACCCTTGTCCTTGTCACATCTAAACACTTAAAGCTAAGACAGCTGTAAAGTTTTTTTCGTTTTCTACATAGCACTCTACAAAAGCGCCATCTCGTTCGTGTCGGTGTGTAGAAGCCAGAACTTGATTTCATCGGTAAGTCTAACTCCAAAACTATTTGTTATTCATTCAAACTAGTTCTGTAGACTCGTAGGTTCATTGGATATTAATAGTTAGATATTTAATATACGGAAAGCTAGGGTATAGCTTTTATCTTAGTTGAATGTCAGGTAACTTAATCAATACATAAATGATGCCTAAAAAACACGTGAAGTTTAACCTTCAATTCACAAAAACGTGAATACGCTCATTACATTTAATTTGCTCGCGTTTACGGTTGACAGAAAAATAGGAAATTAAGGATAAAATTTTAGAAAATCTGTACGTGTGTTCATTCTATCCTTATGAAAAATTCTCTTCGGTCGTTCATTCAATTTACGATAAGATATACAACTAGGATCGATTGAAGTAATTTAAATTTAGATTTAGTACTTCAAAACTGCGACGAGTTTCGTAGAGAGGACTCTTCTAGAATTCTTAGTATTGCTAAGCATAATCACTTCTAAATAATGAAATACAATCAAATTACGAAAACTTTGTGATAAAAGAAAATTAAATCTTTAGTTTGGACTTTGAGGGTTTATACAGAAACCAATTACTAAAGTTTTGACCTGTAAGAAATGTTTCTCTTTAAATTCGCTACTCTTATTTCGAATAGTGATCTTATTAATGCTTTTTTGAAATAGAAATCATATCAATTTTTATTTATAACCTTATTCATAACGATATTTAGTTCTTGATACATTTATTTACAAGGATTTAAAAGAATTCCCCATGGTGAACTAGATTTCTAATTAGTTATTATCTATAACTACTATTTTTTCGTAAATGTTCCTGATTTATTCTGTTTTTGAAATAAATAGCCAATATTAGTTAAAAGTTTACATCAAATTCAGTTATATATACTGGTGACAGAGAGTAGAAACCGCATAGTTTCGTTGAGAAAAAAACCTTATTTACGTTTGTTCAAACATAAGGATTAAAGTCCACCAACTAAAGTAAGGAGATTACAAATAATATCGTCTTCTTCGCCTTGTTTTAGTCGTGTTTAAAGCTTTGTTTACTTAGTTTTACGACGGTTTTCGCTTCCTCTGTTAAAAACTGTCTTTCAATCTGGTCGCTTATCTTTCACGCCTTTTCGATAGGTTATAAATATATATTTAAAAATCTTTATTTGTTTTTATCTTTAACATACATTAACGACACGATACGTCATCAAAACAGGTGTTGGTTGAATTGAAGCAAATATGTTTCTTTAGTTTCAAATTTTTCGTCTTATCAACTACACATTGGCAATGCATTTTGCAGTTCTATTGAAAACGATTTCAAACCTGGCAACGAAAAAATTAGAACAATAGTTCTATTGACTGCAAAACTTTGCTATATCTGTTTACTAAAGTATTTTCTTTTCTCTCAGCAATTAACTTAGATAAGACCCCTCTGTTTGAAGGCTCCAGCCAGGCTGACTTCAGCTGTTGTGTTGTTGTACTCCAGGTATATTTATTGCACTTTCGGGCATTATTTCAATCCTGACATAAGGTTGGCTAGAGTCATAGTAACCACAGTTTTAAGTGTCATGGCCAGTTTCCTCGCCCTCGCGTTAACCATAAAGGTTTTTCTCCAGGTTCTCTGGTTTTCCTCTCTTCATAAAAGTCAACACCTGAATAGTTAAGTTCTAGTTCTAAGTTAAGGGCTGGGTATTTTTTTCTTTCCGTGTTTTTTTTTTTTTTTTTTTTCGTTTTTCGGTTTTCTTTTCATTTGTTGTTATCTTGTTTTAGTTTTTGGTCGTACAAATTAAGAAGCTGCTAAAGATAAAGTTAAATATTTTGTTTTGCTTTATTGTTGTTGTTGTTCAGTTTGCTTTTGTTTTTCATTATTCCTTTTCTTCTCAGAATTTTATCTTCACGATTAAACTGCAAGACAATGGTGGACATTGGCTATATCGTACTTACCACAGCGTTCTCCCTAGTGATTACATTCGGGACGTTAGGCAACTTACTGGTCTGTCTTGTCGTTCTTCGTAATAGACCCATGCGAACACCTATGAACTATCTACTCGTCAACCTCGCTATCTCCGACATGATACTTTTAATCTTCTTCAGTCCTACGTTTGTCTTTGGTCAAGCTTTTAAGCATCCTACAGGACAAGCTGGACACTACCTTTGTTTGTTTATAACCGGTGAAACACTAGCATGGATGGGAGGGTATGCTTCGTCGATATTTCTTCTCGCCATAGCTATAGAACGATACTACGCTGTTGCAAACCCACAGAGTTATGGCTTTAGTTTCATCAAAAGACACCTCAAATTCCTCGTAACACTGTGTTGGCTTTTCGCCTTAGCGTGGAATGTCAGTGGCTTTGCTACTAAGTATTATGACGAAACATTAGGGGTTTGCAACATGAAATGGCCTGCAGAATATTCGTTCAAAGTGTATGCAGCTTTGTCTTTCATCACTGTTGGGTTTGTACCTTGTTTTACCATGCTTATTTTGTACTCAAGGGTTGTCTATGCCTTGTGGTTTAAGAAGCAAAACCTGCGGACCAGTCACAATGAAGAACGGAGCCGACTTCGGCGCAGGAAAGCCACTAAAATGGTTATTTCTGTCAGCATCATGTATACACTTTGTTGGATTCCTGAACTAACGATTTTCAATCTTGCAGCTTTTGCACCTCATTTAATTCAGGGTAACCTTGCCTACCCTGCTTCTGTTGCTATGGTTTCACTAAATTCAGCGTTCAACCCTTTATTGTACAGTCTTCATAACAACCAGTTTCGACGTCATCTGAAACGTCTGTTGTGCTGTAGAAGTAAGGACAACTTACGGGTATCTGATGGTACAGCAACACAAGATCAAACAGAAGAAAATATTTAGTATTTCAGAGACTATAAGTTGTTGTTATAATGACGTCATCATCATAATGACCTTAAGTGTCATGATGACGTCATTCATTTGATAAAGAAGCCAATATATCATTTCCTTCATTTTTGTGGTGGCATCTTCATCTTCTAAGTGGCGTCATATGTACTGATGAAAACGAATATTTTACGTAAGTGACGTCAGTTTTTATGTTGACGTCATAACTTCCATAATGACGTTATAACGGCATGTTTTCAACTGTAATAAACTGGTTTTCTCTGCCCCCTCCCCCCCTCTCTCTCGTAATGAAGTGAACATTCAAACCCCAAACAGAAGTCGTAACCGTGGCAACTTCGGTGTTGGTTATTGTACATGACGTCAATAACACGTAAGAATGATAAAAAGCCTTGTACAGCATTTCATTTAGTGATCATGTTTATTTTATTTATTTTATTTTTGTTATTTAGCAATTTGTCTATTGTGTGTGTTTGTTATTTTCTTAGTGATTTTTTATTATTTTATTATTTTTGTTTTGTTGCCTAGTGTCTCATTGATCTTTGTTGTTTCGTTCCTTTGTTTCTATTACTTCGTGTTTTGTTTTTCACGTGGGTTTGTTTCTTTTCTTTCCCGTTTTCTCCGATCCTTTAATCTCCTTCGTCATTCTTTCTTTATTATTCTCCTACATCTATTCATTACTTCATCTAATCTATACGTTTTCCCTTTCGTTCCCAAATTTCAAGGTAAGTCTGCCATTCAATACCCTGCCACGTTGTGCGCACACATCATACCTTATCACCGCGGATCGCCTATAATATCCGCAATAATGATTACATTTCCGGTTTAATCGTTTTTCAAAGTCTCGGATTTAAGAAAACCAGCCATGAACTGCGGAGAAAGAGTTTCTAGTCTCACGTATTACTTTTCCTCTTTAATTTCATTTGCTGCTATTTCCACATCAAAGATCAAAAAGTATTGGCTCATCACAAAAAGTCGGGAAACTTGTACCGAATTCTAAACTACGTCTAGGCAGCTTCCTTTTTGGGTGACGCTTATTTATTTTTCTTTGTGACAGCAGTACAAACAGTATCCCGTAACAAGACTTATTCATCTTTTCTTATGTAATCAAGGATTCTTTAGTGACTGACATTTTGAATTCAACATCTCAAACACGCGACAGGTTTGATCGTACGTTTAACGTACTCGGTAATACAGCTAGCAGGCGTCCGCCTAGGATAGTAAGTATTTGAAAAATAGGCCAAATTTTAACAAACACTTCTTCAATAGAGTTTATAAGACTACAAAAAGTTGGACACACAACTCAACGCTTATTTGTCTGTGTTAATTGATTGGTATAATATCGTTTGCCCATCTCGTTTTTATAATGTGAGTAAACTTTATACATATTCCTTTCGGTCAAGCACACGCAGAACCCCGTCCAAAGTCGTTCATTTACGGTTAAATACTTCTATGGGGAAAAAACAAAGTCTTGGAGCAAAGGTGAGTCTAAACTAACGAAAAGCATATGTTGTTATTGTTTCAATAATTTTTATTTACCTTAGTAATATAACTATGTTCGTTGGTATTATTTCTAAACGAGCTCAGCAAAACCTAAAAGTAGAGCAAAGCTTAGCTTCTTTTTGGAAAACAGTTTGCCAATTTCAAATAGTTTTATAACTAGAAGAAAATCGATCGGATGATTCGTATGCTATGTAAGTATGTTGCATGGTACCGGTGTGTGTTTTTTAAAAGCCTCTAGCTTTAACAAGCCATTGATAATTTGTGAAATCGATCTCAACACTGCATTGTTTCCTTTGTAGTTGCTATAGTTTTATCTTCTTCTTCTGTTATCTTTCCTCAGTTTTCCCATTTGTTCATTTAGAATTTTCTCAATTATTAAATCAGTTTTTCTTCGTTTGCATTTTTATAATACGTTCACTGACTAAACCATTCTTTTGATTATTCATTAATCCATCCATCCTCTACTATTACCATTGCAAACCAACAATAAAGAGAAAAAGTCTAAAACGTAACAGTGCATTTTTTTAATAAATAAAGAATATTCAATTTCAGAACATTAAAAAGGTTCAAGGAACGCCAGGTCAATTTCATGTAAATTTTATACCAATGGATTAAGCTCAAAATTAAACATTTTGAGCTGGTGTAAAAATCACTATATCGACCAGGCGTTCCTCGTCCTTTTTACACCCGATTTTTTCACAACATTTTAACCCTATTTCAAAAAATGCCTGGAAATACCCCCAATCCCAAGGGAATAGCCCATGGAACTTCCCAAAGCGTGGGAAAGTTATAAATGACGGGTTTTACTTGGAAAATGTTCGAAAAACACGGAAAGACTAGAACCCGTCATGCAAATGAGAGCGAGGAACGCCTGGTGATTTTCATCACTTTTACACCAACGGATTAAGCTCAAAATTAAACATTTTGAGCTGGTGTAAAAATCACGATATAGACCAGGCGTTCCTCGTCCTTTTTACACCCGATTTTTTCACAACATTTTAACCCTATTTCAAAAAATGCCTGGAAATGCCCCCAATCCCAAGGGAATAGCCCATGGAACTCCCCAAAGCGTGGGAAAGTTATAAATGACGGGTTTTACTTGGAAAACTTTCGAAAAACACGGAAAGACTAGAACCCGTCATGCAAATGAGAGCGAGGAACGCCTGGTGATTTTCATCACTTTTACACCAACGGATTAAGCTCAAAATTAAACATTTTGAGCTGGTGTAAAAATCACGATATCGACCAGGCGTTCCTCGTCCTTTTTACTCCCGATTTTTTCACAACATTTTAACCCTATTTCGAAAAAAGCCTGGAAATGCCCCCAATCCCAAGGGAATAGCCCATGGAACTCCCCAAAGCGTGGGAAAGTTATAAATGACGAGATTTACTTGGAAAACTTTCGAAAAACACGGAAAGACTAGAACCCGTCATGCAAATGAGAGCGAGGAACGCCTGGTGATTTTCATCACTTTTACACCAACGGATTAAGCTCAAAATTAAACATTTTGAGCTGGTGTAAAAATCACGATATCGACCAGGCGTTCCTCGTCCTTTTTACACCCGATTTTTTCACAACATTTTAACCCTATTTCGAAAAGATGCCTGGAAATACCCCCAATCCCAAGGGAATAGCCAATGGAACTTCCCAAAGCGTGGGCAAGTTATAAATGACGGATTTACTTGGAAAACTGTTCGAAAAACACGGAAAGACTAGAACCCGTCATGCAAATGAGAGCGAGGAACGCCTGGTGATTTTCATCACTTTTACACCACCGGATTAAGCTCAAAATTAAACATTTTGAGCTGGTGTAAAAATCACGATATCGACCAGGCGTTCCTCGTCCTTTTTACACCCGATTTTTTCACAACATTTTAACCCTCTTTCGAAAAATGCGTGCAAATGCTTCAAATTCCAAGGGAATAGCCCATGGAACTCCCCAAAGCGTGGGAAACCTAAAAATAACAGGTTACTATCTGGTGTATGTTTTATGGGGAGTAAAAAAACAACAAGAATCAAACTAAAATAAAACTCATGGTTTTTATTAGCTGTATTCATTACTCATTCTTGTTGTTTCATTTCTTGCTCTTTTCCGTCTAGTTTCCTTTCTACAGCAACTAACTTGGAATGCAACCTAACTAACCTGACAAGTTTCTCGAGTACACAATCAATTCATCTTTCTGATTGTTTTTTTTTTTTTGATTAGTATTTTTTATTACGTATATTACGTCATTTTCCCCCACTCAATTGTTTGTTCATTGTTTTGTGTTATTCTTTCATTCGTTTTGTCTTCATTTTTTTATTTCTTTTACATTCTTTTTTTCAGTCATTCATTCATCGTTATCATGAGGATCAGCATCCATGTTGCCGTCAAGACTGCATTCTCCTTGATGAGCGTGATCGGAGTGACTGGTAACATCTTGGTCTGTCTTGTCGTTCTTCTCAACAAACCTATGCGAACACCAATGAACTATCTCCTCGTCAACCTCGCGGTGTCCGATCTCCTCTTACTAGTATTCTTTAGTCCGTCTTTCATCTTCAGGGACTCGTTCACACATCCTGCAGGTTTAACAGGAGATCTTTTTTGCGTTTTTATCACAGGCGAGAGTTTCGCATGGATGGGAGGCTATGCATCAGCTTACGTTCTCGTTGCCATAGCAATCGAAAGGTATCAAGCGGTAACCAAGCCTTATTACCATAGTAACAGCATCACTAGTTGTAAGCTTAGGTTTCTTGTGGTAAGTTGTTGGGTGTTTGCAATCTCTTGGAATTCAATCGGTTTTGCAGTGAAGCGGTACGACCCAGATTTGGGCTTCTGCAAACCTCGTTGGCCAGCGGTTTACTCTTACAAAGTGTATAGCTTGCTGTGTTTTGTCATCATTGGCGTCATCCCAGTGACGACGATGTGTCTTTTGTACTCAAAGATCGTCTATTCACTGTGGTTCAAGCGAGAAATCGTCCAGGTCAATAACCAGCTTTACGAAAGGAAACGACGAATTAAAGCAACCAAGATGGTACTCATGGTCAGCGGTATTTACACGTTGTCATGGATACCGGAATTGACCATATTTCTTGTCGATGCTTATGCTCCTCGTTACGTAAGCAGCGATGTTGCGTATCCCGTATGTGTTGCTATGGTGACCTTGAATTCTGCCGTGAATCCCATTATATATACACTTCATGGAGAACGATTTCGGTATTTTTTGAAGAAATTGGTTTGTCGTTATTGGGGTGTAGACAGGAGTGACCAAGGCTCTGTGGGGGAAGCACAAGCTGGCGTGACTATCAGTCAGATTGCTGAGGCAGAATACTATGATACCAAACTGTAATGCTATAAAAAGAACAAGAAAGGATTTGAGTGGGTAACCAAGTTCTGTCACGTCACGTCACCCTACTGGTAGGACTCTTATGTTCATTTGTGTCCCCTAGCACCAGGGTCTACCTTCATATGAACCGTCTCTCATAAGGAAGGGGAACCTAGGACTACCCTATTGTTTTGGGTGTCCCCTTGTGATAGGAAGGCAAAAGACTTGTCCCTAGCACCAGGGTCTACCTTCATATGAACCGTCTCTCATAAGGAAGGGGAACCTAGGACTACCCTATTGTTTTGGGTGTCCCCTTGTGAAAGGAAGGCAAAAGACTTGTCACTAGCAACAGGGTCACCCTACCTTCATATGAACCGTCTCTCATAAGGAAGGGGAACCTAGGACTACCCTATTGTTTTGGGTGTCCCCTTGTGATAGGAAGGCAAAAGACTTGTCACTAGCAACAGGGTCACCCTACCTTCATATGAACGGTCTCTCATAAGAAAGGATAACCTAGGACTACCCTATTGTTTTGGGTGTCCCCTTGTGATAGGAAGGCAAAAGACTTGTCCCTAGCACCAGGGTCACCCTACCTTCATATGAACCGTCTCTCATAAGGAAGGGGAACCTAGGACTACCCTATTGTTTTGGGTGTCCCCTTGTGATAGGAAGGCAAAAGACTTGTCCCTAGCACCAGGGTCACCCTACCTTCATATGAACGGTCTCTCATGAGGAAGAATAACTTAAGTGGTGTTGCTCTAAAATTTCTTGGATGGTTAGTCTATCGATATGACGTATGAAAACAACCAAACGATTTCTACTGAGAGTAGATATTAGCGAGATGGACGCCTCCTTTTTGAAACGAAATATCTAGCAAAGACAAAAAATTGCATGCAGTGGTCGTTACAAAAGATTAATATCGTTCAACATAAATTCCTTCACCCCCACTCAATTATTTAATGGTCCATCTCCTATAAAACCAACATTAAATAAACAAGCTTTGTGCAGTGTAGCATGTTCATTTGTCTAAATGAAACAAGCACCAAGCTACCAGGAAATTGAATAAATGCCGAAGGCGACTGAAAGACCAAACCGCAGAGGAAGACTGTTATAAAACAGACTAATGTACTTTACGACACAGTCACTGGAAGCCTGTCAAGTCTGTTTGCTATGTTATATCCAATGAAATCGTGGAAAAGATATATCTTTACTTAGATCAATTAGTAAACATAAAACGGCTTTTAAAAGGGATCATTTGTTTCTTAGCACAATGATATACATTTAATCTACATTTCCATGTGCCTTCATTTTACTTAAACATTTAGTTATGATAATGGCAGCAAATCGCCCAATAAATGATAAATATCGCAGAGTGAAATCTCGAAAGAAAACGTGAGAATTGTGGCACGTGTTTTCAGCGAGCTATTCACCTCCCTACTCAAGGCACGGCACTCCCACTGACTTCATACTTTCACTCTTGGCAAGCCTGTAGGGTATTGCTCAGTGGCAGCATACCTGCCGAGCACGTATTCAGGTTTGAGTTTTAAATTTATAGCTAAATAATCGCGATTGAAGAGGCCATTCAACCTAAAGAGCTAGGTTTATACTAACAACTGAGTATAAGAACCGACACTCGAAACGTAAACACTTCAAGTCAGTTTTTAGCAGGTTAGCTGAATTTTCTACTGTTTCAAACCCTCAAAGATAAAGCATTGAGTTCAAATAATCCGAGTGAGCAAAGTAACTTCTATTTCCAATCGATTGCCTCAAGGGATGATTTACAGAATGCATTAAAAGAACAACTCGAAGTGTTCACGGTGTCCTCACTTTAAGATGCTTTCGTTTTGGAATCGGTATTTTCTCCCTATTCCCAGATAATAACGATTAGAGAAAACGAAGAATTTTCACTCCCTTTAAATGTTTTGCGAATCAATTGCCGGATTTCCAGAATTTCTTAACCGTCAAAGTCAGCTATCAACCTGTTAATCCTACATTCCCTGATCGTTTTGCTAATGTATATTTTAAACCAATAGCAAGGACTATATGTCAAGCAGGAAAACATATGTTGTGAAATCTCGTGTTCAGATCCTTTCAACAGGTACACGTGTATATAGTTGAGTCGATGGCTTTCATTTCAATATAATCATAAAAAATTATTAATCTTTTTATTTTATACTTCGTGTTGAGGAACTTCATTTTGGAGGCTTAGTTAGAGGGTAATTTTTTTAAGTATACGACGCCAATTCATTTAATGTTTTAAGCACCCAAATCTTAACATATCATATTAGTATTTGTTCTTAGTTAACTGACTCACGTGGACGGATATAATGGTATCTCACGTGTTGCTGATCACGCAGAGAACGATAAATTTATAACCTGGTTCTTTAGCCATTACACATTGTAATACTGAATGAATATGACTAGTGACATAAATATCGAATATCTCTGGAGGGCGATTTCAGTATTAAGCTCTCGTTCGTCTATTGATCATGTCTCTTACCAACCCAATTCTTCGTTTAAGTTTTTCTCTCTTAACGGTTTTTGGAGTCTTAAGCAATGCCCTGGTTTGCTTTGTGATTGTTATTAACAGACAATTGAGAACGACTATGAATTATCTTCTCTTAAATCTAGCTATCTCTGGTGCAATTCTCTTAGTGTTCTTCTGTCCTACAATCTTGATCAACTTTAGCTCGAAAGATTTATTATTTGACGACACAAAATGCGTAGCTTTTTCTGGTGAGGACGTTGGTTGGGTCTGTAAGCATGTATCGACCTACCTTAATGTTTTGATCACTTTAGAGCACTGCCTTGCCGTCAAGACGCCGTTGAAGATCAGGACTAACTTCGTTGTGAGAAAGCAGCGTTTCATCATAGTTCTTTGTTGGATGGTCGCGATTGTCTATCAAACCATAGCTGTATTCATCAAGTATTTCTACGACTGCACGTTTAACAAACCAAGTCTTATACTAATGGAAG